>CM067367.1:74782090-75380090 GCA_034401795.1 Chaetoderma sp. LZ-2023a
GAGTACCATTCGTGTGGGGCGTCTATGTATCTGATGTGGCAATCGCCTGGGCTGTGTTTTGGAGAGGTGCAAGGTTTTCTGTGGTGCCAGTGTCGGGTGTCAGTGTACCTGTTTGCTGTTTGCATGACTCCGATGTTGCTGGTTGCTGTGTTTGTAGTAGTAGTTTGTCTTTGGCTGATAGGTTTGATTTAGTGTTGTGGCTCATAGTTTGTGGTCTGTTCTCTGTGACTGCCATATTTGAGCATGATCTATGGTGGGATAATGTCTATGGGGAGTAAATGTTTATGGTATCAGTGCCCTCGGCGCGAATCCGGTTAATGAATTTAGAGGGCACCGTGCTTTGTAATTTGGGAGTAAATGTATGATATGGAATATTGTATATATGATCAACAACTGAGATGATATGCTACTATCTAAAGACCCAGTAATCGATTATTTCATCATGGCTCTAGGCTCTGGGCGTGAAGGGGTTAATTAAATTAATTTTGTGAGGCGTGGACAATAAGTGAATCTGGGACTGAAGGGGTTAATCTATATATTTATATGGATGTATGGAAGCTAAATGGCTATATTATCTGGCTCTCAGCATGGAGGGATTAATAATTTTTGGCAACTATCTATGGTCTGGGAGTGGTCGGGTTAATTAATTAAACAACTAACGTTACATTTGGTATTGGGATGCGTGGACGATATGCGACTCTAGGGTAAGACATGTGAACTGTGGTCAAAATGAATGAAATCATGGTTCTGGGCGTGAATAGGTTAATCAATTTGACAACTGGGATAAGTGAATCTAGGCTAAGACGTTTAAGCTGCGGTCAAACATAATGAAAGCATGGTTCTGGCCGTGAGGGGTTAATCTATTAAACAACTAGGATACAGTGACCTTGGGAGAGTGTCTATGGACATGAACGGATTAATCAATTTAACAACTAAAATAAATTGATCAGGGATAAGTGCGCGATAAGTAAATCTTAGCTAAGACAAGTTTACCTGGTCAAACATAACGAAATTTAATTTGACTCAAAACTTATAACTAACAGCGATGTAGCGTCTGTGAATGATATTTACAATGAAGATGCATTGCTACTAATCTAAAACAAAAAAACTTACGCGAATCTTGATCTTTGTGCAGCCATGGTTGGTGAACTAAAATTAACTAGGAAAACTATTCTAGAAGAGTATAACTTATTAAATCTAACTTATTATAACTATTCTGAACAAATCTTCTATTGGACTGTCCTAGCTGATTAGGTGAGGGAATCTTTTGCCCAAAGGACGTAGCTAGTTAGAAGGAGTGGGATTGGTGAGGTTGGGGCAGGAGTGGCGAGAGGGGTGGGGTTGGGGTCGGTTGGAGTTGTAGAGGTGGGCTTGTGGTGGGGTGGGGTGTGGGATGACAGGTTGGAGAGAAAGAGAGAGAGAGGGTGATAGATAGAGGGAGAGTCAGTGGGAAGAACAGATCTGGCATATATCATAAATTATCCCTTATACACATTCGCTTCACTATCATACAGTTCCTTGCTGTGAGCTCTAAGCTCCAACTATTTTTGCCAATCTATAGTACCATTAGATCTACGAACCAGCTGTAAATCTTTTACAGCTACAGCCACGTTACTAGTTCGAGCTAGAAAACAATAGGTATCCCATCCAGTCTTTTCCAGATTGGGAGTATAGCATGATACATGCATCTGATTCCTTGGGCCTGGTGGGTACCCATCATCTTGTACAGTGTGGTACACTAAAGACAGCTGATATTAGTCATGCTGTACCATTTGCTGTACCAGACTTGCTGCCCCTCTGAACTATAAGCAACACTATTGCGTCAATTTTACAATTAGTTTGGGCAGCGTCTTCCTTAATGGATGGATCCGATCTGTCACTCAAGTATAATCAATGATGGCACATGTAGACTAATGTCACAACCAACATGCACTATGAATGGCGTATCTACCCGGCTCATGAACATTTGATACAAATCAACCTAGACAAATTAGTTTCAAAATATGCAACTGCGTATCTGTATAGTTACCTTGAAAATGGAATTCTGGGAATTCAGCATTCAGACTATATACATTTATTACAGGACGCATAAACATGGGCGGAGTTTTGCAAGTAATGGACATGGCATATTTTGAAATGGATCCTTATAATGAAACTAAGGTACACAATAACATTGACCCCAACAGCTGCTCAATAGCAGAAGGAATGGCATAAGCTTCTAGTCGAATCACAGTGATATCTTATGGATGTGTATCTTCGTATGAATAGACAGCAAAGTGGAGCCCGATAGAAACTCCGGAGCAGATGGAAGAAGGATCTAACCATCTGAAAACTAGGCGAGGAAGTGGGGAAGCAGAAGATGTGCCTGCTTACACCCACACACACATGCAAGCACATGCAGATGCAATGGAGTGACCCGATCTGTCACTTGAGTAGCTGGTGTCGTAAGCAAATGTGTCACATGTTAGCTGACATCACAATCACAACGGTGTAGCGATGTCAAAAGTTGAAACTGTGTAACTAAAGTGATATCATGCGCTTCTATGTCTCTGTCTTTAAAATTTAGTAAACAGTCTATTGAATATTTTGAAGCTAAGTTGACTGAGAGCTGTTGTTAATGGCACACAGTTAAATTAGTTTCAAAGTATGCAACAGCCTAAAGCTATCATTGCCGTAAAATTTTTATTTTAAGAAATCTGTTTTCAAATTTTAAATTATTCCAACAAGTGTCATAAGTGGGCGGAGCTTAGATTCAAATTGTCTGCACATAGCTTAAAATGGATATATTTATGTGTTTATGTGCGCATGCTATGGTGTATTGGCTGAAACACGATAAATTAGTGTGAGCTTTGACAGTGAAAGAACAGTTGCCTTCAGTCCTCATTGTGCATCGCATGGTGCTTGTATTTGGGCCAACATTGCATTGAGAAAATATCGGCTGTTCATGGATTGTGTAATTTGACATTGGCATAGCATATGGTCATGTCTCTATCTTGTGGCGTAGCATCTTTCCATGATACTCAGCTTGCGAGATGGTATGTGGAGGCGCGTATTGAACTCTGGCTAGGCAATGGATAGAGCCGATCTGTCACTGAATTATATGACATCAGAATTAATTACATCACGGGTACACTGACCGCCACAATCAATAAACGATATATCTGGGTCAGTCATGAACACTAAATATTCGGTTAAGTGTGTGAATAGGATAGTATTATTTTAGGAATTCCGGTCTTAGATTTCAAATTAATTCAAGCCTGGATAGTAAAGTGGGCAGAGCTTAACTTCAAATAGGCGTTACATGGCTAGAAATGGATCTCTATATATGTGGGTTTATTATATCACTCTCTCGACCAATCAGAATAGATGCCCATATCCTCAAACATCTACTCATATTCTTTGATATCTTGGTTGAGATGTAATCAACGACCGCGAGTATTGACGGTTAATGAACAGTGGGCTCTAGTCTTCATTATGCGTCACGCTGTGCTTGTATTTGTGTTTGCATAAGATCGTATTAGGCGGGTCAATTTATGAAAAAAATACCCTAAACCCCAAAAAATTCTAACAAAACTTTTGTCAGTGTTTTTTAAAACTTATTCGATGGAGTGAATGCCAGAAAAAATGTCTACCAAAATCTGACCCCCGGAAAGGGGGTAAAACTGGGTCACATCCAAGATGGCCGCCACTGATCTTGAAAATAAGGAAAATGGCTATAACTTCCTTATTATTAGGTGTAAAACAGTAATGTATATGTCTACTTTAGGTTTCAAGGGTCAAGGAATTCATTGGCACATGGAATATTGATTCAGCCATGTCGAATCCATAAATCCAAGGTGGCGGTCAATATGGCAGCCAACAATCAGGATCGTATACCATATATTTCGTACAAATCCTATAGGAAGCCAAAGGTGAAAAATAAACACTGTGCACACTAGGGGTTGGTTTTCTCATGGATTGGTTGTCCCATTACCAGTAATTCTGTGTAGAAATGGCGAGGGCAGTACTTTTCTTGGGTACGCATACGCCGAGATGCTGCCATGCCGTGTAGTTTCACTTTTCGAAAAAACATCACACATACTCCGGTCTTACTACAAAGACGTGCAAAGACGGTGGTGAAGAGGCACAAAAGAGAGCCATAATTGAGACAGAAGCAAGGCTGGCCAGGAGTGACATTAAAACAAAGGTACCATCCGTTACTGACCACTACCTAAACATTGAGGAACCTAAACTTGTCTCTACATTCGGCTCCCTTCCAGAGACACTGTGAAACATGTTAAACTACCTATTTGTTGGAAGAAAAAACCACCACAAAGTAGCCTGTATTGAACAAGCCAGACCGCGGGCTGTTATTGCACCATTATAGTTTCGACTAGCAGTGCAAGTACATCATCTGTATCGGTCCAGATTCCTTGTGGACACTCTTTTTGAGATGGGGTATAACTCGTCGTATGGTGAAGTGCGCCTGTTTGAACAGAACGCTGCAAGCTGTTTCACACCATATTTGCTAGTTGAAGACACAGATTTATGGGACTTGTTATTGTTATTTTCTGGTGACAATGTTGATCACAATATTCTTATCATTGACGGTAAAAGTACATTTCACGTGATGTGCATGATTGCCGCGTTGACCCCTGTTAGGAAAAGAAGCCTTCTTGTCAGTATACAAACAATTTTAGAACTGAACATTGTAAACATGTTCATAGTTGATATTATAGAGTACCGCTTCGCCAGCCATGCGCTTCGAAACACCATGTTTAAAGAGCTTCCATGTCACCAAGATTGTGACATGTGAGCTGATATCTTATGGGAGCTATCATTCCATTTCAAACAACCAGTTCTGAATTGGCAGGGGATGATGCATATCCTTCATCAGGGACATACGCATCCCGGCCAATCTTCCATTCTGTATTTGCCCGTGACCGACATGTATCCTTGTGACAAGACTTGCATTTTGTTCACATTAGAGTTCCTCAGCAACATGTCCTTCAGACACCATGTCCCCCCAGTGATAACGTTTAACCAGTCCCTGTACTTAAAGGCTTCTGAGATCATCAGTGCTGCGCCACAGAATAGTCACTTGAAAGAAATAGTACTAAGACTTGGTAATTTCCGCTTGCGCATGAATCTGCTTGGAGCATTAGGTACACTGATGGAGGTCACAGGACAAAAACATTCTGGAAGTAGCATACGGTGGAAATGCTGTAGTGCATATGATGACTGGTAAATCGGTTCAAAGGACATTCCGTGGACATCTGCTGCTGGACAAGCGTCTTCATGAAATGACTAAAATATGTAGCTGATGAAAATCCTGAATCCGCTTCTCTGGTAGAGGAGACAGACAGAATGTATTGATCCTTATTGAAGGGTGACACCACTCTTGGAAGTCGTCAAGGAGGATCAGCGAGGAACTTAAGAAAACAAAGCTTAGCTTAGTGCGCTATCCAAAATGAGTCAGTGTGAATAGGTTATCAGCGGATGCTTGGTACTGCACGAGCACTGATCAAGGCAGATCGCACTGGGTCTTAGGTGAATCACGTGCGTTCTGTTGCTGATGCCTTGACGATATCTGCTGCAACAGGATATTATAACTATTTGAAGTCTGCATAGCTCTACATCCAAGAAATGAGTCAAATGGAGAGCAAATGCCCAGATGTCTACAGGAAGTTTCAAAATGGCTTCCATATTATACGTTGAACAAATCAGTTTTGTGCAGGCTTCAGTTGCGAGGTCTAAAAAGTACAGACGGCTTAACTCATGACAGTAAGATGACGGAAGAACAGCGATCATTGTGGACAATGTCAGCCCCTATAATGTCTAAGTTCAACATTGCCATGCAGGATTTCAATCATCTTGCATACACCACAAGCGAACAACACAAAGATTTGACCGATGCAAGGATTGAAAGGGATCCATCAGACCTTTCGAAGATAAGCACAAAGCTAACTTCATTTTCACCTTTCTCCTCTGACCTTGCATTGAGAAACATCATCAATGGTATTGTGGCAAAAGAGGGCACCAATGTACATGAATATGAGTCCATTGGATGAAACATCATTGACAGAATGATTGGACAGCCCGTATTTTCATTCCCTTTTAAGAGGAAAGATAAAACTAAGACCCTACGAACTTCATCTGCTGTGAAGGTTGCTCCTGACAGAACCATTGATCCTAACCTACTGTTTCAACGAGTCCTTGTGGTTTCCAGGACAATAGATCTGTCTCTCGAGGAGGGGATGAGATACGAGCTGAGTTCATATACCATCCCTTTTCGAGGACAATAACATCTTGAGAAAGGCTGGCAAACCTCAACTTGTCCAAGCCATCACTGACCACTGTAACACGATGCCATCAAGTGAAGCAACATCAGATACCATCCCACAGACTGAAAGATATGCGCTTTATGGAGGCTCCTTACTATACAAGCTAAAGTGGGTAAGAGGAGATACCTATGGTAAAATAGTCAAGTAATCACTATGGGGTAGCAACCGTTGCGTTTGACGGTTATGGAGCAGGTCCTTCGATTAAGGATAACACACACCAGAGACGGGGACAAACCATTATGTATCCGATTGTGAACTTAACCAGTGAAACCGAGTTTGAAGGAAAGAAGGAAGACTTCCTATACAGGGGAACTAATAAGCAACAACTAATCAGTTTAATAAGTGACGAACTGAAGAGTGGGTTGTTCTGTCATTCAGGCAGACGGGGGCGCTGATGTGGACATTGCTAAGGCTACCGTTGCCACATCATCTATGCATTCCACAACTCTAATTGGAGAGGATACTGACCTGTTGATTCTTCTTCTCCATTTCACTGCAGGAGATCGGAAACCACTCTATTTTAGATTGGTCAATCTGGCAAGAGGTATTCCAAAAGTGTACATTATCAATTGGTTAAAGCGTCTTCTTGGCAGTGAGTTGTGTACACAAATCTTATTCTTGCATGCATTCACTGGATGTGATTCAACGTCTCGTGTTCATGGTGATGGAAAGAAACCCGCCTTCCAAAAGTGTGTGAAAGGCGACCCAGTCCTCTAGTTCTGTGCAAATGCGTTGATTTTACGCGGCACGAAGCGCACTGACAAAGGAAACTTCGGCAGCCAAGAGATGGCTGTTATTTCCGGTGGGAAGAGCACCTGCTCTCTGGCAGCCTTGCGTTATGGCATATTTACTAAGAAAGTCGCCTGCGCTAAATCATTCATTACACACGAACGTCTCACCCCCCCCCCCCAACAACTGAATTTTCCACCAAATACCTTGGTCTCAGGGTGTACTATCACACCATGACTTGGAGGCGATAGAGAGTGGCATTGATCCTTTGGACTGGGGATGGAGACGTGCAGACAATCAACTTGTACCAATAATGTCTGATTTGAATGCTACACCAGACACACACACTACTGGAAATCGCACATTGCAATTGCACAACTTGTTGCAGTTGCAGAAGAAGCGGGCTTCCATGTACTTCTGCATGTGGATCATGCTAAGTTACGTCTTGTGTCAATCAGGCCAACCAGGTTTCTGAGGAATTAGAGGACGGTTATGAGGAGTAAAATTGAGATTGTGAGTTTAGCCTTTCAGACCTGGGTTCAGCTATTAATATCAGCCAATTATAATGTCCACAAAGAAACTATAGCTGGTCAATTAATTAGATACATCTGAAGTGCATTCTACTGATACATCTGTAATGCTGTGCCCATGGTCTACGTCAATAATATAATTATTATTAGTATTGCCACTTCACCCTTTATTGCTGGCCGCCATCTTGGATTTGTGGTTTTTGTTGGTTTTTATTGGTCGGGTTGGAATTGAATTGGCACCAGTGAATTGCTTACCCCTGAAAGCCATTGGGGAGAAACAAGATTTACTGTTCTATCACAAAAATTAACGACGTTATAACTATTTTAGTGATTTTAAGGGCTGACGGCGGCCATCTTGGAGCTGACCTAGTTTTAACCCACTTCCGGGGATCAGAATTTGGTAGACTTTTTCTTTGTCATTCCCCACATCCAGTAGGGCCAAAAACCGTTGACAGAGCTTTTGTTCGAATTGTGGGGGGGGGGGGGAGGGGCTCGAATGGTATATTGACCCGCCTAGATATCCATGGAGTATGTGATTTGACGATGACGTAGCAAAGGGTCGTGTCTCTATCATGTAACTCAGCATCTTTCCATGATATTCATATTGTGAGATAATATGTGGACGCGTGTATTGAAGTCCGGCTATGAACGATCTGCTACTCAAGTATATGATGGCATAATGAATTGCATCGCTTGTATGCAGACGCCACAATCAAAATGAGCAATGAATGGTGTACTTAGGTACGTCATGGGCATGAATGATCCGTTACGGGTATGGATTGTAGGTCTTCGATGGAGTTACTATCTAATACACATTTTGTTGAATATTTTGCAACTAATCTGACCAGAGACAGAAACAGCAGCCAGTCAAATTAGTTTCAAAATATTCAACAGCTTACATGTATAGTTACTGTTAACATATGATACTGATAATTCAGGGTTCAAAGTATATAAAATGCTCCCAAAAGCACGCAAAATGTGTGCGGAAGTTAGCCAGCGATGTACGGGGAATAGCTAGAAATATATTCCTCTATTATGTTTCTCTATCCTGTCCCCGTAGTGTAAAATTACAAGCACATGTGTGGATTTTGTCAAATAAGATTTCGCTACGAGTCTGTGGAGAGCCACTTGACTAACTTTTTGGCTAGTTTTGTTAGCGAACGTGTCCTGTTTTACACCAAGAGTTTACAGCAAAATGCCATCTAAATGGAACAGCAATTAACCAATTTCTATTAGTATTAGCCTCTGCAAGGAAAGGATGACTGATTTTCAGGCAACTGATAGTCAATTATAGGGCACACCCGTTGAAGAAATTATCCATAGCGCTCATACAGATAATCCCATGGTCACCTCTATTCGTAGCAGGTAAAAGACCCGCTCCGTTAGTATCACATCCTAATTCTATTGGCTTATTAACTGACCGATATCACTAACATATTCGCATGATTCGCAGCCCATTTGTACTAAAATCATTTCCACTGGTAAATAACGAAGTCACTCCAAATAATTAACTCGCAACTTTTCGGCAATCTATCGTTTAGTCTCACGTGTCTGCTCTCGGAAACGGTCCCACCTCTTGATTTACCGCGCATAATGCTATCAAACGTCGCATCCACTTTCGCGGCCAATTCCTCATGGATATCATTCAGCCTCTTTGTTCTGATGATTTGCTAGCAATTGGCGCGCAGATGCGGAAATGGACAAAAGTCGCTTGGCCATGGTTATACGCCTTTTCCTGCCATTCGTTGTGAAATAGTCCATTAGTCAAAAACACAAAGACAACTAACTCACAGCACCCATTACGTTCACCTACAACCCACCAACACCACCAATAGAAGCACAACCACCACCACAACCGCCAACGCCAACACCGCCAAAGCCACCGCCGCCAACGCCACCACCAACAGCAACACAACTACCACCAACACAACAAATACTACCACCTCCACAACTATCATCCTCATCATCATCATCATCGTCGTCGTCGTCGTCGTCGTCGTCGTCGTCGTCGTCGTCGTCGTCGTCGTCGTCGTCGTCGTCGTCGTCGTCGTCGCTGCTGTTTCCGCCGCCGTTTTCGCCACCACAAGCCCTACCACCACGACTCCCCCCCCACCCGTAACGCCCACCCACCCCCCACCCCCAATCAGCACTACCAACAACAACAACACAACAACAACAACAACAATAACAATGGCAGCAACGCCAACAGCACCACCACCACCATTATTATCCTCGTCATCAGCAGCAGCAGCCGCAACATTATCGTTAGTAGCAGAAGGAGCAGCAACAACACCAGCAAGACCACACCACCACCACATAGCAACAACAACAGCAATGCCACCACCGCGAGCGCGCTCTCAGTCAGTCTGATTGCACGTAGTACATCGATACATAGATTTCAGTTTTAGTCATAATGACAGCTCTAATAAAGACTTGCTATACTATTTCACTTAACAGAGCTGCCTGCATGCCTGCCTGAATACCTATCTGCCTGCCTACCTGCATGCCTGCCTACATACATGCTTGCATACATGCATGCTTACTTGCCTGCCTTACTACCTACCTATTTGTCTGTGTGTCTGCCTGGATGCCTGCCTGCATGCCTACATATCTGCTTGCCTGCACGTCTGCCTGCATGCATTGCCTGCATGCATGCATGCATGCCTGCCTGACTGCATGTCTGCTTATCTGCCGACCTGCATGTCTGCCTGCCAGTCTGTCTGTATGCATGCCTGCTGGCATGACTGCCTACCAACTAGCGTGTCTGTCTGTCTGTCGGTCATGCTGTCTGTCTGTCTGCCTGTCCGTCCGTCCGTCCGTCCGTCCGGCCGTCCGTCCGTCTGTCTGCCGGTCGGTATGTGTGTTGGTCTGGGTGTCTGTTTGCCTGCTCGTATGTATGCGCATGTCTGTTAGGTGCGTGCTTGCTGCACGCGTTCATGTGCGTGCGTGCGTGCGTGCGTGCGTGCGTGCGTGCGTGCGTGCGTGCGTGCGTGCGTGCGTGCGTGCGTGCGTGCGTGCGTGTGTGTGTGTTTGTCTGTCCATATGCATGTGTGTCTGAAGATGTATATAAAAAAAATTCTGATCAGATCTGGCTGAAATTGTAACATAAATGTGCATTTGAACCTGAAAGGGGAGTCACCGCCCATGATCGATCTAAAAATGGAATCCGACTCGGATCAACATTGGAATCTATGGATATCTTGTAAACTACCTTACGGGTACTATTTGACTCTATACTATGTATATATCATCTGATGAAATTTCAGCATCAATACACAGACAAATGTCGACACTGGTTTTATGTGAAGTGGCCTGTGGACCATTAACAGCCATTTGCCCAAAGCATCCTCGCAAGATGAACTCCATATACCAACCAGTTGAACCTGTACTTATACTTTCCCGTCCTCTTCCACACACAATGGTGTATGGTTGAGGGCAGTAATGGTGGGAACGGATGTTTCCAATTTGCCATCCATCTTATAACGTTGCAATCAAATACGTGGCGGGGAGGATTGCGTCATACGCAATTACAGCATGATTTACTCGATTTAGTCCGTTTTAAACGCTTAATTGCCTGACACATTGCACGAATTATATGTCTTTGCTGTTTAGCAAACATGCTGTTTGATATTGTGAAACTAAGTTGGTTGGGCACTGTTGCTGCCATGGGGCATGTTCTTTCTTAACAAACATGCTACAGTTACTGACTCGATCAGATGATCCTCCAAACATTGTGTCAATCAGTAGTCGCATTTCTCGACGTATTATTATTATTCCCAATGCTGTAAATCCTGAGGTTGCTTGTTCGGTGGATCGAAAAGTCAGCAGTACCATTGGAAGGGATCTTCCCAGTCAGTTTGTCTCTCGTTCACATAAAGTCTCGATAGCCTCTAATCTCTCTGAATCATTATTGCAGTCAATCCATCTGATATAGGATGATATATGGTTATTCTGGCCTTATTAATGACTATCAAACGGCCCAGTTCTTTTAATAGATTAGACTCGAAATCGCGGTCGTGGTCAGTGTGGAATCCCATCGACAGAACTGTTACAGTGCTCGCCACTGTGTGGTCTTTTAATGGGAATGATGCTGGTCATTTACTAAAGTAATCAGTCATAGCCAAGATGAAGTAGGCCTGTTCGGTTAATCATATATCATTGATAGTCGATTATTTTTCCTGGCGATTATATAATCGAGTGTAAAAAAAAAATCGAAAAATCGATTATTTATTTTAATCAGGCATACTTTATTAGTTAGTCTTGTAAAAAAGCTAATGCATCGGTGGTTTGATTGTTCTAGCAAGGTGGTTGTATAAACATATATTGCTGACGTTCAAGCCTGCGCCTCCTGGGTCATAATCGATGCAGGTGATTGTTTATAAAAGTAATTGCTTGATACGCCAAGGATTTGTTTGCTACTATTTAATATTCCCCTCTGAAGGTGGCTGAAGTAGTGGTGACCATTTTGCGAAAATGTTTAAAAAATGAATGGTTGTTTATCATATTATAGTCACAAAAGTTCGATGCGAAAATTCTGAAAATTGTTTTGGAACTAATTTGACATAAAACTTGCAGTCAAATAATTTTCAAATATTCTACTTTTCTAATGCTGCGAAATAGGGAAACATTGTAGATAGCCACTACGGGCGAAATCTATATCATAATAAATATTATAAATAATATGGCCATTTCGCGAAAAAATGCGCAAAATTGACTCCGTGGTATATGTAAAAAAACTAAATTAATTTATGGCATTGGGTTGGTGTATACAAATCTTATTATTAAATACTCCCGGAGAGATCGAACAACTATCCAACATAATACACTTGGTGATCAAGTCTCTACACAACACACCAGAATGTTCTGGACTGATATATGACAAAATGAACAATTCACCGGATTTTGCGTCAGCGTCTGGATCTTGGAGTTTGTCAGTTCTTAACAGTGGTCAATGAACGTAGCTGGTCCTTGTCTACACAACTTGTATGCCCCATCAATATACTTCAGTTATCTGGTTGCTATTAGCGCTTTTCTAATACAATGTTAACTGTTTAGATAGAACCATTCAAACATCTGTTACTTTTTAATACCTGACTTACTGTTCCATCAAGTTCCTTTGAATTTAGTTCAAGCTCAATATGTGTCGACCGCTGAAAATCGGAAGAAAGCGTTGGTGATATATCGATACTAATGGTGAGAAAGCCGTGTAGGCAGCTTATGTGACAGTGGGTGAGCAATGCCAGATTATTCTGTTAACGAGTTGATCTTGTTTGATGGTGTCTTCCTGTCATTTCCCAAGCATGAATGAAATGGCTTACATGTCTAACTCAGCCCATGTCCCTAGTTGGTATAACCAGCGATTGCCTGGAACACGTACATGGCGCTGTTACTACATAAATTCAGTTGAACGAGACCACAAGGCGTGTCCATTGTGAACAGCAGACAAAATGGTTTTAATCTGGTGACAATGTACTCGCCTGGAACAACACTATGTCACATTTTCTCAACCGTTTCTGACTCGTCTTTGACTCCTATGAATTCTCACTCAGTTGGCGCATCTACGTACGAATCTGTGGTTGCTACCCTGTGCCGTTGTTCAACCAAAAGGTGACTGAATACGATTTGGTCGATTTACCACTTACTGGGAAAGTCACCCCGGAATGGGTGATTAGTACCAAACAAAGTTGTTTACAAAGGGATAAAGCATTACAAGGCACACCTGCTTCTCTGCCAATTCGTTCATTGCCATACGACGACAAATTAATTTGAGTCGAACCACTAGATATTGTGGACAATGTTCTAGTGGCCAAGATGAACAATACCAACTGATTGAAAACGATGTCGTTGTATACAACATTAAGAAGTCTAGGGCACATGGAGCAATAGCGAGTTCATGCCAAATAACCAAATGATTGCAGACGTTCCAAATGTGTGCAATGGTCAGGTGGTTGCAAGACCCGTCCCTCACTGAAAGGTTATCATCATGTACTGGTTAGTGACTCAAACGTAAGAAGATATTCCTCGTACGTCAGTGTCTGCAACGCTTAAACATAACATGGAGGAACTAACCATGCCAACGTTTGATGTCATTAAATTGTCAGTTAAGAGTGTCAGCAGAACGGCAGTTATGCAACGGTAACGAACGGCTACTCACGATTTTCAGCATACCTGTAATGTTGGAGATAATCAGACAAATGGAACAAAGGATAGAAAATAAGTGAATAAGTTAGTTATGTATATAATAATACATGGTAAATTAGTCACCGCATGGACGAAAACCAATCCAAATCTGCCGATCTTCTATTCACAGATGAAATTGAAGAAGAATGCTGATGTTTGGCCTGCAATCATCCAAATGCCGAATAAGAAGAACTACACCTTGTCTCATGAAAGATATTATGAAGACAATGCAGTCTTCATTATAACATTGCAACATACATGTGTGTCTTAAATTTTCTCCAAAGAAAGCCTATACACAAAGCAGCGCTTATTGGCGCAAGCATCTCAAAGCATTTCAGGAGCCAGAGCAGTTTCAGCTTGTCAATAAAGACTAGATTATGAATCGAAACACACAGCCACGCACATCTGTGTGCATATTTACATTGCATGAAAAAACCGTAAGCTTAATTATGGCGTAGTTCTGTTGTCAATTACGAAACAGAAATATATTAATGTCCTCGTATTTTGTAACATACTCGCGGGAAATGGCTATGTGTTTTCTCACAGACGAGCAAAGCTGTGGGGAGTGAAGTGGATTTACGCTCGCTGTGAGATCCATTTGTTGCAATTAAGTTAGGCATATTAATTCCTTAGTGTGCATATGAAACTAATCTAGGGGGCGTACTCATAGAATACGCCAACATGATATGCATGTGCACTACACAATGTATGCAGAATTGTGTTATTTTGAAAAAAATCTTTGCTCAACGATTATGTTATTTGTGTGCACAGGAATAATCTGTCAATCAAGTATCAGATGTTATAAAGAAAATACATCATTTTCATACACCAAAATCAATGCGATGAAAAAGACGGCTAAGCACTTTAGAAACGCGGCTTTACAGGAAATAAATGCTCGCTTTCACTAAAGCTAAACCTATAATAACCTGTCATGCAGAACACTGGGTGGAAAGTGAATGTGGTTGCGGCTGCAATTATTCCAAATTATTGATATTATAACCTCGTTAAGTGTTGTCGTACTTCCGGGGCCATAGATTTGTTAACCATTTAGCCCTTAACATTTCATGGTCAAAGAATCAAGGCGCCTATATAGGAAAGCTGTTGAATATTTTGAAACTAATTTAGCTGGAACCAACACCGCGTGGCTAAATGATGGTACGCATAAGTTAGGGGACCAACCTGTACGATTGCTAGCATAAAAGCAACATGTGTATACTTGATCTGGTAGACTGACATGCGCTGGTTATTCTTTTTGCAGATATGATTACCCATCATACTTACATACTGATATTAATTTAGCCACCAAGTATAAATATGCTTGGCATATGTATGAATGCAGTATCCGTTGATGCGAATAATTGGGCTATGCCAAATATTCGCATATTTCATTCCAGATACCTTTCTTTATTAAGATGAGTTGTATTAAAACGCCAGAGGTCATTGCAGCAAATGATTACGGCGCATGGTGGGTTTGAGGTAAGCGATATTGGCAGATGAACGCTCACAAACGTACTATGAACTGTCTGGCTGTTTCAAGTCATCAGACAATAATTTAAATGAGTAATAACCCCCAAACCTGCTTAATATTTGAAAACCATTTGAGTGAAACATTTTGGTGGCTTACAGACTAGGAATGTCCAGTCAAGTTCTTATCAACATTTTCAGGATATTCAGGGTTACACCCCATTGAAAATGTAGTGTGCAGAAATTAAACAGTCAGACAGTTAGTATTAGATTGGTTATTTATTATTACAAAGTTAAACTCGAGTTGTCTCGGACCACATCGTTAATTCGAAGCTCGATAGTTCTAAAATCTGGCTAATTTCTGAGCCGGGCCATATTCACAAAGAGTGCCTAAGTTACTAACCCGCCTGCCTGTACCTATTTAGAAAACCTGCCTATGTCGTATTCACGAGGAGGTGTCAAAATATGCATCTAATGTAGGTGAATACAGACTTCGTCCAATTAGTTTCAAACTATTCAACAGGTCACCTGTATACGTATCCTTGAAATTGTGATTCTTGGAATTCAGTATTCTAAATCGATCCCAACATGCGCAAAGGATAGGCGGAGCTTTTCTAGAAATGGGCCTGACGTAGCTAGAGCTTGGTCCGTCTAGTGGCTTGTTAGATGGTGACGTACTTCCAGGTCCAACTGTTTGATAACTCATTAATCCTTGAAATTTCAGTACAGATGTGCATACATACTGGCGAATATTTTCAAAATAATGTGACCGATTCTTGTTGCCATATACAGCCAATGCTTCCAGTCAACTCAAATTCAAAATATTCAACAGAATATTCCCTACATGATAAAGAATGTGTAAATGGAATTTGTAGGTATGCCACTTGCATCTCTAGCTAAGCCCCGTCCACAATTCGCCCGTGTTGTAATCGATCGATCCCTGAACTCCTTGACTACCAATTTCTAGAAAAATATACAGGTATGATGTTGGATATTTTGAAACTAATTTAACTTGGTGCTGTATCTACCTATGGCAGCAACAGCGCCCAGTCCAATTAATTTCAAGATATTTGATAGAATGTTTATTAAATGGGCAAGACATACAATTTGCACAACGTGTCGGACTATTAAGCGTTTAAAACGGACTAAATCTAGTCATTCATGACGCAATGATTATGGTGTCATATTACACGTCACGTAGATGTTTATGACGTCATATTTTGCATGGATAAACTGGAAAGGCCCATTATAATGTAATAATGGCAATATACTACACTGCTGCTAAGTACTTGATTCACATGATCGATAACCCTGCATTGCATATTGCTATGTTGCACCCACCAATATTATGACGGAACAAATCGTATCATTCATGACGTAATTTGAGTATTACATAAGCCTATATGTGACGTTGTTGATTATGATGTTCTCTGATTGATCGATACACTGGATTGATCTATTTCAATTTAGGTCTGCGAGTACTCTGTTGAAATTAAATCCATCCTTTTCACTGGTCAATAGCATATACATGTAATTGCACCGCTTTATTGGATGAAACATTTATCGATTATGTTTGTTTCTGAACGTTATAACATGATTTTTCAAACATTTGTTTTTTTCATTCTTTCATGAATGCCAATAAATTTAGACACAGCGGCTACTAAGGGATAGTTTTAACCAAGTCATCATAGTCGTGACGCCGTGATATGGACTAGTCATCGAGCCACGAATACCTAGGTCTCGTGAAACGGTGGTGGTTCAATATGAGATGTGGTTGATATGTCAAATACAAAAAAAAATCATCGTCTTTGCTACTGAACCCGGTCACTCGTCTCATGTAATTAACGGTCACACGGTATGCGTCAGCCGGTAAGTGGTTTGACTTTTGGAATGTGCTTCGCTATATTTTATTAAAGTGAACCATAACAACAACACACATTTAAAGCTCATTTATTTAGCCATAATATGGGCTACATTAGGCACATCAGAGGCTACTGCTTGTAAGATCTTTGAGAGTATATTGAAAACTCACTCAGGACAGCTGCACCAATAGCACAAGTCACGTTGTGGTCTGATCCTAATACTGATGGCGCAAGATCCAACGTTGCAGAGATGGTCTTGCACCGTACAGCTGTTGGCAAGCTTAGCATAGTGTGCACCATCAATATCAATGAACGTGACTCCAGGGATAGGTACTGCGATAACATAACATATATGTCAAGTGGTAATATTTGTAGCTCTAGCTCTAGGTAATAGTTGCAGTGGAAATAATAATAATAATAGTAATAGTAGTAGTAGTAGTAGTAGTAGTAGTAGTAGTAGTAGTAGTAGTAGTAGTAGTAGTAGTAGTAGTAGTAGTAGTAGTAGTAGTAGTAGTAGTAGTAGTAGTAGTAGTAGTAGTAGTAGTAGTAGTAGTAGTAGTAGTAGTAGTAGTAGTAGTAGTAGTAGTAGTAGTAGTAGTAGTAGTAGTAGTAGTAGTAGTAGTAGTAGTAGTAGTAGTAGTAGTAGTAGTAGTAGTAGTAGTAGTAGTAGTAGTAGTAGTAGTAGTAGTAGTAGTAGTAGTAGTAGTAGTAGTAGTAGTAGTAGTAGTAGTAGTAGTAGTAGTAGTAGTAGTAGTAGTAGTAGTAGTAGTAGTAGTAGTAGTAGTAGTAGTAGTAGTAGTAGTAGTAGTAGTAGTAGTAGTAGTAGTAGTAGTAGTAGTAGTAGTAGTAGTAGTAGTAGTAGTAGTAGTAGTAGTAGTAGTAGTAGTAGTAGTAGTAGTAGTAGTAGTAGTAGTAGTAGTAGTAGTAGTAGTAGTAGTAGTAGTAGTAGTAGTAGTAGTAGTAGTAGTAGTAGTAGTAGTAGTAGTAGTAGTAGTAGTAGTAGTAGTAGTAGTAGTAGTAGTAGTAGTAGTAGTAGTAGTAGTAGTAGTAGTAGTAGTAGTAACACAATAGCTTTCTTCTGTCTACCGTCCAGCCTGTCTATAGCCGTCACGTGCATGTTGGACCAGAGTGTGGTGGATCCTGAAGATGAGCGGTTGTACCACCACGTGTCTCAAAAGCCACCAGCTGTATTAATTGACAATACTAAATGAACAGATTTCTTTAGCGACTTCTCGTTGACTGTGCTCAAAGTGGTCGCTATAGACAGGGTCCACTGTATTTCAATAATTGATCTTTACATATAATTGTTTTGCTTTCACTAGGAGGCCTCGGAGAGTAGGGGTTTTCTTAAAGGCAATAACGGGTCCAGTCCCAAAGGGTTCACGTAATTTAGTGTGTAATGTATTGTATTATTCTTTGAAAATGTTCGCACCTTCTCCCTTTTTCTATTGTATGTTAGGACAAAAGGGATTATTCCCCTTGTATTTGATAGGCCAGAGTCTACGTTTAGGCTACAAGGTCATTTTGTCTGCATACATTTAATCCATAATGATTCTCTGAGAAGTCGGCATTTTTCCGTTTCTTCTTCTGTATCTAAAATTGTCGTCTGTTCAATTGGTAACATTTCCAAATCACGTTGGATAAGGTTGTGTGGCAGATTGAAATGATCAGCTAACTAGTGTCCTCATTCAGGTGTATGTCGGATATATGCCTAGTGGCGTGCACTCTGAATAGACCTTTTGTTTGCCCTACGTATTGTTTTTGACACAGCCTGCATGATAGCAAGTAAATTACATTGTCTGTGTCGCAATTCCTGGCATGATTTAATTTGGAACTTGTCTTTTGTTTGAAAGCTAGTACCGCTATCTTGGTTCGGGAGAAATTTGTCTAATTTACACCTAGTTTTTCCACATTTCACGGAGTTTCCCCTCCTAGGGACTGGTTGGTTGTGGCTAACCTTAGTGGAGACCTGGTCTGTTGGGTTATATTGTTTGTATGTTATCTTCTGTAAGGTGTCCGACTTGATTTTCTGAAGTTGGCGGGTGGAGTAGCCTCTAGTTTTCAGTGCATGAAATAAGGTTGAACATGCTGAATTTAGACTTTCTTTATCGGTAGAGTTCTTATGAAATCCAATGATTTGTGATGTTACTAGTCCTTCGCAAGTGTTTGGAGTTTGAAAAGAGTTTTTGAAATAAACCTCATGATCTAAATAACTGGATGCATTGAATGTGGTGCCTTTGTACACCGTTAGGTCTAAGAAGTCAACTGAGCCATCACTGATATCTGCCTTATGTTTGTTATTGGGATCATGACCATTTAGAGTGAGTACTAATTCTGTGAAGTCGTCTTTAGTGTGTGGCCAAATTAAGAAGATGTCATCCAGATACCTGTTAAAGGTAAGAGGGCTTTTATGACACTTTTTAAGGGCTGCGTCTTCCCATTCTGCCATGTAGATATTTGCACAACATGGGCTAAAACATGTGCCCATGGCGCAATCACTAATCTATTGGCAGATATCTCCATAGAACTCAAAATCATTGCCTTTTAGACTCGGTTCTAATAGGGACACGATTTCTGTATCAGAACGTTGAATATCTGGGTATTTCTTAAATGCCTGTCGGATCGAGTTCATATCCCTTTCACAATCAGTATTTGTGTACATGGAAAATACATCTAGAGTTATTAGGAATGCATTTGGTGGGACTTTGATTTGGGCCATGTTTGCTAGGAAATCTTCAGTATTTTTAGAAAGCTCGGGTGCCTATTAGCAATGGGCTGTAGATGATAATCGATAATCATGTATGATTCAGAGCCACTGTCTGAAATAATCGGCCTAACTGGTGGTGTCCTGGGATTCATCCAAGATCTTATCGGTTTGTGAATTTTAGGCGGTGATACGAACGTAAGTGGCTTGAAATCATATTTGGCAGACACGTACTTAAACTGTTTTTGGTGAACTTATCATTTTTGGTAATGCCTCGAGAATTCCATTAACTATAGGATAGTTGTGTGGCCAAATAGCTGCATCCAATTTTGTGTAGTAGTAGTAGTAGTAGTAGTAGTAGCAGCAGTAGTAGTAGTAGTAGTAGTAGTAGTAGTAGTAGTAGTAGTAGTAGTAGTAGTAGTAGTATTAGTAGTAGTAGTAGTAGTAGTAGTAGTAGTAGTAGTAGTAGTAGTAGTAGTGGTAGTGGTAGTGGTAGTGGTAGTGGTAGTAGTAGTAGTAGTAGTAGTAGTAGTAGTAGTAGTAGTAGTAGTAGTAGTCGTAGTAGTAGTAGTAGTAGCAGTCATTGAAGTCGTACTGATTTGGCTCTGCTATTAACGTCGGTTTAATAAAATTTTGATTTTTGTCTCGGTTCTTTATAAGTGTGTATATTTTGATTTTGTTGTATATATTTTGGGAAATGTTGATGTTGAAGTTCGTATTTTGCGGCAAGGTTTTACAAACTTGTTGCTCACGTGTTGCAAAGTGCTGGCCATTGTTGGCTGTCAGCGCTGGTTCAGCCTCGCTTGTGCAGCTGTATCTTGTCAGGCTGTAGTTGTGCTTGTCCTCCTCGTTTCACTTCGGTTAGCGAAAGCGCCTTTTATGTTGGTTGCCTTTGAAAACACCTGGCCGTCGTTTTATGCATTCGCCGTCCTCTGTTTGTACAGGCGGCTCACTCGCGTTGATCCGTTCACATGTGTTAGCGTGCCCTACAGGCAAAGGGCCAGTTTGAAAGGTGGTCTGGCGCGCTACTGTTATTAGAAATGTCATCAAAATATAAACGGATAATAAGTTTGAAAATAACAACAAGAGGGTGGGATGTATCAGCCATAGACGTTTATCATGGCTTAAATGATACCGTCGGCGCTGGCCCTATGGGGTTAAAAGGACTAATTAATATTATTCATAATATCTGGAATATTAATTGAGGAAATTAATAGTGATAAACTGGTACTGAAGATTAAAGCAGTTGTTCAAGTACTACCCATCTAGCAGGAGATTTTCCTCAGAAAGTCAAGTGCCTGATATGCGGTTCCACTGAGCATTTTAAATGGCGATGCCCTAATAAGATGAACAATTCAACTGCATCAAAGCAACTTCAAAGCGGTGGACCAGTTGAACAAACATCTATGCCGATAAGGGATAAGACAATTTCACCACCGATTACAGCATCAATTCCAGTTGTTACTAATGTGCATTTACCATCAACGTTGGGTGTAGCGGTAGCAAGAACTTAGCCTAATGATGAAATTTTAGAAGAAGTGATTAGCTTAACTCCAATTGGTTATAGCGAAAGTCAACCAGTTGATGGCAAGAATGTCAGTGACATTGACTTTTCAGTCAGAAAGTTTGGGATGTGAGCAAAATAAATTTAGGTCACAAGAAGATTTTCCTCCACTTCCTTTAAGTCACATATCGGGCATAAGTGGCATTAACCACCGCCCTGAGAAAGGCAAAATGAGTGGAAATATTCCAATGAGGGGTACCTCTATTAATATCGGCGCCAAATTGATTCTGGATCTGAGGGTGGTGTAGAAGGAGAGGTTATTGATGATGACAATATGTCATTGGCTGGGTCGGAATACTCTGTCACTAAAATGGTCATCTTTCGTTCGGATGATGGTGAAACGCTCGTGCCCTGTATTACAGCGAAAGGAGTACACTATAGACATCTAAGTTGTAATTATGATGCGGACAAGTACCGACATTTGGAAATTGTTCAGCTGAATAATCATGATTTTAACAGTAAGCTAGATAAATGGGCTAAAAAACGAAATATTACCCTACTAATTATGATCATTGGCACCTTAAATTGCAGGGGGTTGAATATAGAATTAAAGCAAATGTCCTTGTTGCATGACCTTGAAAGGCAAAACACAGATATATCATTACTTCAAGAAACTAAAATGCACAATCCAGAAGTTTATAATTCGTTTAAAGTTCTTCACAGGCGAATTGTACTTCTCGCTAGCAACAGACAATAGGGCACGAATTGTTATTCTTATTCTCCCCAGGCGCCTTAAATATGTTAATATCGTCATCAACGGATGCAAATGGGCGTTGGGTTAAAATATTGATACCTATTTCTGACACGGTTTGAAATATTATGTGTATCTATGCGCCAACCGTACATGGTCCTCGTCGTGCCATTCTATAGCGTGTATCAATTAGTATACATGACGGGACTGAAAATCTAGTCCTAGGTGATGATTTTAATTCTATTTTAGATTTTAATAAAGATAGACGGTCTTCAGCTGTTTATACTGACACATCTCACATTGAGTTGAACCAGTTCTGCGATCAGGAATGGTTATTCGACAGTTATCCGCTGTTGAATCCTGATGGAAAACAGTTTACATGGTGTTCACCTGATGGGCACATTGCCTCAAGATTAGATAGGATTTATTTGCAGGAGTTTTTTAAAGGCAAACTAACTCGGACAACAACTGTGCGTGTAACATTTTCAGATCATAACATGCAAAGTATTACCTTAGATAATGCTGACTGGATTAAGCAAGGAAGATGATATTGGAAATTTAATAATTCACTCATGCATGATCTTAAATATTATCAGCGTGTCCAATGCTTTTGGCAATACTGGCTCGGAAAAAGGGGCACGTATGAAAATTTAACTCAATGTTGGGAGGAGGGTAAAAATAATCTTGCTCATATTTCACGACATTACGATAATTAATTAGCAAGAGATAGACGAAAACACAGCAAAGCCTTGGATACACTTTTAGTACAAACCTCCAAAAAAGTAAATAACGGAAAGGAAGGCTATGGCGATCTTTTAATACAAACAATGAACAAATAAATGAGTTAGATAAGTATATGTTTGAAGGTGTCAAAATTCGTTCACGAGCTCAGATGCAAGCTGAGGGTGACAAACCCACAAAGTTTTTCTGCAATTTGGAAAAGGGTAAGGGCATAGGAAATATTATCAGACATGTAAAATTAAATGATGATGTAAATCTTGATTCAATAGCTGATATAACAAGCGAAACGTTGCCTGGCTCATGCCGTGTAATGTGTGGCAATGTTTAACACTAATAGATTCCGCTGAATCCTTACATGGTATGAAAACAAGCACAACTCCTGGATGTGATGGCCTTACAGTAGCATTTTTAGCACATTCTGGAGTATACTAGGGCAATCATTGCTGCAGGTCGTACATGACATTTTAGAAATTGGCAACCTTCCACCTTCCATGTCTCAGTCATACGTTCGAATACTTTATAAGAAGGGTAGATTTGAGAAATTACCGACCAATATCTTTGCGGTGTGTGGATTATAAAATAATTCCAAGAGATCTGTCACTAAAACTAAGCAGAGTGTTGGAGGAAGTGATTGGCCCTGATCAGACCTGTGGTATTCCGGGCAGAAGCATTTTAACAAGCGTCTTTCTTATACGGGATTTAATTAATTTAGAGGAGTAAGACAAAATACCAGCAGCAATCATTTGTCTTGCTAATGAAAAGGCATTTGATCGTCTAGAGTGGGATTTTCTTTTTAGGTCTTTAGGTTGTATTGGCTTAGGGGAAAATTGTATTAAATGGGTCAAGATATTATATACTAATATAAGTAGTCGATATTTGGTTAATAATCATTTAACTGACCATGTAATTTTGAAGCGTGGCATTCGAAAAGGATTTTCATTGTGACCCTTGTTATTTGTGCTTGCCATGGAGTCATTTGGAACAACAATACGGGAAGATAAAACATTCAAAGGAATTGTCATACCAGGTATTGTAAGACACTTTAAGGTTTCACAATGTTCTGATGATACCACGGTATTCATAGGAGATAATTATGATTTTAGTCGCCTGGAAAGGACACTGGTTGAATTTAAGAAAGCATCTGACCTAAGAATAAATAAGGATAAATCCGTTGGTTTGTTTCTCGGTGAGTGAAATTCCCGAAATGATGGCGTCATGGGAATAACTTGGTTAGACAACAATATTAAACTGTTGGGAATTTACTTCAATACGAAAATGGGTCCGTCAATGAACTGGGAACATCGCCTTAATAAAGTGAAACATATTCTAACAGGTTGGAGGCGGCGCCATTTGTCAATCTTTGAAAGAACCTGTGTCATTGATAAGTTGGCAGTGCTCGGACTGTGGTATACAGCCTCAGTTGTCCAGCTGCCAAAATATGTAGAAACTGAAATTAGTCAATTAATTCTTGCATATTTATGGAAAGATAAAACTAACCTCGTATCAAATGTTGTGTGTGTGAGCAAAAATCAAAATGGCTGGTTAGATTTAGTTCACCTACCAACAAAATACCAACAAAATATGCGTCTTTAAACCTGAAATTTCTTTATGAATTACTTTATGAAGATTCGCCTTGGACAACTGTTTCACGCAAGTTATTCCAAAGATACATAGGGCTATTTCCAGTTGCAAGTATCTTCTTTTCAAATACACCCGCCCCCCCCCCAATATTCGGAAGGCATTAAGTATTTTTCTAGAACCGGTCCATTGCCATTGACATGGGGAGATGCTTTAAGCCAACAACTGTGGAGAAATGATAACATTGCCGTGTCTAATAGAGCACTTTATTTCCCATCATTAGCAACTAAAGGGATCCAACACTTCGCTGACGTGATTCCACCAGATTCCCGAGCTTGGGTTTCCAGGCAGACCCTATCAGGGAAATGTAAGCTAAAAACCATCGACGCTCAGAGATTATTAACTCAAATTAGGAAGGAAGGCAGTTCCTCTGGATTGGTTTAAATTACAAAATTCCACTAGCAAGCAGGAAATAACTCCACCCATCTTGCTTTACGATGAAAATGTATTCAAATACCATATGAGTTCCCATGACTGGTATACAGTTCTGATACAAAACACGCTAAAATACCAAACCTTTTGATGTTTGGAATGATACATGTTATAAATCCCTTGAATGGAAAATTGTCTGGAAAAATCTGCATTTACCCTCCATACCATATGAAGCAAACAGTGTAGCTTGTCGACTTCCCCATCGCAGACTTTGGGTTGGTCATCTATTACAAAAGTGTCACGTCACAACCAGTAATCTATACCCACTTTGTGAATTAGACGAGGAAACAATTGAGCACTTATTCCTTAAGTGCTCTGTAATTCTTGAGTTCTAATCACGTAGAAACAGTTTTAAAGGATTTCGGGATCAGTCACGTGAAAGTGACAGCTAATATTATTTTATTTAGAGATTTAAAAAATGTACTTCGCCGTAGAATGGTTTTAAAACGTCACCATGATGATTCAAAATTAACCTAGTTTGTCGAGTATAGAAATAATGTAATATTTTAAATCCCATCTATATCATTTTGTGTAACATTTTAAAGGATATATTAACGCTTAAATATAGGTATCCCTTGATTGGAGGCTGTTGCTACCTTATCTAACTGCTGCTTCCAAAGGTTTCGGGTGTTGTTTTAATGGTCAGTATTATATTAAGATGATTGTGTTGTTTGAATTGCAAACGATCCGGGGTAATATTGGAATCTGTATCCCTATGTAAACACAGATCACGTTTTCTCAAATAGCAGTGGTGCGTGTTATTGTTTACCCAGGCCGCAAGCGATCATGGGCATTTTCAGAAACGTTCTCGCTAAGTATAGAGAAAGATTAATTTGAACGGCGATATTTGCTATTGTTCGCTGTACTGCTGACAAAACGTTTGCGTTTAAATACTCGCGTTTTGTCGGCTACAAAATCAATTACCCGGGCCTATTCAGAAACTGGTCATAAAAATATATGCATGGCGTTTATTGTATTACGGTAGTATATATTATTATTGAGCATATATTTTGAATCATATTATTAATGCTGGATAGATTGGCGAATTTTTTTAAGTTCTTTTACTTTGACGTCTGTTTAGTGTTATTGTATTGTATAGTTTTGTCAGTCTTTAATATATTTTTGGATATTAAAGGTTTTCCGTACGATCCATTGATCGTGTCATCAAAAAATAAATAAATACAAAAAGTAGTAGTAGTAGTAGTAGTAGTAGTAGTAGTAGTAGTAGTAGTAGTAGTTGTTGTTGTAGTGGTAGTGCTTTATGGTAGTAGTAGTAGTAGTAGTAGTAGTAGTAGTAGTAGTAGTAGAAGTAGTAGTAGTAGTAGTAGTAGTAGTAGTAGTAGTAGTAGTAGTAGTAGTAGTACTTGATGGTAATGGTAGTGGTAGATGTTGTTGTGATGATAGTAGTAGTGATTGTGTTTGGGGTGGTGTGTAGTTGTGCAGGTAGTGGTGATAGTGGTGCTAGTGCTGGTGGTGGTTGGGTGGTGGTGGTGGTGGTGGGAGTGGTCGTGGGGGTTGGGTGGGGGTGGGGAGAGGTGTTGGTGGTAGTAGTAGTGGTAATAGTTGTAGTTGTGGTAGTTGTGGACGACGTTCTGGCTGGCGCCGCCGCCGCTGCCGTCGTCGTCGCCGCCTGTTATCATGTTGTTGTTGTTGTTGTTTGAACATACCTTCAGTAGTTCGATGGCTGTTGTTCCGAGAGATGTTGCGGTTTATTACAAGATATTGATACCCGGCATTGCCTGGATAGCTGCCATTTCCCGGGAAGCTCTTGAAAGTAACATTAGTTGGAAAACTGGAGTTGCTTTTGAAAGTAGCATTATTTGGAATGCTGAAGTTGCTTTTGAAAGTAGCATTATTTGGAATGCTGAAGTTGCTTTTGAAAGTAGCATTATTTGGAAAGCTGAAGTTACACTTGAAAGCCGCATTATTTGGACTGCTGAAGTTGCTCTTGAAGGTCGCATTATTTGGAATGCTGAAGTTGCTCTTGAAGGTCGCATTATTTGGAATGCTGAAGTTACACTTGAAAGCCGCATTATTTGGAATGCTGAAGTTGCTCTTGAAGGTCGCATTATTTGGAATGCTGAAGTTGCTCTTGAAGGTCGCATTATTTGGAACGCTGAAGTTGCTCTTGAAGGTCGCATTATTTGGAATGCTGAAGTTGCTCTTGAAGGTCGTATTATTTGGAATGCTGAAGTTGCGCTTGAAGGTCGCATTATTTGGAATGCTGAAGTTGCTCTTGAAGGTCGCATTATTTGGAATGCTGAAGTTGCTCTTGAAGGTCGCGTTATTTGGACTACTGAAGCTTCTGTTGTATGTTCCATTGTTGAAGCTGAATTTGCCATGGTAACTGGCATTCCTGGGAAAGCTTACATTGCCATTGTATGCCTGATACGTGAAGTTACGTCCATAGCTAACATTACTGAGATTGCTGGTGTTCCCACGAAAGAGGAATCCTTCAAAAGAGAAGCCGTTTTCGGGATTGCCGGTGTTTGCTGTATGGCTGATGTTTGCTTGATAAGTGGACTCCGCTATGTGTCTGGTAGTGCTCCTTTCAGGAGAGGTAGTGTTGTCAGAGTCTTGTTCATTCCCAAAATAATCCAGAACCACTCGATAATGGATCCAACCTGTACAATTAAACAGTATTGTTGACAATTTGTCCCTTGAAATTCCAGTGTTTGATTCCATTGAATTTTATCAACTGGAACCTCTTGCTGGCTTGATAATCAACAGCCCCCAGTTGTATTAACTTCAAAATTGTCAACAAAATAGCCCATGCATTGAAAGGAATTTGTCATTCTAGTCTGCAGGTGTTGACGGCGGTTAACCTGCAAAGAGCGGACACCTACCTGCTCTTATGATTCTTTAACTATCATATCAGCACATGCCCTAATGATCCACCTGGATTTATTGTCAAACATATATATATATATATATATATATATATATATATATTCTATAGCTGATGAGTTGTATTGACGATGTTGTAACGCTGAGCTCTAAATAATGTTTGAAACATTTATGTTGTAAAAGAGGTTGGTGTGTCTTATTATTGCATCGTAATTTTTGTCAAAACACTATAGACGAATGCCAATATGGCGATATCTATGTTCTCAATAATATCAGAAATAGAAAGCTTTGCCTGTCCAGGACACGGATCCACCAACATCGCAAAATCTTGCCAACATACAGAGTGTTGCATGGCATATACGTCTTTGTGTTCGATAATTCTATGGCAAGAATCAATTTTAAATATCATGAAGAAAAGAACTTAAATATGTGCAATATACTCACGCGACAATCCTAAAGCGACGGCTATGCTTAGAAAAGCAAATATTCCTAGGAGAACATGCATTTTAAGGACTATTAGTCTTCAACTGCAGGTCCTAAGCAGCTGATTTTCCGAATCATATGCTTTGGCTTTTATATGTTATTCTATCTTATCTCATCTGTGTTTGGTCAGCGGTCAAGGCAATTGGAAACGGATTACGCCCTAGCGTGAGACGCGCTAGCGCCAAGAATACGATTACGGATAACGATAGTATAGAAAACAGTCATTTAAGAAAACGCCTATTGGAAATGTAATTCTGATAGGCTAGTTCTCATACAATAATCTATGTCACGCGTGTTCATAATATGTGCTTGTTCTTTTCCGTCGCTTGAAACGGAATCCATTTTGCATCAGTTCAGAAAGCAAAAAATATTATCTTTGAATATTTTGGAACTAATTTACTGTAGATGCCATTTGCAGCAACATGTCCATGTCAAAGTAAGTTCAGAATTATGCATTGCGCTAATAGACAACGATTTGTATCGCTTCAAATGGAGGGATATACGTTTGCTATGCCCCGCTCATTTCTACCAAATTGTCAGCCACTTTTTACGCGTATTGGAATTAAAACATTGAAATTTCAAGATAGCTATGCAGGTAAGTTGTTGAATATTTTGAAACAAATTTTGCTGGTGTGATTGCTGTGTACATCACCAACATATGTTGCCAGTATAATTTCTTTTCAGGGTATTAAACATAATATTTATTAAAGTGTAAATTACTCTCGTGGCAGACTGGTTTAAGTTTCGTCAAGTGGCTACGTCTTTTTGATTGTGATAAAAAAGGAGCTTTTCAAGTCGCCATCTTATGAAGTCACAAATAGCTGCCCCGCAATATACCAAGGATTACAATAATTTGTCGTTGAAGTCTTATGTTAAGTTTAATATCAACGTGGAGCAAAGCATGTTCCTCTTACGAATGTGTAATTAGTTTTGTAAATAAGTTGTATTTTTCGAGATATAGATGAATATTTGTGAAAATTGTTTGCACATGTATACGCTTTTCGTAATACATTACTGACTAGGGACGGCAAGTGTTGTTTTATGACCTGACCGGACGTGAGTTAATTCTTTAACAATGTCCGTTCTATAGCCGTTCTACACAAGATGCCGGGTTGAATATGAATACAAATCTGCCGTGTTACATATGGAGACGCCCGGGAAGCTATCCCTAAGCCTACAAATAAGAAATACTGATTTATTCAAAAGTAACACAAGTATCGATTCACAAAAAATTAGGTGCGATGAAAATGAACACATATAACACATATTCAGTTACAGTTCAATTAAAGAATCCAAATTCAATTTCTCAGTGGATAAGTAAATTCGATGAAAGTTACTTGATACTTGACAGAGTCTGGGTTGGGGTGGTTTCTAAGTTCATGGGCTAGTTATGTCACGTTAATGTTAGACAATGGTTCTATACCTAGTCACTGATTAGTTGGTGTTGACTGTTTGGGTGTACAGTTTTTACACACATGATCAGGAGATCCACAAATGTTACATGCATGTGTGTAGAAACAATTCTGACGCATACACCTGCCAGCATTAAAGTTATTGCATATCTCCTTCCCATTCATTTTAACTTTGTTTCTGCCATAGCGATCAGTACTGTCCCTAGGTGCTGTAGACTGAGTGTTTTAGCGGACATATGGTTGAAATCTCATTATTGTATGTTGGGGACAGTAAGGTGTCTGGTGAGATATAGAATAACAAAGGCTGCAAGTGTTGGCTTTTGTGCTACTCATAATTATGGTGAGGAGATTGTTGTCTCTGATAGACCAGTCGACCGTAATATTATCATTTTTCAGTGCAGCTGCAGCACGAGCTGAAAATTGCTGATGATAGTCCTGGAATTTTGAACCATACATGCTAGAAATTTCAATGATATTAGCCTCGTATCTGTCTAGTTCAATCAGTCTTTCTGGGTACCTCATACACATTATCCGTTTGTATCGACCAAATGCTAAGATGAAATCACTGATTGTCATGTTCCTAAGTAGTCTTGGATCAGTATTCCCAAATGGTTTTTTTTACTTATTGTCTTTATTGTCCACCTCGTACATTGGTATCAGCAGGGTTTGATGTTATTTCCCTCCCACATAGATTTCTTAAGGGATTCTGTCACTACCTCTACATGCGGCAGGCATTCTGCTGGCACCCCAAATTCTGTTTGTGGCAACTTGTACGAACCTGGTTCAGTATTTGATGGGAACATATTCACGGGGGCAGTATCATGCCGCATATGCCAAGGATAGGTCCTGGGTGTCTCCTGTGGTTTTGTTTGTTCCGACTCATTAACCAGAGAAAGGATAGTGGTTTGCATCGTTTCCATGGAAGCGAGCACGGACCTGATATTTCGGATCAATCCGGAGAGATGGTCGCCATGTCTCTCTTTAAACGATGGTGTATGATGTCGGGTATGTGAAAATACAACACAGTCGCTATTATTTAGGCAACAACAACTGTCAGTCAAGGTAGTTTCTAAATATTGAACGTCTTGCATATATAGTCACTTTTACATCACACGGTAAGACTATAGATTACCCGTAAAAGAGTGCGTGTATCTACCAAGGCATGCACAGGATTTTCCTGATCGGCTTAGCAATAGGCCGAAATCATGGCGGCATTCACAGAGTGATGAAGGTATTAACATTTACCTATTAACCCTGCATGCACTCCTTAAAATGTTCAAAATACTACTTATATGGATTAAACCTTCTTTTTCAGGATTCTTCAAGAAAGGTTAGCTCAGGGAATGACCATTTATAGACTATTTAAATAAAATAAATTTATCACTAGAATTTACAAAAGAGAGCTGTCTGTTGGCATGCAAATGGATATATTTCAAGGGCAAACCGTTCGTGAACAAAATAATAGTCATGACAATTCAGTGTCCATTTCTTGACCCAGAGAAAACTGTCTTTGCGAGGTTTATCACTGAAATGATAGGTTCAGTTACCGAGCCAGTTATTTCAGGGGTAAATTCGCAAAAATTGCTGTCTCTTGGTCTGCAAATGAGCATTCCTCAAGACAACTGCAGAGACCGGATTTGATCAGCTTTGCCATAAAATGGTTAAAGCCTGTATAGCTGTATATCATCACCAGCATACTAAAAAGCTCAAATGGCATGTATAGCTTAGGTGTGATATATGGGATCATCTGATGGACGGCATAAGGAGAGGGAATTCTTTCATTGAAATAATCTTCCAGGAGGCACTTTTTACGATTTGGAAGTTTAGAATATGTCATATATATATATTTCAAGAAAAAGCTATTTTAGACATTTATATCACTAATCAACCTATGGAATTTGGAGGAGTTCTACAAGACTAGTCGGTTATTTATGTTGTGATGCATCCACGTGTATCATTTACAGAGACAGTTTCGTTTAAATACCTACCAGATGTGGCGTTATCACAAAGCACTGGGTTATTCCACAATTAGGGACATTTTAGCTAAGCACCGCCCATTTCCGGCTAAGAACTGCCTAGTTCTAGCTAAGCATGGCACATGATTTGCGCGGTGGGATCGATATACTTTGAATCCTTAATTTTCAGAATCCCATATTCAAGATCGATATACAAGTAAGCTGTTGAATATTTTGAAATTAATTTGATTGGATGATGTTGCTGCCATTAGTCCAGTCAATCTAGGCCAAAAATATTTTAACCCGGAACAAATTGCAACATAATTTGTTTACCTCGCCAAGTGTATAGGGGGCCATCATGTACAACATATCAAAAGTCCTCAAAAATTCCAATAGGGGAAAGGGTAAAATTTGCATAATTATTACCAGATTTGGGCCATTTCACCTGAAAAATCCATTTTCTTTATTTCTTTAAAACCGGTATGTAATATATGTGTGACTGGGTATTTTTGGACTTTTTTTAGTAATAAATGAATACGATTGACATATTCTCCACAAATTAAATGTATTGTGTTATGCCACTTGCATGAATTTACCTAATACCATCATTGATATTGATACAATACATATTATATTTTATTATGTCACGGTATTGTGTGTTTCTAAGCTAAGCTAAGATGAAATAGTATGGCATAGGTACATGGTTTCTACTAATTTCATCTTGCATCAATTATCCAAGTCATCTTCCTCAATGAGCGTTATTGAATTCGAGCAACTGAGACCCTTACAGTCTTCGCAGGCGGATGTGCAGCTGAGCCCATGTTTTCTACAGGTGCATCTCTTTGATTCACAGCCAGTTTTGCAGCTGCATCTAAATGAATACAGTAAATCGTCAGGTGCTGCCAGCATGTCAGTCCTAACAGGCAGCATTTGGTGGTTGAGAACTTTCCAGCCCCATTCTGTTGGATCCATATCTCCAGCATCTCCTCTCCAAACTTGAATTTGGTAGTACACGCGAAGACTGTGAAACTTTGCGGATGCGGGTGTTGGTGGTAAATCTCGTGCTTCAACATACTTGGAACTTTTTGCAACCTTCTCACTGAATCGCTTGTACCGCAAAGCAACTAGACTATCCATTGAAGTGCCATTGTATAGAATAAGCATTGCCTTCTCACCTGCTTTTATCACGTCATCTTTATTCGCATTACTCATTGTAAACACTTCAGCAATTTGAGAGAGTTCTTTGCAGCACTGGATTTTGCTAAGGGATGCAGATTTTCCAATTCCATAAAGCCTAGATGTTGAGTCACAGCCAAGGATAGCATGGATAAATAACAGCTGTGAGCACAAACAGAACCCGAGTTTTTCCTTTGCCATTTTGATTTTCCACAGTAGGGGTTTCTTTGCATTTTGCTTTGGCTCTGGTCTGAAAAATAGCTGACAGCCATTCATATCAGTATGGTATAGAAGTAACACCAGTAGGTCGGTATCGTCTCCAATATTCTACTGTGTCAACTTCAGCATCTGCAATTGTAGGTAGTGGTAGGTTGTATGCATTTGCAATCAAGATTGTACTGAGAGAAGCAAAAACCATGAGGTGTCCTCGAACTGCTCGAGAAATTGCCTTTCCACTAAGAATGTGTTTGACAGCATTCTCAGCGTAGACTACCTCTAGAATAGGCGCAAGACCGCTTCCTGCCATTAAGTGACCAATGCAGCCAAGGAAGCTCATCTCCATATGAAGACCTCCGAGTCTTAGAATAATTTTCTTTAATGGACTCCAGCTCGGCTCAATCTCTATGATAGTCATAGCTTTCCAAAATAAGGGCTGATCAAATGTAATCACGGGTGCAACATGGTATCGGTTTGCCTGTTCACAAACATAGGTCAAAGTGGAAAAGATGCAGGTCATGTTACTTGGCTCTAGATCTATCATCGGAAGGAAAATAACAGACGATTTACCTGGATAAACAGTTTGCATCATGCCAGACCATGACTGTCTCATTGAACGCAGAAACAAAGAGAAATCCCAGAGGATGTCAATGTCAGCTGTTGGGTCTGTTTGTTCCATCGCAGTTAACTCCTTAAAGGTCAATGGGAAGTTCCTGGTATGCTGAGACTCAAAGTTCCTGATACAGATCTTGCCAACTTGCTTGATATCTTCAGATGTTACATTTATCCTTGGAATAAGTTTGCACGAAAGGTTTCCTGGTGTAACAGATGCAATGATTCCCAGTCCATGAAATGTATTATGCCCATCTATTGTGCAAATATTGTGATCCACATTGTCGGCAACAAACTGAATGAACTCGCCTGATAATGGCTGTGGTAGATCTCCACCATGAAGTGATGCACTGCGCTCAAATCTCTGTATCTCCGCGTATGAACATCCAAATCCGTGCTTGTACAAGGTGTCAACAATAAATCTAGATCCAAATTTATGGTGCATCTCACATGACAGCCCGAACTGCAAAGGTGCCAAAATAACTCTAGGACGAGTTCCTTGCATAATAGCCTGTCCAACTGATGCCTGTTTCATTTCTGTGTCTTTTCCAGTAAACAAAATCCGCAATAATTCCCGCAGTGTCTCTGGTAAATAATTCAATGCCTTTACTGGGTCGCTCATTTGCTCCCTCGATGGATAGCTTTCAGATGGTGTGCATGAATCAATTAACTTAATATCGTGTCTAAGCAGTTTGGCAGCTGTCTGGATGATTAGCATGCTCTCTGATTTGGAATCCTTTCTCTTCTGTTCCTTATAGAAGTCAGTCAAAATAGTAGATGCTTTAGAACGAAAGGTAACAACGTTTGGCTTACCATTCACAGTGCTAATAAATATTTCATCGCCATAATTATCTTTTATTTTATCCTGCATGTATTTTGTACTGTATGCTTTATTCTCTTTATCATCGAGATACTCTTGCATTTTATTAACGAGGTCGTGCAGGGTCAGCTGCTCATCATCATTATTTTCAAGAAATGCCATTGTCGCACTAAATGCTCTTACTCTGTCCAAGTCTTCTGGCCTTCCATGTTTTTTGGGATGAGCAAGATGAGTGCAGCTGAGGGATATTTTTCATGGTTCGAAAATTTACGCTGCAGCTTTGATGGTATACTGCATTGACAACGCATAAATCCGGCGTGAAGGCAAGCCGCCCAGCTACAAGTTTGCCCCATTCGTCTTTTCTCTGCTCACAGGCCTCGGCGATACTACATTGAAAGTCATGAGTACTTACTGGATAAATATCATAGCCACGTTTCTTTCCATCTTGAATTTTTGCAGGGTATCCGCATAGCAAACAATGTTCACTAAAATTGAATGTTGGACTTTCTGAACGGACTGTTCGCATGGGTGGCGGAGATTGTTCAATTTTATCTGCGTCACGGGAAATCCGCTTGGGATCAATGAACTCCCGTCGACATTTTACATGAACCCTCTGTCCTACTTCAGCTATGACATCGCTTTCACGGGCTCTGCTAGCATTGTTAATACCGTCACAGCCTTTAACTCGAAGCTTAACAGTTTGTGAGCCATTTTCTAGGTTCTGGTTACAAATAACGCATGTATCTAAATCCATGTCCATATTCTGATTGAATTGTATAGAAATTTATTCAGATTGTGAGATAAAAGTGAAAATTAAAATGCAATTTATTTTAGATAAAATTTTAAAAGCGAAAAACAAAATTAAACTTACTTTAAATATAATTTTTTTAAATTACCACGGCCCTGTGCATACAACCATATTTAATATGTGGTTTGGAGAATTTGTACAAGTGGTTCAAGGCAATATTGCCAATTGCTTACTGTCTTCCGTGACCATGAAATTCAGAGCTTAGACAACATTTCTACTTCGATTATTTGCGGAATGAAGCAGGTAAGGGAAGTTTCATTATTCGGATAATGGCGGTAGCTAAATATGCGAATTTACCCACTTTCCCATCGAGGGATTTTGGAGGACTTTTGATATGTGACACCTGGCAGTCCCATGAATGCCGCAGAAAAGAAATAAATTCTGTTGCAATTTGTTCTAGGTTAATTTGTAGTTTTACTGGACTACATAGGCACCCAAGTAAATTAATTTCCAAATATTCGACATAATGTGTATTAAATAGTAAGGAAATACAACTCGTACAATTTACGGATTTTTAAATGATCATGACGGACCAAGTTACGTTAAACATTTCGCATTTTGATTATGACGTCAACCTAAACGGGACGTAAGTGACTGTGTACTTGAGGGGCAGATTGGATTCATCTAGTGCTCTATAGTCTGACAGATGCTGTTTAAAGGACAATTCAAAACATTGGTTTTGAAATCAGTGATATTATTTCATTGACGCCAACTTAACATCAGTTCTCATCAAATTGGAACATAACAATATATCCGCACACACATTTAATAAAACTGCGTAGAAACAAAAGGCTTGACATCATGCAGTGCTGCCGATAATGTAGTTCAATAAAAAACTAGATTTTCTGAACCAGTATGATTATATCAAGTGAGCACACTTCTGACAGTTTTGCAGATTACACAACTCGATTGATGTTGCAGAATGCGTACCTCGCTGATAGACTCACTTCAGGAGATAACTCGGAAAATCGATCACTTCTTAAGCAATTTGAAAAAGGAAATTGCATCACCTAACCGTATTATTGATCAGATGCGTCTTTTATAGCATGGGTTTTCCGTTATTCATCTATTCACCAACTGATTTCCCTTTAAATACATATTTGCAATGCCTTGTCGAATAGTCGTTTTAGGGACATGGTTTTTGGCATGCGTTAAACTAAATTACAGCACAATATGTCCCATATTAATCCATTTGTCCATGAGTAAGTCATTACATTCTGGTGTATAGCGTTGGTGACAGATGATGTCATATATGCAGGCGTCATACATAGTCACTTAAATGTGCAATAATGAAATAGAAGGTATGTATGAAGGTTTTTTTAATTTTATTACAGTATTAAGTATGTTTAGAAAGTGTTGATACATTTTATAACATGCATACCAATATCGACTAAGAATGTTCAGAAAACTTTGTTTATGATTACAGATTAGGTGTCGGTAATATTGTGTATTGCTATGCTGCTATCTTGAACCTTGAAATGCAGGTTCTCAATTTCATGACAACTGTACAAAGTCGCTGATGTATGTAATCGAATACCCCACTTGTCACTGAAATGGAATAATCCGGCCGAAAACGTGACAACAATCTGTCACGATAATGTCTGAATTGTATGTCACCTGTGCATTTGCAATTTAATAACCATTCTCTTGGACAGTTTCCAACTAATTGGACTGGGAGTTGTTGTTTCACAATAGTCAACAGCGTATCTGTAGAGTTACATTGAAATTTAGATTATGGGAATTCATGTTTAAATTATTATATCGATTCCAACACACACAAAATGTCTCATCGTAGCGGCTATTATGCCCTGCGTATTCCGCTCTCCTACTCTGAAGCATAGTGCATAGGCTGAAGAAGAAGAATCTGCTGAAAGTCAGGGTATTGTCTTCATAATCCCCTTCACGAGACTAGACCTGTTTCTTCTTTTCCAGTTTTTAGATGGTGTCTGTGTAAACACCTATATTCTTCTTATGCTTCATCTGAGGTCAGATGACCAAAAGAAGTGAACCTATCTGGCGTTTGACTACCCGATGATTGTCTAACCATGTATTATTATTTACCTGACTACTGATTCAATTATTTTCTGCCTGTGTTTCTATTTGTTTCCATTTGGCCGTTTCTATCTCTAAGACATTCCTTATTAGGTTTTCTAAGGAATCTTATAGTGAAGGCTACATATGACTTAAACCTCTATTCATAGCAGCAGAAATGGTCTACATAATGTCTAATTAATATCCAGATAAAGCAATCAATTGAGGCACTAACTTAAAGAAGCTGTTTTGAATTCATCTTTCCAGACCCCGGTGATTATGAAGTAATCTCATTGATGCTGGGTTCCAAAAACATGGATTGAACGTATATGTCGACTACTCCGTCATAAGGAGATGAGTAGCAATTTGAATTGATCGTATATAATATGAATTACACTACGTCAATCCAATCCATAGAGTACCAATTAGATAATAGTTATACCACAATCACAAACCACACACGTTTTTTTGGAAATGTTCATGTGCACGTCTGATGTATTTGTTGAGTCTTATATCAGTCCTGATAGTATGCGCATACATTTCAAGAAGCTGACAGCAATACAGTTTCTGCTTTTATGGGCTGTGTACTCACTGCAACCAAGAACTGCTAGAGGGGTAGACGCATTTGCGTGCGCTATGCTATCCATTTGTTGATATTAAATTAAGAAGATATCAATTCCCTAGTGTGTTTATGAATCTCATCCAGGGAACGTACTGCGTTTCATAAAATAAATCAAAATGCTGCGTGTGCTTACTGCAAAATATTGGAAATATCATGCTATTTTGCTGGAATTCTACTGGCATAATTAAGATATGTCACCTGCTAGCAGGCATTCCAATCAGATGCCTTATGGACGATATGAAAGTGGCATATGTTTGCTAGTAATCGTCTGCATTATATGGCTTTTATTACTGTACAATTTAATAATCATTATGCTCAATACTCTTAAACTATTTTAATTGACAGCATGATTACTTTGGAATTAAGATTCTCTGAATTCGTATTTCAAAATGTTAAAATCGATGAAAAAGATTGAAGAAAGTGAACATAGTTTAGCTAGAATTTGGCGTCGCCTAGATAGAAGTCCATTTTCAGAATCGCCAGTATTTCTAGTAAGTATGATATCGCCATGGAAATAAGTCACCTTGAGTCATAGAATGAAAAGGAATTAAAATCTTCAAGTACATGTTGACATTTTTCTTACAAAGGCGTTTGATAGCGCGTGCTAAACAATCCTGTACATCATTTCAATAACACCGTATCTAAATGTTTCTTAAAATAAAGTATCATCATATGTTTAACAATCATTAACTAAATGTAATCTGGCACGCTTCTACAAGTATTTAGTGGCATCATTCATAATATTAACGATCTTCTTAAAGGTATGGTGTTCCATTACATATAGACAATTTTGCACGAGATATGAGATGCCTGTTCAATTTACCCAGAATGCGATGCTACCCGTGTGCAATGCTACCAAGCATGCAATTCCCTGACGCCATAATCGTTGTAACTATTAGACTTTGGATAAATACGTTTAGTCTGCTGTCTGCACAAGCCAGGATTTCTCACACAAAACCAACCTGCTTGAGCGTACAAATAGTCATATGCCACTCCAGCTCTGAAAGCGTAAGCATGCATGTAGGGGGTATTCACGGCAGTTCATCCGAAAGTCTATATTTCAATACTGTTCAGAGAAAGTGTATCAATGTCCAGGATATGAAGAGCAATTTGACTGTAAGTTGTTTCTGACTAAGGCAAAAACGTTATCAAATTGTTGTCCATAGAATCACACGGCGCTCAGTATAACTATCTTAGTAGAGTGAGTATATGGTCCAGACACGCGTTGCCAGCGCGAAGGAAATATTTCGCCTCGCTACCGTGTGTACGTTTCTGTTCGACCATTGCATTTCAAACAAATGCACACATCTGTCAACGAAACATGCACGCCGTTTACTAAGCATTTATTCTAGGCTAGAAAGCTTATATAGACCTACGCTCGCTTTGCCTAAATAGTAATATATTGATTGCACGTGTGTGGGTAATAATTCGACTATGTTGTTGATGCCTTAGAAGCCAACAACTTAGAGTCAAATTGCTATTGAAATCCGTAGCGAGAGTCGACTAAAAATTATGATGATTAATTTAGAATATAGCGACTGAAAGCTGCTGTAGCAACAATCTTTATTGAAATTAGTATCACATCTGAACCAGGTAGTAATCGCATTACCAAATAATTATTTTGACAATAATTTTACTGAATGTTGTTGCTGTCATTGATAGCAATAACTTTCATGCAAATTATTGTCAAAATATATATAAAAGCTCTCTCTAATTTGGTCTGGAAAGTGACACAATTGCGCTGAACAGTATTGAAATGCCGGCCTTCGAATGTACTGCCGTGAATAGTAAGCTCTACGTGCATGCTTAGGCTTCCAGAGCTGTAGGAGAAATGACTATTTTCACGTGCAGGCAGGTTGGTTTTGTTTGAGAAATCCTGGCCTATACAGACAATAGACTAAACGAATATGTCGTCCAGCAGTTAGCGATTAGGGAGTCAGGAAATTCCAGGCTGGGTAGCGTAGCATGCTGGGTAAATTCAACAGAAATCGGCAGGCATTCCATATCTCGTGCACAGGTGTCTATATTTAATGTAACACGAGAGCTTTAATGGTAATGCTTGTTTACCCATCAAGGTTGCCACAGCGACTTCTGCAATGATCTTAAGAAATGAGTATTTTCAGAACAAGAGAAGACTGTGTTTGAAAATTCATCACTAGAATGGCTCGCTCGATGACCGAGCCAATCATTACGTGTAACCAAGCCAGTTATTACGTTGGTAAATATTTAAAAATAATCTTATGAAAATTATTTTTTAGTATTTACCAACATAATAACTGGCTCGGTTATATGTAAGAATGAGTGAGAGAATTGAAATGCCCTCGAAAAGGTTTAAGTCTTAAAAATAATCGTCACACATGCGTCATCGTCACATTTAGATCTGTACCATCGATATATGTGTCGTGGCCATCATCACTTTCACATTGTCGATTTGGTCATCGTCGTCATCGTCGTCGTCATCGTCGTCATCGTCGCCGACGCTGCCGTGTATATCTCGTGAGAAACTCCGAGTCCGTTAAAAAGGCAATGTTTATGAATCAATACAGCAGTTTTATTCTAGTCGACACCTTGTATCCATCGCATAAGCATACAATGCTCTAAATACCGTAATATATTAATCATTCAGACTCACTCTACTTTTCTATGCAGCTGATATTAAATCGGTATTTAGTACGCTAATTGGCGAATGCTGTAGCTGTAAAAAGCCGGATATTCTCACAGATGAGCGCTGAACAAATTCTCCAATATGTTTGAAATGCCGAATAAATGGCGTGGTAAATATGTTGGGTAAATAAAGTCAAACTACTGAAACCATTCAATATTTATGGATCGATGTATTAATCAAAAAAGTAATAAATTAAATCATACCATCATATTATTCCTTCGATAGTATGTGTAGTGGCATTATCGCCAGCGTTTGCCATGCTGATAGGTGGCAAACATAGCGTACGTGTTTACACATCATCGTTAGCATTACAATGAACATTGTTAACAGTCCACATGCGCGCTCTTCTTTAGAATTATTTTCTACGTATGACGTTGGCAATCGATGACCGCGTGGCAATATTCCAGAGACAAAAGAGCTTCTTATTGCTCTCTGATATCTCAAATATTGAACGCTGAATGTTCAGAATCTGGATTTGAAAGTAACTATACAGGTAAGCTGATCGATCTGTTAAAGCGAACCAGCGAGGGCACGGCACTAGCACAGTGGCCAATATTTATTTAAAGCATTTGACAGACAAACTAGTTAATCTCGTAGACACGTATGTATATGTGATGATAATTTAACATGAATAAGTGTTCCTCGTTGGCATTCTTCTTGCCTAGAATGATGCCAATTGATCTGCTTGTGTCAATATGCAAGAGAGAAAAGATCGTAATATTTCGCTCTTGTATGGGCGTCATTGTGGCATCGATAGAAGAGCTATCCAGTAAAACATAAGCTATCGAGAGGTGTGCCTATCAGGTACATGGTTTTCAAGATATTCATGTTAACCGAGTCGCCATGGGCTAGTCCTTTGAATTTTTTGCCACAAATGTATCACATATATTCAGGACCCACAGGAAACTTTTCACCCAAAGCTGGTTAGAATCTCTCAGGAGAACCAGAGATGTTGTTAAATGTGTCTTTCCGGCAAATAGGTTTCAAAATAATGATTTAATCTGGTTGTCCTGCCCTTGATATTTGAACGTCAAACCCCAAATGAATCACAATTATTCAGGACCCCGCCCCCATGCTGTCCGCTTACGTCGATAATTGCATACGAAAACCTCTTGAAACTATTGCCCAGAATAAGCTTTTGTTCGAAGGCATGGTGTATCATTGCACTATCAAGTGTCAATGTGTGTATCTATTATGCATTTGCACACTGAATGGTGCATCGGATGAAATGAAAAATTAAATCATAAGCACCATAATTGGTGAAAGGAACTCCTGCTGAAAATGGCAGAAAGTATGGCCACAGCAATATTAAATAAACTGGTCAATAATGATGATCTAATGGACCAATTAGCTACCAATTTATGTCGCTCTGACAAATTTCCTGAAAGCATCAAACAAGATCTATATGCGGGCATCAGTGCCGATATTGAAGCGGAGAATATGGTGCTGAGCAGGGGTCTCCGCCAGACAACCACGGCCTACCATCTCCACCCCATAGAAGTGGCAGACAGACTTGATCTCTTCACATGGGTGAAAGCGGGCGTAAATGTTTCTCCACAAGGGTCGATCCAAGGATTGTATTGGGTGTGAATCCGGAAGTGGGCCCACTTGGCATCCGATATCATGGCAGTCTCAGCGCCCTGTGCCATTGCTGTAGACGCCAGCACGAGCAGTATGATGAGAATCATGGCTATATACGAAGAGTTAAACTCAACAGAGTGAACCCCTCGAGAAATATCTGTGCCAGATCGAGCCCTGTTCCATCCGGATCGATAGTGATCTTCATCCCCTCAAGGGCAGGGGCTAGCTGCTTCACTCTGCTGCCGGATAAGAAATGTAGCTCTAGGACTATATGAGTCGTTTGCTGACTAGTGAGTCCGACTCGCTGAAGCAGTTTAACAGCACCCTTGACTTTGGAGACATGTGGCACACCATCTACCCGTAGGGTGCCCTCCTGGAGGTCAACAGCTTCTTCTGGTCCATCGAATGGACGACGCAGCAGGAGCTTTCCACCTGTAACCCCAATCTGGTGACCCACCCCCGTCAGGGAGACACCTTCACCTATGTATGTGAGGAAGGATGATCCCAGATTGTAGAGTTTTCGAATTGTACCATCCTTTTTCACAACAGTGGAGAGGGGAGTAACCTCTATGGCAATTACTGCAGGCCTATATAGGGGCAACCATGTTTTCCAGTCACCTCCAGGTCCAGCGCCGTACCACACTTCATTCTTCTCAAATATGAACTGCAGGTTTTTTGCCAGAGTCAATAGCAGGCCATCATGGGCCATCGGCGGGGAACCGCTCGACTAAGGTTTGACCAGATGAAAGCTGAGGTCGTTATTTAGGGTGTTGATGTCTGCCACCTCTGTATCCGAGAGCTCAATCAACGGCTCGAGAATGTACTTCCTCTTCGGGAAATCGTACCGAAACACGATCTTGTGGCCATGTATGTTGCGACCCAGGCACTCCTTCGACACATCCTTGAGGTCTGTAAGCAGCTCCACCCCATCACCACCAATGGGGTGGAGGGAGAATGCCTTTGAGTTTGCTTCTTACTGTAGGGCGAATGACTTACCATCGCTCTCTTCTACCTTGGCAGCATCAACTGCGTACACATCTGCCAGGTCCGCAAGACCAGTCGAGTGAGCAAATATGTGTTCCATAGCACGCTATAGCAGTGGTTTAAACAGGAGGTATAACCATGCCGATTGTCCGACTGCTGCTCTCCGGTGGTGAGAACGTACTCTCACCCTCTCTAGAAGGGAGACGGGTGGTACAGTACCATGTAAAATGGGTCCTCTTCGATGTGCCCCAGCGGGGCACAACATACGCACACGCCAATTTACTACATCAACCTCCGGGCAGTGCACACCGCATCTCACTGGTAGAAGTCGGTCGGGACGTGAAAGAGTATCTCCCAGGTGCCAACAGCAACCTATGGGAATCTATCAGTCCTAGCTTGTTCACACCTGTAAATCATCTGTTTGACAGCCCCTCCATTAACACATATGCCAGCACGGATGGTATATCGGACGCCCATTTAGAGTTTACACTCTTATTACTCATTGACCTGACGACAACATGATATCACACCAGGAATATCTGACCTTTACCGAGATGATGAAGAGCCAGCTACAGGGTAGACCCTTCATGACCCCTGCATAGATAAAGGCCTTAGACGAACAGATGCTTGTACTGCAACAAGAAGGGGAGCGACTACAGCGGGAGAGCTACTATCAACAGAACGCGAGCCTAGCAAGGAGACGAAGGAACAGTGAATGTTCCCGATACTGGCAGGCTCTCCTGAAGGAGAGTAAGTGGGACGATGTATTCACATACGACGATGAGCCAGATGTAGCGGAGACCGCAGATGATGCAGCAGAGACCACGGACGAGGATGAGTCAGAGAGTAAGTGGGACGATGAGCCAGATGTCTTCACATACGACGATGAGCCAGGTGTCTCCACAGACGAGGATGAGCCAGATGTCATACAGTGGGAAGAGGGGAAGGCGCAGGAGTGTAAGACCAAGAATGCCATCCAGCGGCGGACCTACTATCTTGGTCATAAGGTGAAGTTCCAGATGTCACATCTCAGAAAGCTACCGGCACCCGACAGAGCACTGGATGACCTCGGTCTAAGAACCGTCTGTCTCGAAACCAGCAAGCTGGCACGGTTCGCCAGGTTCTCAAAAATGTACCGTTCTAGGACTCATGAGCAGATTCTACAGGTGATCCAGGTATACCATGGCAAAATCAGAGTGGTGGAAGCAACTATAAATATACCCCTCCCTGACGGCTGACGAGGGCGGTACCATCCACGGCTGGCGACTCCAGCAGATAGATACCATCAGACAGAATCTCGGCCATGAGGCAGAAAGGTACAGCAGAACGCACAGGCGATATCCGACAGCCCACAACGTCCTCGCATGTACAACCACTGCTGCAGGTGTGATTGGAGCGAGTGCTGGGGTGGCAGCTGTGGCCACTCTCGCTACACGGGTGGGAGCCATCGTCGCCATCCCGCTGGGTGGCGTGACACTAGCCGCCACTGTCTTGGCCACGGGCTTGGGGATGGGGCAGTGGCAGATCACAAGGAGGCTGGAGAAGCATGCTAAGTGCGTGGCACTGGCACAGAGTATGCTACGGACTATCGATGAGTCTGTCAGCAAAGCTCTCGAGGATGGCTAGGTCACCGACGAAGAGTACCACCATATATTGAATGTCCAAGCCCTGTACCGCATGGAGAAACCTGAAGTGCGACAGCAATACCTCAAAGGGTCCAGCGGCCGGGTTGATATGGAGGAGTTTAAAAACGAGATGTTACGGCGAGGGCGCCTCGCTGGTCTCTAGTATCGAGATGACTACAAATAGTGTGCTGCCTGTACGGTAGCTTTAAGAACACCAGTATAGATGGCCTTCCCACTGAACCTCACGACATTCATCCGGAGCCAACCGCCCCTCCTGAGTACACCCTTGACTGGCCTGAGAGGTCTACTGGATGATATACCAGTGCTAACACCGTTCTTCAGCACTGTGGATGGATGGTCCGGAACCAGCTTCTCCGTCAACCCACGACCACTGACCACCCGTCCCATCACCATCAAGGATCCGAAGCAAGCTCATACTTGCATGGCTGCTCCAAGCCACTCATACTGGAATCAGCAGCTGTACTTTGCTGTGTGGTGTGCCACGGCAGGATGTGGAGTAAGTTCCACCCTGCTTCACTCCTATTCTGGTGCTCCTGAAGCTGTGCTCATAGCCAGCTGTCTCAGATTCCACGTGTACTTCACGGTGGGATGAATCCTCCATGAGCTGGGTGCAAGCCTCCCTGATACAAACGCCTTCGACCTACAGCTCAACAGTCATAGCGTCTCCGCGGCCAGCAGACTACAGAGAGAGTTCATCGCTCACCCAGACTATCGGTGGCATGGTGGTGACAACAGCGGTCTAGGGGTTATGTACAGTGACCCGAGACATCACTACTCAGGATTCCCATATCGAACCCTCCGATGAGTAGACCATCGGAAGACAGCGACATTCTCGTTCGATCCAGACTCCGACCCTGGAGTGCTGGTGCAAAATATGCACATCACTGGCTTGCGGCAGGACTATCCAGATGTGTGGAAGTACTTTGTCCCACACACCACCTCAGGCCTCACACCAGCAGGGGTCGTTCGGATCAACCAGTCCCTGAAAGCACTGTGCTACTGCCTCCTTATGGCACAGTCCCAGCTGTGGCATTTCATAGATGGTGTCAGCGGAGCAGAGGTCCGGGCCATGTTCATCAGTCTCGTTGAGGATATGATCATCGTGGCAGACCCCAGTAGTCTTATTGCTAATTTCCAGCAGGGGTTGCAGAAGGCACGTCGCAAACTTGACTTTGCTATTTCGCCACACCTATGGTTGATTCCGAGCAACATGATCATGAACATCGAGGACCTCCAATCGTTCCGACCCTGACACTGCAGCCAGTCGACATGGCACTGCTTTCCATGGTAGCTCTACATGTGGTGTCAGGCCTAGCTATCGTGGCACTCGGTATCAGCCTACTCTGCCGCTAGCAAATCAGCTATAACTATCCTGACTCTCTACAGTAGCAGTGGGGACCACAGTGAGACACTGAACCAGCTTGGCATGCCCTACAGCCCCTATACCCGCTGCCAACATGCACATCCAAGGGCTGGAGGGTTCTGCAGCGCATCCTTTCACCAGCCTGTAGTATCGCCGAGCCTTGTCCATCTCTGAGTCCGGTGAGGCCATGGCAGTTTGCAACTGCTGGAACACATCTGACAGATACTCCCGAGTCAGGAGTTCTTTTGTACTACAAGCCGGCGCTCCTTCCTCTATGGCGGCCAGTATCTCTGCATCAGACGGAGGTGTGGCCTTGGCTCCCTCGTGGATAATGTTGATGTCACGAAGCAGTCCTTGGACCCTGTCACAGTGGGACAGTTCACGCCGTGGCCGTCGTGCTGACTGTCCTGCCGACTTGCCCTGTTGCCTATAGACAATCTGCTGGAGAACTTTACCAAACATGCCAGCCGTTTAACCCCTCTATATCCCCAGATCTTAAACATGCTGCAGTATGTGCAACATCCAGATGGGGCCATTGAACCCGCAATATCGCACCGCACTGATCCTCGGAAGGACTGCCTGATGGTCATTCGACCCAGTATACATGGTGAGAACCCGTTGTCCGCTGCTGAGAAGTACATTGACTTTGCGATCTCAGCACAGATGCACGAGATCAAGAGCATGACACTCGAGTTCAAGCTTCAGAGCACAATAGAACATAGGGTAGAGCTCCTGCAGGTTCTGAACAGGTGGGAGATCTGGCAGAGCAACAGCACCGTGGACACCACATATGTGAACAATGAGCACCGAGTCCTAGGTCCGCTGGCTCCTGGCCCAACCTTCTATGCGAAGGGAAAGGGGTACAATGCTGTGGGTGCAATGAGGGGTTCACGGAATTCGAACTATGGACAGGTGTCGAGAAGCCTGTGGCAGTTCCACTCTTAACCCTCCTCAAGAACACACACATGAATCCGGCTGCCATGCAGGACAGTCTGTTCCTCCGGGTGTACACTGAGCAGCTCATGGATGCGACGATGAATGCACCAAGACTTCATGTCTGGCATGACGAGAATGCCCAGAAGCTGAAGCAAATGGGTTCCAAACAGCGGATCGGGCATGTGGAGCGAGAACACCAGCAGGTCCAAGCCACAGCTAACCAACGCGTAGAGCTGACATTGCATCGTGGTGCATCGGACTGAGACACTGTTGTGGTTCTGGTTCAGAAGGGAGGAGCCATCCAGTAGGTGGATAAGCTAGACAACTTCAAGCGGCTGCTGGGTCCAATATTCTTGGTGAGGTATGCGAGCTGGCTGATTGCCAATTCTACAGACAGAAAACTAAGTGATATGCACTTCTGCGCCTAACCAGTGGACGCGATGACCTCCAGTCAGCACTCGAGGACCATCAGCACCTCGGGAGCAGGGATATCCCACCTAATTATGGCAACCGGCTCAGCTTCAACATCGGAAACCTCATAGCTGGGACTCGCTCATTAGGTGTGATGGTACTTTACTTTGGCTATGCTAAGGTATGCGTATCGAACACATCAGGTATTCACCTTGAGTGTGCATAGAGCGCGACTCCTGTCATCACCACTGCAGCTGCCACCACTACTATAAGCTCTGCTGTCTTCTGACCTGTCGATGCTTCATAGTTGAGCGTTGGCTCAGATATCTTTACAGCCTCGTAGTACTCATCAAGACTCTCATCTGCCTCTTTGAGGCCCTGGTTGGCCTGAGCTCGGAGTTGTCGTCGGCGTGCCTCCCTCTGGCGCATAGAGCCTAAATCCCGCAAGCTAGTGCACAGAGCGAAAGGAATCTATCGCACTTATGTAACAGGTTCTATTGGTCCACTAGCAGCAGTTGGGGCTCTGATTGATCTGTTCTCAGCGAAGGCTGGCGAGATGGTCTGCAAGATCGCCAACAATGCTCACCATGTGGTGGAAAAGATTTCTGAAGTGATACCAGCCATCGCCTCAGGAGTAGGTAAGTTCTTCGGAGTCGCAGGCCCATGGCTACCGTACATGGCCATAGTGCTCGCGCCCATCTTGTCCACCGAACATTCAAGCCATAGTACATAATGATGTCGTCTCTGTACGAGCTGGTCAAGTCCCTAGACTTCTGAGGGTTGGTCGATAAACTGCTGTCCAGTGAGTATCCAGCAGAGATGGTCGAATAAATAATGGCCGTCTGTTCATCTGTTTAGAGTTCACCCAGGCCGTGCGTGATCGGACGGGAGTGGACGTCAGTGATGAAATCCAGGAGTTTAGCAACCATCTGTCTTGAGGAACTCTACTATCGGCCTGGTGGATATTACCGTGAGCCCCCTCAACTACTCGAGGCTGACCGTCGCAAGGGCCACAACTTCACATTGGAGACAGTTAGCCAGTGGCTCAGCCACCAGGTGATGTGCCAGATATACAGACCTCGTCCATGGCACATCAGGCATGCCCATTTCGAGGAAACTGTCCCGAACAGAGTTCACCAGGCAGATGTTCTATTCCTTCCACAAGACTCGGTTGGTCGTCAGACCTACAAGTATGCCCTCACCATCGTCGATGTCGCCAGCAGGTACAAGGCGAAGGTACCGCTCACAGACAAGTCAGCTGGCCAGGTGGCCCAGGCATTCCAGGGTATCTACGAGGCTTCGGAAAATCCCCTCCAGGGCCGGAATGGTTGCAGGTGGATGAGGGTAAGGAGTTCAGAGGGGAGACTGCAGCCCTCATGCGGAAACACAGTGTGGCAGTTAGGCGAGGCGAGGCTATCGTTGAGTGCTGGAATCAGACACTGGCAGAGAGACTGTTCCCACACCAATACGGCCAGGAAATGGCCGCGCCGAGTGAATGTTCTAGAGTATGGGTGAGAGGGCTGCTTGCTGTAGAAGAGAGATCCAATGCTGAGGTTACTAGATTAATCGGGAAGAAGCCGGTAGAGGATATCAGACACTCTGCTGGTCACAGCTCCAGAGGAGCGAACAGGGGAGAGGAGTGTTTACCACCCGATACCTGTATGAGCCTGGTGAGCTGGAAGGTGGTCGAAGGCGTGCAACAGATCCTAACTGGTCAATAGATGTTCACAGGCTTGACAGGTATGTGGATGCGGAGGGGCGGCCTACACTGTACTACCTGGCACGCCAGCACGGAGTGCCCAGGCGACCATTTGTCTTAGAAGAGCTTCAGGTAGTCCCTGAAGACACACAGCTACCACCGCTAGGTTGCTAACATGATACGCGATTGGCTCAGTATGGACCACATCTGGCAGCACATGGTGCTTATCATAGTAAGCGGAGAGTCTGAGTTTTTCCTGGGCATACGTCACCATACCCTGTTTGCGCATGCATAGGCCTCGGCCTTTAGCTCTGTCCACCGCGCCATGTAGGGTCCTGTAGACCCTCTGCCAAGAGACCTCATTCTGCCAGTTTGACATGCCCTTAGCCGGGTACTTACTTGCAGCTGCGCTCTCCTTAAAGCTAGCTACCCCACTGGCACCAGACCAATGGCGCACTTTCTCCTTACCACATGGCATCTCTTTGGCCATCGTTGACAGGTACAGAGCATTTGGCGGATTCGAGTCACACCGGCGTCATGGTACCTGGTGAACACGATGCTGGGACCACCAACAACAGCACCCTTCAGCATCTCATAGGCTTCCTTGTCCGGTGAATAGAGGCTAACTTCCGGCATGTGCTGAGCGGTTCCACGTAGGAGGTACTGCAGTGACACACCTGGGAGAGACACCGCGTCTTTGAGGATGTCTGTTTCTCGTTATGTGTAGAACTCCCGCATCCAATCTAGGGCTTCAATGGATGGACTGACGTCCAGGTTGTTGTAGTATCACAGCCAGTCGGCGAGTGTCTGCATTCCATGCTTGCTGAATGTCTGGTTACACTGTTCCCACTCTGTTCGCGTCAAGAGGTAGCCACCCTTGTGCTTATATGTCCATGCTGAGTAGTCAGGAAGCCCTGGATAGTTGAGCTTCTCATGTTTGTCAAACCATTCATATGGGAGCCAGCTCGTCTGCAGTGTACACCCATAAGCTTTGACTCATACCTCGTACGAGACTCCTGAGCCGAGGTAGTTCAGCACATCGAGAAACCGTAGCTCAGGTGTTATGACGAACATGGTCTGACTAGCCTTCTTGGCGACTTTCACTGTACCTGTACTGTCAGTCAGCTCATCGACAAAGTACTTCTTGATGAGGTTCAGGTCATACCGCCCAGAGCTGAACCCAAGTATACATAAATACTTGGTCGCACCACTCGTTGATCAGTCACTGCTGTCGCTTCGGGAGCTTGTCCAGGTCTGTCGGTATGTACTGTGCTCTAACCCTTGTCCGGATTAGAGATGCTCGCAGTTGGATCTCCAGCATGACCTCTCTGATCAGTTCTTTGGGGTCAGGATTGCAGAGGTGAGTGGGCTCACTCGTGTCGCCCTCTAATGAGCAGCCAAATGAGACAGAGATAGGTATATGAGTACTCTTGATCGTGAGAGTCTCCGTAGGATGAGTCTTAATAGCATCTAGGAGTGCATCGTTGGTGGTCGGATCATAACCATCTACGGGAGTGCGCTCGATCCAACGCTGGCCACCATGACACACTCTACATAGTGTATGTGTACGCCTCTGTTTCTAGACTCATACTCGATCCAACGAGTAGCCGCCGAACTGGATGGTTGGGGCGGATAGAAGGCTTTCTCATATGCAGAATGTGGTGCCTAAACCTTCTCGCCAGGACACATGATTTTAGTTTTGCCGCCTATACAGTGATCAGCATGGCGTTGAAGATTGCATGTCTTAATAGCATCTAGGAGTGCTTCGAAGTCGTAAACTATGAAGGGTGGGTATGGGACAATCCGAACTCGATTAGGGACACTCGGGCACCGTTTTATACAGCACTCCTCCTATACTACAAGCGTGCATCCAGAGGCTCTCAGCTTCTTCTCTCTCAGGACTGTCTTGCGGTATCTTTGTTGGGCTTCCTCACCTCGCTGGTGTTGTGGACACCCGTGTCAGTGACAGGCATGGAACTGGTAAACCGCGTTGGTGGTCGGATCATAACCATCTACAGGAGTGCCGTTCGATCCAACCCTGGCCACCATGCCCACACTCTACATGGTGTATGTGTACGCCTCTGTTTCTCGACTCATACTTGATCCAACGAGTAGCCGCTGAACTGGATGGCTGGGGCGGATAGAAGGCTTTCTCATACGCAGAATGTGGCGCCTAAACCTTCTCGCCAGGACACATGATTTTAGTTTTGCCGCCTATACAGTGATCAGCACGGGGTCGAAGATTGCATGCCTGTGTAAATCTCTGATGACAGTGACCGCAGACTAGTGTATGTGTCAGCTTGGAGATGTTCTTGATGTAGAAGGCGTGGTGGTCCCACACTCCGATGGGCATGGTGTCACGGTAGTGAGCCGCTTGCCTGATCATGTGCCAGTGTGCCCTCTTCAGTTGGTTCATACACACAAATCATGATCTTGCCGAAGAACTCTACCTTGTCCAGCTGATCCAGCGAGGTCTTGCGGACATCAGGTACTGTCTTGTCATAGAACTCTGTGGCAAGCTCTCGTGCAGGAGCTGTACTTCTATCAGCTCTTGCTCCTCGGTTGACTGCTAGACATCTCCAGAGACACATGTTGTCCCTGTAGGTGTCTAGGGTAGTCATACTCTTCTTCTGTCGTAGCCATTCTGGGAGGGGGCCTGTCCCAAGCAGAGATTGGCGATCGATGACAGCCCTAACCTCAACATAGATTGATCGAACGAAAGCCCACTTGGTGTTGGGTCGATCGATATTGTCTGTGTGGAGGCGGGCTTGCTCTTTTGCTGCCACCAAGTCCTGAGCTGCTCCTATCGTGTTCAGCCACGGGCTCCCTGGAGCATTCTTGTGGAAGAGCATCACCCTACCGTCTTCGATGTGACGGATGCGATAGGTATGGGTGTAGCGGAGGTAGAAGGCGTTCTGGACAGTCTGCTGGATCTTTTGCATGATCTGGCCTGTGATGTCTCCTTCTATACCTCTGAAGAATGTCCAGCGTACTGACCGTCGTCCTCTATCCTTTGTCTCCCTTTCGCCGAGACGCTGGTCGAGAATGCGTTCGCCTTCTCGTCTCATGCTCCGGGCTAAGAGTTCAGACCTCAGCCCCCTTATGCTCCGGGCTGGGCTCAGACCTCAGCATTGCTTAATGATCCTGCGTTTGAGAGTTAAGCACTCCAGTGAATGGGCCTCCATCCGCCTTGCTACAGTCTTGGCTCGCAAGCTAGCAGTCACCTCCTCATCCACCTGACGACGCTCACGTATCCGCTGCACTTTCTTGTGGGGATTCCAAGGATCATCTTTGGTAAGCACTGGAAACCTTCCCGTATTCATTTCTCGGGAGAGTCGCTTCTGCCACTACTCGGCACGGACCTGTCCGATCATCTGGAGCACGTCGGCTTTCTTGGCCTTGGAGTAGACTCTAAGGCCGAATTGCTTTGCAATAGTGTGAAGCTGTGCAACATTACTCATGGTGTATGTCCCTGTGGATGCCTGCATTGGAAAGTTAAGCGCTCCAGTGAATGAGCCTCCATCCGCCTCACTACAGCCTTGGCTCGCAAGCTAGCAGTCACCTCCTCGTCCAACTGACTAAACTCAGGTATCCACTGCGCTTTCTTGTGGGGATTCCAAGGATCCTTGGTAAGCGCTCGAAACCTTACCATATTCATTGCTTGGGAGAGTCGCTTCTGCCACTCCTCGGCATGGATCTGGTCGATCATCTTGAGCAGGTCGGCTTTCTTGTTCTTAGAGTAGCCTCTAAGGCCGAATAGCTTCGCAATAGCGTGAATCTGTGCAGCAGTACTCATGGTGTATATCCGTGTGGATGCCTGTCTCTAAATGGGCATTCAGACCCTATTATGTGTGGCGATCAGTACCTGTGGATGCCTGTCTGGGCGTTCAGGCCTATTATATGTGGTGCTGGCGATCAGTACCTGTGGGTGAATGCCTGTCTCTAAATGCGCGTTCAGACCCTTTTATGTGTGGTGATCAGTACCTGTGGGTGGATGCCTGTCTGGGCGTTCAGACCCTATTATGGGTGGTGTATATCCCTGTGGATGCCTGTCTAGAAATGGGTGTTCAGACCCTATTATGTGTGGCGATCAGTACCGTGGGTGGTGTATAACCCTGTGGATGCCTGTCTGGGTGTTCAGACACTATTATGTGTGGCGATCAGTACCTGTAGGAGGTGCATATCCCTGTAGATGCCTGTCTCTAAATGGGCGTTCAGACACTTATGTGTAGTGCTGGCGATCAGTACCTATAGGGGTGTATATCCCTGTGGGTGCCTGTCTCTAAATGGGTGGTGCGCATGCATGCCCCCTGGATAGGATAGTACGTGTGCGTGCATAAAGCTCTATGAGAGAGGTATGGCTAAGTCCGCAACTACGCGTAGCATTCATGTGCACGCATCAGATCTACATGCCAGTATTGTGAGAGTATATGCTTATATTGTACCGAGAAATCACTTCATTCTCGTCGTTCTTGGCACCGATTAGGACCGGAATGAAGTGAGAATTTCAAAACATTTTACCATTTTAAAATCGGACCAGAAATGGCCGAGTTATTCACAAATGCTAATAGTGAGATTTGAACCTGTGATTGTAAGTTTGCTAATAAACACAAAACCAGGATCCCCCGCATTAACTACCTCGGCCATATATGCATTAGTAATTATAGCTAATAAGTTATGTGTTCTCACTGCTGTATTGCTGCGCTTATCAGACCCTCTGGATCTTAACGTCACTTCGAGAAAACACAGTAACAGCAATTTTACAACTCACGCTCAGAGATAAGATTACTAAGAGGCGAGATGTTAGTGGTGTTGCGGTGGGTCGATCAATAGAGTATTGAATTGCATAGGATTCCCAGGCTGCAGACTGGGGTTCAAATCCGCTCAAAAGACCTCGCTAGAACTTACCTGAAATTTCGAAACTAGGTAAGACACTAGGGCCCGGGTAATATGACCAGGTGCGATAAAGTCCCACCGCAACACTCCCCAGTGAGGGGTCAATGCACCACAGACATACACATGCACAAACCAGCTGGAATAGCAACAGGGTGGGGTATGAGATAGCTGGGGTAGGATAGGTATGATAGGTACATAGGTAGGATGGGTAGGATAGGTAGAAAAGTGGCCCACAGATAGAAAACCCTCCTCAGGATACTGGTCAGAATAGAGAGAGAGAGAGGCCGGCCACTGGCCGGTATCCTGAGGAGATTCTCCTGGACAGTTGGATCCACACAGGAGTTTTATATTCGCCATGGCATTCCATGGTCACGCATTGCCGAACGGCGGCCAGTTGAGGGAGTGGTATCATTTTAATTCCGACACTATTATTACTACAAAGTGAATTCAGCAAAAACCTGATCCAAAACAATGATACCATCTCCTTTTCAACTATGCACATCAATATAAGATCACTACCAACAAATTTTGATAAATTAAGCAATTTTTTAGACACTAGCGCAATTGAATTTAACATTATTGGAATTACTGAGACGTTGATTAAAACTAACTCAGCACTCAGCTTAATTGATATGCAAAACTGCAAATTCCTGGAAAACCACATGGCGAATAAACCAGGAGGTGGGGTAGGAATCTACATAAAAGAAAATATACAGTGTTATAAGAGAGAAGAAATGACAATAATGGAAGACTTTTTTAATCTGTCTTTATTGAAATACCTATGGAAAAAGCTAAAAACAAAATTGTCGGTGTCATTTACAGTTCTCCATAAAGTGATAAAGAAAAATTCATAGAAACATTAGAAAAATGCTTTAAAACCATACAAAAGGAAAATAAACCAGTTTATATTTTGGGTGATTACAACATTGATTTACTTAGAGAAAATGAAACCACTACTCAAGATTTTGTAAATTTATTAAAAACATTTGGATATTATCCATTTATCACAAACCGACAAGGATAACTGAAAAGAGGGCCTCTGTCATTGACAATATTCTCTCAAATAACACTGCCAATCACAATCGAAACAGTTTGGTGAACATAAATTGGAATCAGGTGAACAAAAGCGACTCATGTGAAGATGCCTACAACACAGTCCACTATATATGTACTAATGCCTATGAAGCTGCATTTCCACTAAAAACAGTTAAGAAATTTAAGCAAAACCCGACTAAACCTTGGCTAACAAGAGGATTGATAGCTGCCTGCCATAAGAAGAACAAGCTGTATTTAACCTTTATTATGCACCTGACTGTGTACAATGATACTCAGTTTAAGAAATATAGAAATAAACTGAACCAAAGTATTAGGACGGCAAAATTAATCTATTACCATTCTAAATTTGATGAGCAATAAGATAATATAAAAGAAACGTTGAAATTAATTACATCACTATTGAATAAACGAAAAAGCAGCTTGGAAACAGCGCAGTTCATTAGTAATAATACAATTATAGCAGATAAAAATGAGATAGTAGACAAATTCAATGAATACTTTATTAATATTGGACCTAACCTATCACAAAAAATCCAATCCACTTCAGCCAAAAATATACAAGACTATTTGTCAGGCAGCTACCACCACTCAATGTTCCTAACACCAACAGACGAAGAAGAAATCTATAAAATCTTGATGCAAATTAACCCGACTAAAAGTGCAGGTATTGACAACTGTAAATGGAAAATCTTTAAACACTGTATAACAGAAATACTCAGCCCACTAAATCACATCTGCAATCTCTCACTCTCACAAGGTGTATTCCCATCACAACTAAAATAGCACGAGTAACACATATTTATAAAGCTAAAGATCCATCCGATTTTACTAACTACAGACCAGTCTCAGTGCTTCCACTTTTTTCGAAAGTCCTGGAAAGATCATATTACAACAGAATTGTTAATTATCTAAATAGATATTCAATATCTACAAATCTCAGTATGGTTTCAGAGAAAACACTCTACTATGCTTGCCATTGTGGATATGGTAGAAACAAATATCTGAGTCCCTGGAAAATAAAGAACATACACTCGGGGTGTTCCTGGATCTTTCTAATGCATTCGACACTATTAACTATGGAATATTATTGAAAACATTATCACATTACGGTATAAGAGGCACCGCTTTGGATTGGATTCAAAATTATATGACTGACAGGATTCAATGTGTTCAATTTAATGGTGCTATTTCAGGAAACAAAAAATTAGGTTGTGGTGTACCTCAGAGTTTAATCCTTGGACCCCTGCTGTTCTTACTATACATGAATGATTTACCCAATGCCACTAACCAACTTTCACTAATACTATTTGCAGATGATACCAATGTTTTGGTAGACATAAGGATATAACTACGCTATACAAAAATGTAAATAATGAAATGGAAAAAATTATAAATTGGTTCAAAATTAATAAATTATCTCTAAATGTTAACAAAACTAACTTTATACTATTTACAAGATCTAGCCAACCTGAAGAAGCTGCTCTCCCAAAACTGTACATAGACAATCAAGAAATAGAGGAGGCCGAGTATGTTAAATTCCTAGGAGTCTATTTGGACAAACATTTAATCTGGGAGAAGCGCATAGAGATAATCACATACAAGGTAGCAAGGAATATTGGTATCATGCGCAGACTCAAGTCATATCTTCCATCTCATATCTTGAAAACTCTGTATAACACATTGATACTTCCACACATAACCTACTGCAATGCTATCTGGAGCAATACAATAGCAATCCTAAAACTCGAAGACAATTGAAGGGTTCAATTATATGCAATTCTAAAGGACTACCACAATGGCAACCTACCCACAACTCTATCCAATCTTTTTCAATAAATGCAGACATGCATAAGCAGAACACAAGAACAAGTTCCAACCCACACGTCACATACCACCGGACAGAGGAAGCTACACGAATACCATCCTACCATGCAATACAATTATGGAATAATACAGATACAGACATACGCACATAAATTCTCTACGTTAAAATCATCCCAAAAATTCTCAAAAACATAATTATTGACAACTACTAGAAACCACACCACTATCCACCACCACCATGGCCGTTACACAGCACAGCTCTGGAACGACTTGGCATGCTTCCAGAGCGAGATGAGGTGTCCTATTGGGCATTCTGGGCATGGAGATGGAAGGCATTGCTTCCAAATGTAGCGGTGCCCTCCAATCCGATTGTGCTTGGAGTGTTCAGCAGAGCACTTCTCACTAATTAACATGTTAAGTCTTGATCTGGAGGCATGCCCACTTCTTTTAGCATTCTTAATCCTATTATGAGCTATGCTGTAGTCTGACTATTCAAGGTCACCTCTTCACCAGAACAGAACAGCAAATGTAAAACTGTATAGGAGTAATAATAATAATAATAATAATAATATTAATAATAATAATAATAATAATAATAATAATAATAATAATAATAATAACTATAATATGGTAATATATAATAGATGAGCTCCCCTCCACTACCCCCCCCCCACCCCCATCTCTCTCCCAACCTCCATCCCTTTATGTTCATGGATGTAATTGTCCTGTTTTACTGTTGTATCCTACATGTGTACACCTACTGTTCATATAGTATCACGTAATATATGTCTGTTTATACATATGTCATAATATATTTTGAAATCAATGCTTATATGTTAGAGGTCCACCACTTCATAGGCTTGCCTTTGCTTGTCTGCCGGTTGTAATCTCTGATAATGACAACTAAGTACGAAAATAAATCATCTTGAATCTTGAATCTTGAACTGAAGAACGTGAGGTAACAGCAAAGATTACCAGTTCGTCAGAGTCACTCTCCAATGCGACACCTGTGGAAACTTCAAGCTAACATCGATGCCAGGTTCTAACACACGCTGTATTCATTTAATGTGTAATTTGGAGAGAAACCCATCATATCAGTTTCCATCCTTTTGTTCGGAGTATCTCATCCCGAGAAATTATAGGTTATAATCGGTCCTGAGACAGGGGCTTCTTAAAATGCACAAGACTTAGTATCCCCTTTCTCATTGGTATTGCAATTCCGGACCATGTCAGTACACGAAAATTAATGTGACCAGGTAGCAGATGGGGAGTATAGCTCGCGGGGCTACTTAATAGGTTTCCGCCCATTGCACCGCAAGTGCATGATGACTGGGATGGCTGGTTAGGTGCTGATCTCGGAGTTGTGGATCCTGTATGACGTCTCTCTGAGAAATACAAAAACCAACTTATAGAGCCGGTGGACAATGATGTACCAGTGGGGCCGTACATTGCTTCCAGGATTGAACTACATGGTCTCATCCCAACTATTAGTATCACTGGTATGCCTATCCATACTAATTTAGAGTTATGGAATAATTTATAATTAAACAGTAGAAATGTTAATAATTACTATACAAAGAAGGTGAATCGTTTGACAGTAGAATGAGCACACAATACTAATACACAATATAGAGCTAGCTGGTGTTCTTTCTACATGGTGTCGCTGGAGGTACCACACAGGTTTTTGAATTCGCAGACATATCCAAGCAAGAGAAGCATCCGCAACGAAGTCACTTAGTAGCTTGATATAAGCTGATATACCCCTAACACACAAAGAAAATATTGTTGTTGCGAGAGGAAAGTGCCTCGCGTGGGCCTCCGTCACAGGAAAATGCCTTCAACGCCGAAGCGGAGGATAACAGCCGGCAAAAAGGATCCGCATCAAAATATGCACAGTGGGCCAGTGAATAAACTAACTATCTCATAATCATAACTATATCTTTTCGCAGTGCTTCCTTCATTGGCAGGGTTATCTAGCTAACAAGCATCCGAAGATACAGGGGGGGGGGGAGTGTTTGCAAATCATCACTTTAACCATCACCGCTCGGAAACCTCCGATAGTTTCCCAGGGTCAGATCAGATCAACGTGCTGATAGGGAATCCAAACAACTATAAAGCCATATGGCTGGTGGATCGTGGAAAGAGAAAATAACTTAATATATGTGAGGCCTTATAGGTAATTGGCCAATTTGACACAACCTTGCTGGAGTGCAGGGCTACATTTCCGCAACAGCCGAAAAAGCAGCATACACTTTATGTCTCCAAACGAAGAAATTGTCCCTAACCACTTTACCCTATCCTATCGAGCTGAATTGCAAGGTTTATGCGGTAACATGCAGGGCTCAAACAATTAGAGCACGGTCAGCGACCTCAGTGTAAAATTGATGATGGCAGGAGTAAGTGATGCAGATATAAATGTTGCTGTATAGTATCTCCTAGTGCACTGTACATATACAACTAACCAATGCAGTAAGTAGATTGTAATTAAATTAAGTAGCTAAGTATCATAGACTGATAAACCTAGATGGTGCGGCTAGTTGAACGCATCACAGTAAACGAAGATAATATTCACAGTAATAAAGAAATTATAAATTGCGGTCTTAAGACCGGGAAGGTACCTATTAGTCATCATTACCAAATACAGAAATAATAATAATTAGATGTACAATAGTATAGTTACTTGAGTACCTAATAGTCATCTAACATATTCATAGCGTGAGTCGACACGTTCTCTGGAGCTGGAGAGATTTCCGCAGGCGATTTCTGCAGCTGGTTTCCGCAGGTTGGCTCCGCAAGCTGACTCCTCCAGGCAGGATAGATATGGTACACACTCTGGACAGTGAAACAGAGCAGTGAAAATATGTCTATTAGATAGTTCCAGTAACTAGTATATAATTTATACGGTAATGAGAAAGTTATCCATCCGGCAAAGGAAACAATAAAGTTGAGGTGTGCCATTAACAAAGAGGGCTGTATATAATGTTAAGCAGTTACATAACTTGGCACACTCTTGTGGCGCACCTAGCAAAGTCCCACCAGACTGTGGTAAAAAAGGTAATTAAAACACACACGACATGCAGTACGGAGATTGAAGTCCACTTTTCAGCGTGGTTGGAAGATCCGGCGAGTTATCCACCAAGAATCACCGTAGCTCTACATTCCATAGAATTACATCCCAGGCCCACATGGCCCTTTCCGCAGAGGTGTTTAGCAAAATTTGGATGCGGAAGGTCCAACTTTAATTTTAGTTTATTACTCCCGGATGGTTGTCTGGGAGTATCAAAAAACTGGTGGAAGCCGAGGACGTCCTACCACCGCAGATGTGCTGGGATCTGTATGATACCGGTAGAAGTGAGACTCACTGGTAGGTCAGCAGTTACATCCGGCCTCCTGATGGTCCAGAGGTCCTGCGCGGGCCGGCTTCCATCCCGGCAGTGCTCCTGATTCTTGGTTTTTCACCCCTTGTATACCACTCGTGACGTCAGAGGGAGATGCATCAGCCAATCAGCGTCCGAGCAGTAGCCAATCAGCGTGCAGCCAGATCAGTGACGTATTTACTACGTTCTAGAACACTCTAGATCTGTTATGCATACACGCGATTACGACGTCAAAAGCAATATTTTGAAGATAATGTAAAGGGTTTTGGTGGATAACTCAGCCATTTCTGGGCCGATTTTGAAACGGTTAACAGTCCTAGAAAGCTCATTTATTCTGGTCCTAATCTCTACCAAGCACAAGGAGAAGACAATAAGTAAAGGGATTTACGAGTACCTACTCTGTGCATTATTGGCATGCACTCGCTTCCAATCCCGTGACGTGTTGTCTGGAACGCTCTGACGTGCGTGCATGTGCACCACATGCTTTATCGGACTTAGCCGATTTCAACGAAAACCTCTCATAGAGACTATGTATGCATACTATTCTACTCAGGCGGTCGTGCTTGGAGCAAATCCGGAGTGACCGTCCCGTACCCAGCTTGGCTGGGATGGTCAGTACCCATCCGGACGGTCCGTGCTACAGGAGCTATCTTGTCTGAAGACAGATCTGAAATATAACATCGCTTAGCTGGAATAGAGAACGAGTAGCCAATTAGTCAGTCAAGGGAGCTGGTAGGTAGGTAGCCCAGGATAGTCTGACCTAGAAGATAGCAGGTGATCCACACTTGACAGACCTGAAGAAGGAATTAGTGAAGGATGGTCCTTCGGAGACAGATGCATATGGAAGTTTAGATGCGTGTGGAAGAGTAGAGGGGTAGGGTTGGTAATTAGCAGACTATAAAAGGGAATATGGAGTTGGAGGCAGCCAGGACTCATATTAGATAGAACCATGGTTTTATCGATTACGAACCAGAGGAATTGGAAATTAAAAAGTAGGGAAGAATATGTACCCTCTGACAGCGACTCTGAAAAGTGTATATAACTGAAAAGAGTCTTTGGAGAACCAGTCACTCTTAGAAAACGTAGAGCAGATCGGTCTCAGCGAACGTCATTTCCTCAACAATGCAAGTCTTGGCTCCAGCGATGGCATGAATTATGGGAGGGAGAGAGAGAGAGAAGGAGAGAGAGAGAGAGAGAGAGAGAGAGAGAGAGAGGGAGGGAGGGAGGGAGGGAGGGAGGGAGGGAGGGAGGGAGGGAGGGAGGGAGGGAGGGAGGGAGTGGTAGAGAGAGAGGGTCAGTAATACAATTATTGATTCGAGGCGGGAAGCTCTGGGAGAATATATCTGTCAAATCTCGAACAAACATCTGTTCTATCCACCCGCTTTCTACCAGAACATTGCAAGAAACTCCATTGACTTAGGCCAATCTATTATACCATCGCATCTGCGAAGGAACTTTAAAAGCAATGGATCAATAACTGGATCAACGGTCCAGGCTTTCTAAAATATATATGGTTGTCTTCAGATTTGACATATAGCATTTTACAAAGACCCAATTCCTTCAGTATTGTTTATAGCCGGCACCCAAGATCATCCTGGTACTCCTAAGAAAGATGTTATTAAGGATGCTCGCATTTGCTGACTTGCTTCTACTCTGAGCTTAGCTCAACCTTATTGCTTTAAGTTTAACATTGGTGGAGAAGGTTCCTAAATTCGTGCTAAGATCCACAGAGGCATTCACTTGGGATAGAGCAGTCATTTGTCAAATCAAGTAGTGTTCTATAAGTGGAGAACGAACATGAGGGACTTAGAGTGATAACAGAAAGACATGCATCATCCTAGGAAAAATCGTGAGCCGAGCATGCGATAGGGTTGGATGTTAATAAAGAAGAAGAAATTCACTATCTGAAGCCTAAGTCAGAGCATGGGAATGTATTGTATGAACCATGCAGGCGTATGAGCACGTGTGGATGCAGTAATCGAGGGAGCCATTTCGCGCTATGTCACGCCAAATTATGGCTAAACTCCATGCACGTTTTACGCATGCTGAAATTGATTTGAAACTAAATTACAAGAATCGGAATTGTGAAATAAGTATATATGCGGGTAAACTGTTAACTATTTTAAAACTAATTTTACCCGGTGCTGAAGCTGCCCAGGTTTAGTTCCATGTCAAGTTAAGTTCAAAATATTTAACATAATCTTTATTAAAATCTAAATTCTATAAATACATACAATTTGTACAATGTCGTAACAGATATTTTGAATTTAGTAATTGATCTTATGCGTGTGATGCCATTATGATTGCGATGTCAGCAAGCATCTGATTATGATATCCCTCACTTGCACCTGTATGTCTGCGACGAGATGAAGACATTGAGTTCCTTGCGCGGCAATTTGCTAAGTAGCTGACCTGCTAGTGGTGCGTGAAACTAATATCCAATCAACTCTGGAGTTAGAAATGTGCACTAATCGCCCAAAAGCCAGCATGCAAGGGAGTCGATTCGGACAAGAATAGGCCACGGCGGGAGTGAGTCATTTCTTGTGACAATAACTAATTCTTGCGTTATTTCTCAGACAGCCATTGCGTAAGATTAGCCATTCTTGCGACAGTAGCTTACCCTTCCGTTATTTCTCACACAGCCAGGGGTGGGAGTGAATCGATTCTCGCGGCAGTAAATTATCCTTGCCTCATTCCTCAGACAGCCAGGGTGGGAGAGAGTCGATTTTTGCGCCAGGACATTATCCTTAAATTATTTCTCACGCAGCCGGCGTGGGAGAGAGTCAATTCTTGTGACAATAACTTACCCTTGCGTTATTTCTCAGACAGCCAGGGGGCGATGGGGGTCGATTTCTGCAACAATAGGTTATCCGTGCCTTAATTCTCAGACAGGCATGGTGCAAGAAGTCGATTCTTATGACAATAAAGTATCCTAAGATTATTTTCACATCTTTCAACTTAGTCTAATAATGCAGGGATCGGATAAACCAAGTATTTGACATGATAATCAGACATGTCGCATGTTAATTATCATTACAATCTAAATGACGAATAGCTATGTCATGCAAACCGAAAGGTGTTCCACGAGCGTAAGTGTATGAATTGGATGTCTTTGGTAAATTTTGAATTTAATAAACACTCTGTTGATGATTTTGAAACTAAGTTTCCTGAACTACCAGACCTCATATAAAATAGTTTCTAAACATTCAACATATTACCTGTATAGATATCTTAGCATAGGATTCCATGGATTCAGGATTCCACTTGGGAAATCGATTCAAATTCAAATAAAATTGGACAGAACATTGCGCGAAATAGCTGAATCCATCCATTGTTGAGGCAATGCACGCATACTATTGATAGTGTGGCACAAATGTAATTAGTGTGTGTGTGTGTGTGTGTGTGTGTGTGTGTGTGTGTGTGTGTGTGTGTGTGTGTGTGTGTGTGTGTGTGTGTGTGTGTGTGTGTGTGTGAGTTTTGACAGTGAAAGCAAGGTTGTATTCCACCCTCATCGCGTGAGTCGCTTGGTTTGTGATTGACCCTACTTTCAGAAAAGAGTGTCTATCATGGAGTATATGATTTGAAGATGACAGAACACTGCTCGAAATAGCTGAATCCATCTATTGGTGAGGCAATGCACGCATGCTATTGATAGTGTGGCACAAATGGAATTAGTGTGTGTGAATTTTGACAGTGAAAGTAAGGCTGTATCCCACCATTATCGTGTGACTCGTTGGGTTTCTGCTTGGCCCTACTTTCAGAAAATATTGTCTATCATGGAGTACGTGATTTGAAGATGGCGTAGACTAATATCCTTTCTATATTTCGTGTCGCAGCATCTCTCCTCGATACTCAGATTGTGAGATGATCAATAGCCGGTGATCCACCCTTGACAGACCTGAAGAAGGAATAAGTGAAGGATGGTGTCTGTCTGTCTGTCTGGCTACCTGTCTAACTGGCGGTCTGGCTGGCTGGCCGGCTGCCGTCCTTATCGTCGTCGTCGTCGTCGGCGCCGTCATCGTCGTCGTCGTCGTCATCGTCGTCGTCGTCGTCGTCATCGTTGTTGTTGTTGTTGTTGTTGTTGTTGTTGTTGTTGTTGTTGTTGTTGCCGTTGTCGTCATCGTAATGTAAGCATCATCATCATCATCATCATCATCATCATCATCATCATCATCATCATCATCAGGTGACCTGTGTTTGAGACGCTAGGTAGGTAATTAGAGTGTGCTGCAATGTTCCTATAGATAAAGATGATAAGACCATGCATGAATTTGTAGAATAAAAGGATTTCCCTAAGAGGGCGTGGCAGGGACACATAACGAACATTTTTGTGCCAAGTTGTGCTGCTGAAATATGCGCAAAAGACATAAGTGGAAACGCAATGGGCAGGGATTTTCAATAGCAATAAGAAAGAACATGTCATGTCAACTCCATTGGCTAATTAGCAGACCAATGCCACTAATAGATTCATTGGAGCCGCTGCACTTTTGTCCTAAATCATTTCCACTGGTATAGAATGAAGTCACTCCAAATAATTAACTAGCAGATTTTCGACGATATATCGTTTAGTATCTCTTTTTGATCGCATGTCTTCTCTCGAAAACGGGCTCGCTTCTTGATTTACCGTGCATAATGCTATCAACTTCGCATTCACTTTCCCGGCCAATTCGTGATGATATCACTCAGCCTCTGTGTTCGGATGTTTGGCTAAACATTAACGCGCAGATTCGTACTCGGAAATGCTCGCTTGGATAAAGTCGCAAGCATTTTCCTGTTATTTACTGTGAAATAGTAACAACCTTGCCATCACCGGACAACATGGGCAGGACACATTGCTGATCGTTAATGAGATCTAAGGCTACAACAGCAGTCTTCAACCAAATAGACTTCATACTATGCAAGGCAAAACTGAAGAAAAACCCCTACTTCATGATGCTCGTTCCTATGGAGGTGCACACCACACTTCTGACCATAAGCCAGTCATTACATGCCTTCAGATGAACCATCGCCACCTACTAAATAAACGTCGTACCAGGCAATAAGGTAGAGTCATCTACAACCTACTCAAGCTCATCAACTGCACTGACACTCAAATGTCATGCAAAAAGCCCGCAGGAAACAGGTAGTTAACATCCACGCCAGATCCGCCACAACTGAAGCCATAACGAAAATATCGAAATCTATTAAATCATCAGCTACCAGCACCATAGGAGTTCTCAAAACAAGGGAACTATTTATTCTGACGACCCTGTAGCAGTAAAACTGTCAGCAGTGCAGAAAACGGTAATGGCTGTGCATCAATCAAAGTTGCCACAGTGATGACTGCACCAAACCACCACGGGGATGCAATAACAGTCTGCACCTCATTAGCGAACGTTTAAAAGATCTTTCTATTCAACAAGCAGACTCTCTAGCGGATGAAACCACTACCACGGATGAATGTCATAAAGTGTTCCGGGCAGCTCCGGCGCTGAGAGTTACTGACTACACACCAGCACTCAGTGTACACACCTCTGAAAGACACTTTATCGGGACTGACCAAAGAAAAGCCGAGACAATTCGAGAATGGTTCAAGGAACAGTTCACTGACCACGATAATGAGCCCTTGCACCCGTTTTCAGGAAACCACAGGCCATTAGTAACACCAATTAAAACAGCAGCGGTTGAAAGGGCACTTAAAGCCCTGTGAGATGGGCGTACAGCTGGACCTGATGGCATGAGCAATGAGCTATTCAAATATGCCTGTGACATTATCACAAACCCGATGATGCATCTCTTCAATTCAGCTTCTATGTACCACCTTCCCATCGATGCTGGTGGCCAAGGCACCCTTATCGCGCAACCCAAGCCGAAGAGGTCGCCTGCAACCAACCCCCACCCCCAGCCCACCAACCCCCAGCCCCAACCCCAACAAGCCAATCTGTGGCCCATTGTGCTCCTCAGTATTATACAGAAAATCTTATCCAATGCTGCTCTATGCTGCATCCGGGACAAGCTCGATAACTTCACCAGATCATGGCAAAGTGGCTTCAAACGTGGACGCAGCCGCACAGACCATGTATGAGCAGAACGCATGATTGTGTCAGTAGTCATGCCCCAACACAGGGACTTGACATGTCCCGAGCTTTCAACATAATTAAACGCTCAAAGATCCTAGATGTACTACATCAGACTAGTTGCAATGAAGATGAGCTACGGATAGTGCTGCTACTACTACTTGCAGACACTAAGCTGAGAGTCAAGTCAGTGAAGTCCGTAGAGTTTGAGACACCAATCGGCTCGCCACAAGGGGATGCTCTATCCCTTATGCTTTTAACCTGTTTCCTTGCTGCAGTGTTGAAATCCGGGCGGCGAAATTCCACAACACCAACTGCCGTAGTGGCTATACTGGCCGTGCTTCTAGAGATGGAATATGCCGGCGATGTGGACTTCACAGACGAGGAAAAGAAACCCCTTGCGAACTTCTCCTGATAGCTGCAAGCAAACTACGAAATTGAGAATCTGTTTATGAATAAATCCAAAGCGGAGTTCCACCCACATATACCTATCTACAAATCATGAAATTAAAGAAAATGACAATCCACATCGTGGCGGCGAACCATGGAGGAAAAGTAAACTTCAGGGCTCACTGCTCTGCAGCACTGCTGGCATTGATGCACAATGTGTCATGGAGAACATAGCTGTCCAGTCCTTCTGGAAGCTATGGAGTCATAGATCAAAGATTCCCTTGATAAAAAGGCTACTTTTATCAAATGCAACCTGTGTATTCTGCATGCATGTCTGTCTGTCTGTCGTTATGGGACAGTGAATTATTGACGCATAGCAAACCTTGGACGGTGATATTTGCACCTGAAGAAATATGCTCTTGTTTCATTTCAGATACATGTCTCGAAGATCGAATGTCTCCACCATAGATATAGTATACATCTGCTAGGTCACTAATGCGTATTCGCTCACCATACGGCTAGTTGTCGCGACCGCCGATGGCGTGGGTTTGGTAAATCATAATTGTGCATGACCGGGTATTCGCTGACTTGCTGACGCAGAGGATCAGCTGCATATATAGCCTCCAAAATGACTAAATTCACTTAAATTCTTTTTTGGTAATTTGAAGAGGAATTGAACAGACACAAATGTATAGATTTTTATCCGAGATTAGATTGTAGTGCCAATATTAATCTGACACTTTATTCGGCTAGGTAATAGGATTAGTAAGAAAACCATATTATGTTGGCGACTAGGCATCCGGACATAAAATACCGAACTCTGAAATGCCGCTGTTTAGAAGGTTATGAGTGAGCTAGCGAGTATATACTATATCTATGGTCTCCACCGACTAAATAGTATCAGTATTGCCCATAGATGCATTGGTTTAGTGCACGTTATACGCCGACGCTTCATACTTCAAGACAAGTTTACGCTTGTTTTTTGTCAGCGGTTCAAAATTTCAGTCCATTCTAATTTCATTTTCATTTCTGACTCGCTGTGTTCGGCATCTATAACGGCTGGCATAGGTTTAGATATAGGACCATTCTTCTGTCATGAACTTGAATTCATGTATTCACTCTGAGAGCCATATAACGCCATGCATGTGTCATTTGTGGGAGAAAATGGATCTTACAGGAACGTAATTAATTGATTTTAATATAAGTAACACTTGGAATTACCCTTCGTATTAACCTTCATAATACAACATTATAGAATATAATGCACGGCCTACGTCGGCTAGAACAGCCTGCTATCAGCCACACAAAGTAGGAACGTATGTATAAGATGGCCATAGTTCTTGACCTGATAAATGCCTTAGCTAACTTGAGTCATCGCTACACAACGTAAATGGTAAAGGAATTGACAAAAATGCTGCTTCACTTTACGACCAGAATTAGAATTGGGATTAAAATAACGATCAATTGCATTATCCACCTAGACAAAATATTTTAGTTCACATATTAACTATCATACGCACTTGTCTTTCGTTTTAAAACTCTTTCAGATCTTGCACATCCATCATAGACTTGGCTGGTGTTGGAACATTTAATGGGTTCTCAACAATTGGTTAGGGCTTTATTTGACTAAGTGTTGGCATTGGATGCATCAATAATGCCAATATTATTACAAAGAAGAGATAGCGTGTCTTTATTTAACCCTTGAACGCTGAATTCCTAGAGTCCCACATGCAAGTGCACAACCACATAAGCCACCTGTTGAATATTTAAAAAGTAATTTGACAGGAATCTGTTGCCATCCTAGTCAAATTAATTTCAGAATATTTAGCAGAACTCTAATTAAATTGTTAACGTATTTTCGACATCGCCATCGATATCGGTATTTCGGCTGCAAACATTTTACTCAGTCAAAGTAGTTTAAAATATTCAACTGCTTACATGTATAGTTTTCTGAAAACTGATAGTCAGGAAGTTCAGAGATAGATTGATCCTAACGCGAGCGACGTGTGGATGAAGCTTAGCTAGAGATGGGCAGGGAATAGCTAAAATGGTAATGTCCACTGTCGCAACCGATTCATCACCTACTACAGTATTCTAATTAGGCTTTCGAGAGAAAGTACATTTATTCTGCCCCGTAAAGACAGGTGCGCAAACAGCTTTACGGATAATATGTGCATACACAATAGTATGGTCAATGGAGAGATCTGATCTGTTGGTCAAGTATATGACGCCATGATCAACTACGTCACATTGAGGATGATGCCAAAACCAAAATGCGTATGGAATGACATATCTAAGTCCATCCAGAACATTGGATATTCCGTCAAGTGTACGAACTGCAAGTTTCAATATTTAATAAACATTCTGTTACATATTTTCAAGAAAGCACCTAGTCAAATTAATTTCAAAATATTCAACTGGTTACCTGTATAGTTACCTTGAAATTCGGATTCTGGGAATCGTGCGAACTTGACACATAAGGCATAACCTTGAGGTTTGACTGTTGGAACCCAAGAGTAAAATCCAAGCCAACTATGAGGAGGGAGTGGGGTAGGGAGAGGTGGGAGGGAGGGAGGGGCGGGGGGAAGGGAGGAAGGGAGGAAGGAAGGAAGGAGGGAAGGAAGGAAGGAAGGAACAAACAAAGAGGAAGGAATGAATGGAGATAGGGAGGAACATGGAAGGAAGAAAGGAAGCGTGGACAGAAGGAAGAACGGACGGAAGGGAGGAAGGGGGGGGGGAGAAAGAAAGAAAGAAACAAATAAAGAAACAAAGAAAGAGAAACAAACAAACAAACAAACAAACAAACAAATAAAATCCCGCCAAGCCAACCACAGTCTGGAAGAGATACACAGAATTCATCCAATATGTGGCACGTACGCACGCACAGACGCGCCCACGCAGACACGCATTTCCGCACGCATGCAACTCTGTTGGAAATGATATTAGCTCTCTCACATGATATAGCATAATATAGTGAAATACTATTGTGTTTTCCCATGGGTGATGGAAAATGCGGGGATTGAAGGGGATTTATGATAGTTGCGCTATCCATTTCTTCGCTATTAAATTAAGCCGGTATCGATTGCTTAGTATGATTATGAATCTCTTTTGAGCCTGAATGGCGTTGTTTGAATCCGGATCATGACTAAAGTCTAGAAATCCTCTTATGCTGTATGAACGTAATTTACGTTAAATTCTGAACAATAGGTTTTTTTAATAGATCTGCACACAGACAGATAAATCAGGCACACAGATACATATACCTTACTGTATGCCATACATAATATACGCACAGTGCATTGTATCTTAAATGCGCTGCTGATTAGCTTGAGACCAGTTTCAAAGGTAGTCACTGAAGCCGGTGGTACCATTAACAGACTTCGTGCAAATTGCTCCCAAGGCGGTAGATACTATATTTGCTAACCTCGCCCTATAATGGTACGGTCAGATTTATAAGTCGAACTTCTTTTGTGACGTGCCAGCTAAATCTGCCTGAAAATGACAGAGTCAACTATATAAATCAACCAGTCGTCATTAGTGCGGGGCGACAGAAAGTTCGACTTATAAAACGGGCTTAAGAAGGTTTTGTATTTTGGTATGTGTATATGTATGTCTGTCTGCCTGTGTCCGGTTATGTGTCCGGGGTTGTAGCCTAAACACGAATCTGAGTTGATCCAAATTTTAACATAGCGAACGAACTTTTCATGCAAGAGCATTTTCCGACTGTGGCGGTAATCCAGTAAAGAAACTCTATGGATACCTGGGAAACTACAGGTTCGATGTGGCTCAAATTCCAACACACGTAAGTGTGGGATGGGAACTAGGATTCCATAACTGTAGTCTTGGTCACGATTCCAAAAACTTTAAAAATCTGAATAATCCAGAAAATCCACATAAATCGTTTACAATGTGATCAAATCTGTAAAACTGATTGCTTTGTCTTAAAATCATAGTCATCATGGATTCTTACTAGTATCTGCTAGATCGTAGAACAGTAGAGGATTCAATTCATGAAACAAAATCATCCTTCAGTTACGCTTTATATTAGTTTCCCGTAGAATAACATGTCTATTGGTGTTCCTTATTACATATTTGCAATCTATTGATATTGATTACGCAGTGATTGAATAGAGGGATCCGATATGTCACTCAAGTATCTGAGGTCATAATCAAATAACCAACATGTTAGCTGACGTCGCAATTAAAATAACATAGATCAATCAGGCGAATTGAAAGATCTGTCAATGATGTGAACCTTCAAAAAATAAGAACCTTATCTCTTTGATGAATTTATAATTTAATAGGTAGTCCACTTGGATATTGTAACCCTTCCATGACAAAGACGGCTAAAACCGGCCAATGCAGTGGTATATTGTACTGTCCATTTGCAGTCGAAGAGAAGACTGGGGTTTTTCTTAAATGTATAACTATACGAGCCAGTCATTCCTGGGGGAAATTTTTCAAAAATAGTCTTCTCTTGGTCTGCAAATGGAAAAATAATAAGCAGATATTTTGATTTTCTTGACCCAATTTAGCCATTAAAAGGTTAAACCTAATTTGAGCGGGGGTGGGGGTTAGGGAGGGGTGGGGGCAGTTGCTTGCTAGTTTCCAAACATTCTACAACCTCACTATATAGTTTCCTTGAAACTTAGAATCTGGAAATCATGATTCAAAGTTGTAAATTCATACCAACACACGTAGAAAGTGGGTGGAACGTAGTTAGAAATGGGCTGGACATTGCTAGAAATGGGTCTCTCTATTGATGATATTGTGGCTTCATTATATCGAAGTCTATATATGCGCCTCGACATTCCTGCCAAGAAAGAGACCATACACACGCATCAATAGAGCCATCTATTTATAACTAAGTTATGGCCACGTCGTATGCATATTTCAATCGACTTTATCTCTACCATTCATAGAATCTCAGTTTCAAGTTAACTCTAGATGTAATCTGTTGACTATTTTGAAACTAGCTTTTTCCGCCATTGGTTATTTTCAAATTATTCAACATAATGTTGTTTGAATTGTAAATTTACCCATGTCTTGCAATTTGAATTGAGACTCTCGGACCATTGTCCCTTTCATGTCTGACATATGTCATTTGATTATGAGGTCGCCTAACATCTTATGTATTTTGTTTATGACGTCAGATACATGAGGGCCCATATAAATTGTATATACTGTCTAGATGGCTCATGCGCTTACCCTCACTGCGGGGATAGATATCGCGACCGCCGATGACGTGAGATCATGAAATCTCAAAGGTGCATGACCTGTTATTGACTGACTGTTTATTGGCTTCCACAGACGATCACCTCTATATATAGAATTCAAAAATGACTCAATTATCTTTTGGTAATTTGAAGAGAAATTGAACAGATGTAAATTTACAAATCTTTATAAGAAATAAAATTGTATTGTATATATTAATCTGACACTTTATTCGACTACGTACTAGGTTTAGTAACAAAACATATTATTTGGAAACTAATCATCTGGGAAGAAAATACTGAACTCTGAAATGCGGCTTTTAGAAGGGCATGAGCGATCTAGCCTGTATCAACGATATCTGTGTGAGTGACAGATCAGTTATGCCATTGCAAGGCATGGGCATCGAACCATTGCTAAACACAGATCATGTCAGTGCACGTTACATAGAATCTAATCGCACCCATGCCAGATTTGTTGGCACTGCCCGGAAAATACACGCGTTTATTTATGCCGCAGTTCCGTTGGCAATTACGAAAGAAAATCTATGAATTGTCTCGTATTTTATAACAGAATCGAGGAAACGTGTCTTGCGTTTTCTCTCGCATAAGGAAAGCTTTGGGAATTTAACGGGATTTACGCATACTGTGTCATCCATTTGTTGCTATTAAATTAAGCAGATATGAATTCCCGAGTGTGTTTATGAATCTCAGCAAGGGAACGCACTCGCTTAGTGCATTTCACAGAACAAATCAAAATGATACGGCATGCGTACTAGACTTTATATGTAGTAGTCTGACAGGTTTTGGAGAAACCTATTAACTCCAAAATTGGGAGGCATTCAAGATGACGTAGCTCTGTTACAAAACTGGAATGCTCCTTCACGAAAGTGTCTGAATGGACCTTTCCTGTTTTAGCTATGCCCCGCCCATCTCTAGCTAAGCTCCACCCACACCTCGCTCGTGTTGGGGTCGATCTATCTCTGAACACCCTGAATATCAATCTCAAAAGACTCCACAAGTCACCCCTAACCATCAGACAGTAACAGCACCCAGTCAAATTAGTTTCAAAATATTCAACAGCATGTTTATTAAATAGAAAGGAATTACAAAGACATGCAAGTCATAAAACGTGTCGCACTGTTTGAGATTTGGTGACGGTTTATATGGAGCCCTCTGTGACGTAATGATTGTGACGTCATCATACACGCGCGAAGCTGCTTATGACGTCATACGAGATCAGATGATGGGTGGATACTCTGGAAAGGTGAATTGTGTGTCGTATGTGCATGCACAATGTTATATGTATTCCGTTTAAATTTGTAATAATGGCTCAGGATTTCAAGGTTTAAACTCGAATCAACCAATCATACAATGTTTGCAGCGCTTAGCGCGAAAAGGGAGGGGTATAGCTAGAAATGGAGATCTCTTTTGACGATTATGCCCAACATCCATACTTCAAGTTCTGGCGACTATCATGCTACTGATGTCCCTGCTGCTCCTGCTGCTCCTGCTGCTCCTGCTGCTCACCCTGCTGCTGATGCTGCTCCTGCTGCCGTGGCTGCTGCTGCTTCTGCTGTTGATATTGCCTTTAGCATGTTACTTATGCGTATACTGTTTCTCTTGACTTTAATGCACCTGCTATTATGACTTTAGTCAGTTTCCTTGTACTGATGCTCTTGCTGCTGCTAAAGCTGCTGATGTTACTGACGACGATAACGGCTATGCAGATGGTGCTATACATGCTACTGATAATAATGCTGATGATGTTACATTTGGGCGTGGTGGGGTGAACATGATCCGTATGGTGGTGATGGGAACTGGCGGTCATGGAGGTTGTGTTAGTGATGATTTAGACAAATATGAGGATACTGATTATGATTGTGATGGGGATGCCGATGATGATGATGATGATGATGATGATGATGATGATGATGATGATGATGATGATGGTTGTCGTTGTGTTTAGAAACATATGTGTGGCGCTGTGATATGGCGTTGCTGGTGCTGCTGCCGCTGCCGCCGTAATTGCAGCTGCTGGCGTGGCTGCTACTATTGCGGCTGATGCTGCCTTGATGATGATGACAGCTGGGCAGCTGCACCGCTGATGACTACAGCAACAACGATGACGACTGCGACAAGGTGCTGGCAGTGGTTGCCATTATAAAGGTGGGTGTGACAGTGGTGGTGTCGTGGTGGTGTCGTTGCTGCTGCTGTTACTCATGCTGCTGTTGTTGCTGCTGCAGCTACTGCTACTGTTGCTGCTGCTGCTGACGCCGCCGCTGCTGCTGCTGCTGTTGTCGATTACGCTGCAGCTACGATGTGGATGATGATGACAACAACGGCGACGACATCGACAAAAAGTACGACTGGCAGCAACGCCTACTATAACGAAGACGAGGGTTGTATACACCGGTTGCACATAACGTTGGCATGAGTGCAGTGTGCAAAACATCGGCCAAATCTATATCATTATGTGCGTATGCATGCAATTATTGAACTATTTCACAAATGAATAACAAGAAAATTAGTGCAACATTGGCCAATTGAGTTGCGCCAATTGTCGCATCTGCGAGTCAATCGCCAACCATCAGAACAAAATGGGTGGCTGATATCCATGACGAACTGCCTACGAATGGGAATACCACGTTTGAAATGACTATATGTTTGGTAAATCAAGACACCAGACCGTTTCCGAAGCAGACACGCGATCAAAAAGGGGACAACCTGAGGGATTGCCGAAAAGCTCTGATTTATTGAGTTGGAGTCTCTCTGTTGTTCATAAAGCTGACAAATAAGTTAACATGTTTCTTTAAACAAATCAGAAACATGCTAGTTAGCAAGAAATATCATGTTGAATAGTTTGAAAATAATGGAGGATTCCAATTTATGCATCAATCCTCTGATGTCATAATCAACTACGTGACGTGTAGGTTGACGTTATAATTAATTTCATCATGAATGACGTAGATATGTTCGTCAGGAACGCTTAATTGATGACTAAACGTTGTTGTACGAATTTTATGTCTTTACTATTTAATAATCATGTCTTTGTATATAGTCAGCAACTTCATCCAGTCAAATTAGTATTAAAATATTAAACAGGTTACCTGTATAGTTTTCTGTAAATTGATAGTCAGGGAGTTCAGGGATCGATTGATCCCAACACGGGCGAAGTGTGGGTGGAGCTTAGATAAAGATTGCCGGGCATAGCAAAAGTTGATTCTTCTATTAGATTGGAAGTCATGTCTGTCTAGGCTTCCAATGGTTCAATCCAATTAGTATGTTAAAAATATTAAAACGTACGTTTTATTTTGTATTGGAAGCAATCTACGTTATTTCTTAAAGGGGAACACAAGAAGGGTCACCATAGTTTGCATAAAACACACAGTTCTATCGTGGAGCCCATATTTAAGCTACTGTGCAAAACTTTCCTGCGACATTTATATAAAAATCCGATTAAAATGGTGCTAAAGAACGCTATGTTACTACAATTTTCTGCAAGTTAATTAAACCTATGACGTCATAGGTTGAATCCCATCCGACAAGAACCGTGATAACGGCACTCTGAAGACAGGAGTGCGTGCATTTGGATGATGATATCTCTATTGATGATAATGCTATCGACATCATTTATATATGTACAGATTGAAGAGATTAAGATGGTTATCACATTATCACAAATTTATCGAATATATTTGTTATTTTCATACATTAGTTGCCGAACCTTAAGATGACCATTTTCTATGAGGATACCTTCCAATTACATGAATATTACAATATCTCACGAAGTTTTGAGGCTAGTATGAAAACATAAGTGCCTAAAGATGGACTGGATGTATGTACAAACTATTTAAACTCTCATATTAATAGATGCAACTTTAATAATATTACCTGCCGTAGTCCCAGTGAGAATGTTGATTCACCAGTGACAATTATATTGATATGCCTATACTAATGCGTCATTCATTTATTTCAAGATCAAAACTTGACGTCAGAATCGGCACCATTAGAGAAATCAGACAAAGGACTATTAATATATATTCTTCAACATTTCCGCAAATATAGTTTATATATTTGTAAAACCGCTGAAGAGAACCTCCTTATAAAAACGCAATTCGCAATTTTATTGCGATAGCATTGGATGATAGCGAGAAAAACGTTCAACTTATGACGTCATACGCCTCATCTGGGAATAGAAATTTAACTAATGTATCACATATTTAAACAACGAAGATATATATTTCTAATTTGAGCACGGAGCTTACAATTATAATTTTGAAAACGTTACGGTCTGTAGATTCATTTTATACACAGTAGTATAGAGGGTCTGGTGTTTCCCTTTAACTGTACTGTATCAATTGATATTAAGACAAACAGGCAGAAACGTATGAAACCCCTACGACTATTGGTTATCTAATACGCAGAAAAATGTATGATCTTATAGTAAGGGAATAAGTGATTAACCAGCTAAGAGCGAAGTTGGCCATGCCGACGCAGCGTAACGGGCCGATAATAAACCAATTACAGGGCAATGGGTCCCAGTAACGTTATCAGAGACCATGGATGGACCATCTGTTCTCCAAATTACCACAAAAGCAACCGGGAGTGAATCCTACGATGATGTCGCGATGCAACCGGTGCGCCACTGTTTCAATTCAGACTCACTAATTATAGTTGTCAAACTATCAATATCATATAGCCTAAACATCAGTCTCCCTATTACCAGACTTAGAGTAATGTGAGTGTCTTAGATGTGAATAATTCATAAAATCATTGATAACAGATTGATATCGGATCATCTGGCCAGAAATGGCATATCGTTACTTGACATAGCCAGCACAATATGCAGACCGGTATGGCGAACATCATTCTTCCAGTGTCAGTAACACATCTGCCATCGTAAACCCCTTGAAGACCAAGTACCAAGAATTTTCTAAGATGAATCAACGAGCTATTTTGCTGACTATTTTGAAGCTAATTTGAATCGGAGGCGTTACTGCATACGGCAGCAACCAGTTCCTGTCCAACATTGGTTCAAAATATTCACTAGCTTACCTACATAGTTACTCTTAAATACAGATTCTGAACATTTGGTGTTTAACCCTTTGCATGACTAAATTTGATCAGGAAGATATATAAAAAATTTACTTATTGACTGTCTATTTATAGATCAAGAGAATACTATTTTTTTAGATTTACCACTCGAAGGACTGGCTCGATTATCGAGCCAGTCATTCAAATGGTACATTTCCAAAGATAGCCTTCTTTTGTCCTGGAATTGGACATTCCTCAAGACCACTACAGAGGCCAGTTTTGGCAGGCCTTGCCATCAAATGGTTAATGAGTAGCAGAGAAATGAGCTGTTTTGTTCCTGGTATATTGACACATGCTAATCGATTGTCATCATCATAGCTAATGGCGAATGCCAAAGAAGAGCACGTATATATGCATATATATGATGTATCACCATTAATATGCCTGTGTTTAGGCGGTTTATTTGTTAGTCCGTCAAGTGCATTCAATGAATATTGGTGATGGCATCGGCACCTCAATGCCATTGTATGATATGTTTGCCGTTGCACTGCTCTTGCTTGGGTATCTAGGTAATGAGAATGTTGATATGCTAATGAGCCTTTCCGGTTTTAGCCATGTTCCGCCCATCTCTAGCTAAGCTCCACCAACACCTCGCTCGTGTTGGGATCGATCGATCGATCTCTGAACACCCTGAATATCAATTTCCAAAAATCCTACACAGGTAAGCTGTTGATTATTTTGAAACTAATTTGACTGGGTGCTGTTGAAACGTATAAGGCAGCAACAGCGCCCAGGCAAATTAGTTTCAAAATATTCAACAGCATGTTTATTAAATAGCAATGAATTACAAAGACATACAATTCATACAACGTGTCGGACTCTTTGAGATTTGATGACGTTCCATATGGAACCATTTGTGACGTAATGATTGTGACGTCATCATGCAAGTATTGAGCTGATTATGACAACATGCGAGGTCAGATGATGGATGAATAGTCTGGAAAGGTGAATTGTAGAGTGTGAGCAGAGGCATTGATCTCAGGAGGTCACTAAAGTAGGCTATCTGACGGCATAACCAAATACGTCACATTTTAGCTGACGTCACAATCAAAATCGTGTACGACCTCCAAGAAAACCGACCCATCCGTCACTAATGTTCACGAATCGTACGCCTTTGATGAATTTACAATACAATAAGCAATATTTTTAATATTTTGAAATTAATTTTATTGGGAGCTGCCATTGAGAGCAGTCAAATTCGTTTCAAAATATGCAACAGGTCACTTGTCTAGTTACCTTGAAATTTAGATTTTTAAGAATTCAGGTCTGAAGGTTTCAAACCGATCTCAACAAGCACAAAATGTAGGTGGGAGCAGGAAATGTGCTGGTTAAAGCTATAATAGGTGTCCCTTCTATCGCTGCTAATCGAATGGCGATGGGTGAGCGTTATGTGGACATTGTAACCACACGTGTTCATGATAATGCTGATGCTGCTATTTACACTGGGCGAGAAATAATATGACATATTTATTAGATGTTTTTTTATTATGCTATTGCACCTAGAATTAATTAAACCTTTGCTTACACAATGAATAATAACCTATTGAAGGATCTTTAAATATGTTAAGCAGTCGTTTGTATCTTTTTCGCTGTATTGGTATTATTAACGTTATTAATACGCTAATAGGTGTACGTGGAATAGGATTGAGTTCAATGGAGGATTCCGGTTCATCTATCAATAGCATGACGTCGTAGTCAACTACGCGACATGTAGGATGACGTCATAATCACGTATGCCATGCATGACGTAGCTAAGTTCGTCACGAATGCTTAATTGATGATGGATTAACCGTTTGTGTACGAAGTGTATGTCTTTCCTATTCAATAAATTTGCTGTTGAATATTTTGAAACTAATTTGACTAGACGCCGTTGTTGCCATAGGTATCAACCGCGCCCAGTTAAATTAGATTCAAAGTATTCAGCAGCTTACCTGTAAAGTTTTTCGGAAATTAAGATTTAGGGAGTGTAGGGATCGATCGATCCCAATATGGACAAAGCGTGGGTGGATCTTAGCTCGAGACGGGCGGAACATAGCTAAAACGTAATTCCTCCATTATCCCAGTTGTGGTGCGTTTTATAGAATGGATGCAAGTTGTCGCTTAGAATAAAACTAGCTGGAGTGATACAGAATGTTGGTTTATAATATATCAACTTTCTACTGCAATTTTACACACGCGATATAGCTGTTTCACGATTAGGATGTTAATGATGATGATGATGATGATGATGATGATGATGATGATGGCGATGGCGATAATGATGACTTGGTAAATCTTTTCAGCGTTAGGGTACCGGCGAGATAAAATCGATTCATGCTATCCCTTCCCTATCTTTAATCCTATGTTACTAATTCCTATGGAGATAATTATTAAAGCAGATGAGTATTTTGTGAGCACTCCAACAAACAGCAACTCTGAACAACAGTGTTTAATGCAGAAAATGTTCTGCAAGAATTTATGCTATGTAAATGCGTTTTGAGAAAACTAAAGAGCATGCCCATTCTTGAATTATTCTTTACCCTCTTAGGGTTTTACATAAAAGTTGTTATATTTGCACACGCACTTAAACAAGATTTAAATGTCGCTACAACATTTTTTTCAAGAACATTTATATGCACGGCTCCAATAAATGTCAACCCAATACAAACGCGGCAAGTAATGTTAAACCTATGCAATGTGGCACGAGTTTTCCACTTTTCGCTTGCGCATAATGCAATACAATCTTGCAGGGCGTGCATGTGTTGTGAAATATAGGTATATGCCAAGGGTGATTGTCTGCGGTATGTCTGTCCAACTGCAATATGCCAGGGGATCCGGTAGTCTTTCAGATGAATTTTTCTTTGAAAACAGTAGTTCTAAAAAGCAGCCTTACCGTTACCAATAAACTGAATCTCCGAAGAGGGTATGCGGTGATACTCAGACCGAGAGTTGATGAATATGATTTTGTACATGAAATTGCGCATAATCCATATTATAGTCGAATTTGTCAATCCAATCTTCTGACGGCCAACAGTTCACATGTATGGTAAAAGTGAGGTACTGACTGGTACGATAAGGTTCAAAGGTTAAAGAAATAATTTGAAAAAAATAAATAAATAAATATCATCTGGCTGACAGTATATATGTGGTCAGGTGTCTAAGTAATGTGGATAAACTGAGAATGCATCTCTTCCTGGTGGTGTGGTGTAATGTTTCGCGAGATAATATGACTCACTTGTGTTATTAGAATGATTTAAATAATATGTCAAATAATTTGGCATCAGTGCTTTATCGATCAACCTTTCTTGGATAAGTGATCGACATTGATCACGGTCTCCAGATAGCCATTGCTAGATTACAATCGTGATGTCATGGCGATTCTTGTGCAACCTTTTAAACCATGATATCCCTAATCTAAATAATGCAACGCGCAGTCTGCGGCACGTTATCGCTAATACCCCTGCTTTCGTCAGCTTTGACGTCTGATTCCCCACCACACCCTATTCCAACCTCACTCCTGTTGCAGAGGAGGATAGCTAACACATCGAACTTGGTTGAATTCCGCCAGCATTGAGTTTCTGTCCCAAATTCCACCAAGTTTTCGCCTCAACACTGCGAGCGGAGCCTTATGTAAATCTCATTTTTGCAGTCTGCTATTATATATGTAACCAAAATAGCAAGTTTGCTTTAATTCCACTAAACGGTTTCAGATGAGATATCTGGATGGATCGATGGACAAACGAACGGACAGACGGAGAGACGGATGGACGGACTTACGGACGAAGGCGATTGCAATATGTCCCTTTATTTTTTTCAAATTCTATGGGGATAACAAGAATCCTTATGATTGATTGTTTGATAATCTGAGACTATGCTGCAGGAATGTGTTGCTTAGCATTAACGGGTCAGTCATAAGAGAATATGTAATGGAATCGTGATGATTTTTACTAACTTCTTTTGTGCAAGTGTTTGTATTCGTGGCGTAAAAAAATAGTTCATCACACGTCAAACATGGCAGACAATGATTAATGAGAGGAGTGACTGTCTGGAGAATCCACAGACGTTTCCGCATCAGAACAAGACATTAGCTGCTGCCCCCGTATATGAAGTCAGGATTAATGAAGTCAATCAATGTAAGATGCCTGCATTCGTGGACATGGCGGAACATTGGATCGTGCATTCCGTCTAAAGTGCTGCTTTGGTAATCAATTAAGGCATTGAATAGTAACCACATTTGGAACGTATTATTGTCATGAGAAAGCGAACATGCGAGAGAACTGAATAACTAACGCAAATGTGTGAATCGGTGATAAAATCCCTACGTGTGACAAATATATGAACTAATTATAAACGATCACGTTCGCAGTTCCTCTGTGTGCAGAATAGGCAGAGGTTGGCACAGATTTGACAGAATGTTCGGTACATTGGACATGAGGTCTGGCAGGTGATTCTGGGCAATTTGGCTAATTGTGGCATCAACGAATCGGGATCAATTTCTTGCCAACAAAACCTACCAGCATCCTGTAATTACACATCTTCTTAGAGGTCATTGTGCATTCTGTTAGCAAGTTAGCATAATTGTGTTTCCACAACAGCAGCTCAGCAGACGTAATTTGCCTTCATAACTCATCCACACCAATTACACAATTACGTGCCAATGCATATCAAACTCAAAGACCCAGTGAAGATTAAATTAATATAGTCTCAAAATAGACATATTTTGGCTGAGGATGATTAAGGACTGTGTTTGTCGATAGACGCGATTTCTGTCGCTCTCTGCCACCAAGCCAAGCTTATTACATAGCATATGATCATATTAATATAAGCATATAGAAATAAGAATTCGCCTTTCCAGTTTTAGCTATGCCCCGCCCACCTCTAACTAAGCTTCACCCACGCTTCGCCGTGTTGGGATCAATCGATCCCCGAATGCGTTGACTATCAATTTCCTGCATAATATACAGGTAAGTTGTTGACTATTTTGTAAGTAATTTGGTTGGTGCTGTTGCTGCCTATGGCAGCAACAGCGCCCAGTCAAATTAGTTTCAATATAGTCAACACTATATTTATTAAATAGTAAATACATACAATTCGTACAACAACGCATAGTACGGCTACAGTTATACGTTCACGACGTACTTATCTACGCATTAATGACGTCATAATGACGTTATTGATTATGATGGCATTCTACACGTCACGTATTTGATTACGACGTCATATGATGGATGGATAAAGTTGAAAGGTCCATTGGCATACATGCGTGCTCCCATAATCCAGTGTATAACAGACATTAAGATGATTGTCTCTTGAGTCTATGTCTTTCTGTCGCTGTCGCAATATATGTATGTGAACATATGCCTGTCTGCATAAACAAGTCGTCGCATATTTCCTATGATTATTGCTGGATGGCTCCAAGCTCTGACTCGCGTATATGGTGTCATAGTCAATTACATCACACATAGTCAGACGTCACAATCATAATTGACAGCGAACACTTCGTCATGACAGAACAGAAGTCTTTCAGGTGAACGAACTGTATGTCTTTGATCGATTTCCTATTTAATAAATATTCGGGTGAATATTTTGAAATTAGTTTGATAGGGTGCTGACCGCACCTTCGCTGCCAGAAACAGCATCCAGTCACATAATTTCAAAATATTCAGCAGCTTACCTGTATACTTACCTTGTAAATGCTATTCTAACATTCTAGTTTAAAGTATATAAATCGGTCAAAACAAGTGTAAAACGTGGATGAGCTTAGCTAGAAATGGGACGGGTATAGCTAGAAATGGGTCACACAATTGCATTTAATGGGCATGCGAACGTGCATATAGTGATTAGCCTGACTGCCATGGTTCATGAAGTAGTCGTTTGCACAGTGTTATGGCGGAAGTAATCAATGCAATTCGGTACTAAAGATAGCATTTACTACAAGAGATAAACTAGTTATGCTGCTGCGACAACGCTTGCCTCTAATTACGAGCGAGGTGTAGTCAGCTCGTCCTCTTCTCTGGGTGATAATGAAGAATAGTTATATTGACTACCGTGCCTGTTTCCTACGTAGGAAACATTATGTTAACATTTGATATAACGGTATGAATCTAGAGACAAAATTGCCAATTGATATAGTTAACGTAAAACGTACAGAGCATCTATCCAACCCTTATTGGAGTTTTCTACTCACCAATCGCAGCATGTATGATACACTCTCTGTATCAGGTGACGATGGTGGCATATCATAAGAGTAAGCGAGCGTGCCATGCTTCTGTACCCGCTTATATTCCCCATCCAAATTACTAGTTTCATTTTTGGAGGGAAACAAATAACCATTAACCAATCATCTTCATTGGTTCACTTCCTTGCTACCTATTTTATTGACACTTCCTATAACACCTACAGACAGCGATGCACGTCCCAAAACCTAGTCTCAGTCCATTGCTCAGAATCTCAGTCATCGATTGGCTAGTCGATATCATGTGTCTCGTCTCGTGGCAATGCCCAATAATTCGAGTTGAACCATTCCGGCCCGTTGAGACTCTTGTTCAGGTTGCTAAGACGATCACCAACATCCTGAAGACCATCTATCGGCGTTGCCATATGCAACCTGTCATGCCGGTCATAGGTTAGGTAAAACCCAGTGTAGTCCGTCATAGCCTGGTAAGTATTAAGATATGCCATACGGGCAACCCCTAGCTCGTTTGTCCACTCCTGCGCTTGATTATTAACGCCTTTCCGAATTAATTTGGTGAGCATATGCTTGAATCCCTCAGGTCTACCATTTGTCTGTGAATAGTAAGACCGTGTTCGCCTCTGGTCTATACCAAATTCTCGATTTCCGGCCTCGATGCTGCTTGCACAATATTCATTGCCTTGATACGTAATCAATATTTCTGGGACACCATGCTATGCAATGTACTCATTAAAGAATTTCTCCTCGAAAATTACTAGCCATTTTTTCTAGAATCACATATGCCCCGGGCTACGCGGAGCAATGATTTAGCATCATGATGTAATGTACACATTTACTTTTGTATTCAGTCAGCCAGCCTTTAAGGTCCATACTAATGTGCTGACTTGGGTAGTTGGCCAATAAGCAGTAGTGGGTACTTGGGCCTTGTTGTTAATGGTCTGTTGACATGGCTAGTTGTACAGATGTTCAGCATTAAAGTGACATCTTTCCTCAATGTTGACCAGATGAGAGAATCTCAGGATCATCTATAAATCTTGATGAGCAGCTGTCTCAAATACCTGCTTATGGAATATCATTGGCAGGATGATGCGTGAGTAATCTACATCTAATGGCGTAAGCATGTAATACACAAATCCATTATGAATTACTCGGTCGTCTGCTGTCTCATTAACAATTTCAAGAAATTCTTCATGTGCTCATCACGCAATGACTCGATAGAGATCCCATAAGTCTCCAAAGGAGCATATAGTAATGCTACAGCTTCGACCTCTAGGATCACAGTCACCCGTACCGAATGTGGAGGCGTCTGCTGGGTGTTGCGGTAATGACAACATTTGCCCACCGATGTTTTAGATCCCTGTATATGCATGATGGAATATCTTACTCGGTAATCAATACTGACCATCGCTGCACCTCTGGCATGGTGAATGAAAGAAAGAAAAAGGAAAGAATGCAAGAAAGAAAGAACGAAAGAATATATATCTAGGTATGTATAGCATTTAATACATTGAAGAACCTGGAGTATCCAATCTGTTACTCAATTATTTGAAATCATAATCACGTTCCATGTTAGCTGACATCCCAATCAATATGGCGTTGTTCCATCCTGAAAATCGAGCCATCACAACAATGTATGAATCGTATGTCTTCGATGACTTTATGATTTAATACATATTCCCTGGAATATTTTAAAAGTAATTTGAGTAGGAACTGTTTGTAGCATACGGAGCAACGGCCCCAGTAAAATTAGTATTAATATCAAAATTTGCTACAGCTTCCCTGTATAGATCTGCTACAATTTAGATTCTGGAAATTCAGGTTTTGTAAATCGATTTCACCATGCGTAACATCGTGGTGGAGCTTAGCGAGAAATAGGCTGGCAAGACACGGATCCTTTCTATTAATGGTAATATGCCTTCATTATCTTGAAGTATATAAGTATATATATATATATATATATATATATATATATATATATATATATATATGTATGTATGTGTGCGTGCGTGCGTATGTGTGCGTGCGTGCGTGCGTGCGTGCGTGCGTGCGTGCGTGAGTGAGTGGGTGAGTGCGTGTGTGTGTGTGTGTGTGTGTCTCGAAACTCATCCAAAGAAAGAGAACATACAACAATCATGAATAGAGGATTCCATTCTATCTAAGCTATGACAACCTTGTGCGTGCATTTGAATCGAATTTAACACCACCATTCCCGGAATCTCTAGATATGCTAAATATTTTAAAACTAATTTGATAGGGTGCTGTTTCTGCTTTTGGTTATCCAAAATAACGTTGAGTGAATTGAAATCAAACAATTCGGATAGTTACTCTCGGAGCTCTGCCTATTTCGTGCTGGATAGAATAATATCATTTGATTGCGATGTCAGCTGATAACCGGTGTATTTAGATAGCATATACATGAGTGATATATCAGCCACATGATTGAGAGGCACGAGCAGCAAGGCATTGCAAAATGCGGCCCATGTTAGTGCATGTTAAATAGAATCTAATCGGACCCATTCCAGATTTGTTGGTGCTGCCTGAAAAATACACGCATTTATTTATGTGGCATTTCTTTTGGAAATTACGAAAGAAAATCTATGAATTGTCTCGTATTTTATAACACACACGAGGGAAAGTGTCTGGCGTTTTCTCATGGACCAAGAAAGCTGCCAGGATTCAAAAGGATTTACGCGTACTGTGCCATCCATGCGTTGGTATTAAATTAAGCAGATATCAATTCCCTAGTGTGTTTATGAATCTCATCCAGGGAACGCACTCGCTTAGTGCATTTCATAGAATAAATCAAAATGATACCACATGCGCACTAGAACTTATATGTAGGATTCTGACCGGTTTCGGAAAAAACTATTAAGTCCCAAATATGAGGAAATAAGGTTTGAATGTTTTTAGCTAGGTTAATTTACGTCATGTGACATTGCCATGACTTCATAGTCATGTAAGTCACGTGTTAGCTGACGTGTCATTCAAGATGACGGAACTCTGTCACAAAAGTTGACAGTTCCTTCACGAATGTATCTAATGTTCGTGTCGTATGTACATCCACAATTTTATATGCATGGCGTTGAAACGTGTTAAACTAAACTATATGCAGAAATAGATCACGGTCAATGTAGTTCCATAATATATAACAGCTTACCTTTATCGTCATTTTGAACTTGGAATTCTGGTTGTTTATGATTATTTAGTTGCCTTTAATTCTGAGGAGCTGTTATTCTAGCCGTTGTCTGCATGGTTGTGCTCGTGATATTGGTGCTGCTAAAGCTACAGATGTTACTGACGACGATAACGGCGATGTAGTTTGTGATGTAGCTCTACCAATAATAATGATGATATTGTTTCATACATTGAGTTTAGTGGACTGGTGGTTGTGAAGATGGTATGTTCCATATAACATAATTTTAGGAACTTATGTCACTAACCTAACTGTGGATTTTGAAGGAATTCTCTGAAAATATCCACTTAGTTGTCAATGTTGTGATGCTTCCTCATGTATCATTTTCGGAAATAGTGTTTACTTGAGATATTAACCAGATTTGGTACATTTCTCACAAATTGCTGAATTATTCCACAATTTGTGACTGATCCACGCCACTAACAGTATTTTCAAAAGTTGTTCAATATTCATAATTAAATCCCATACTAGTTTACGGCAGCGTGCAAATGTGGGTAGTATCTTACATATGCTGTTTACAGGAAGGCCAATGTTGCTATTTAAATAATATCAATTTAGCACCAGTTATCAACTGACTGGAAGAAAAAAAGTAAACGTATATAAAACAAAACACCTCCCGTAATGTATTGCTGCTGATAATGTGGATCGCTAACACACTGGATTTGCTAAATCAGTAGGATTATGTCAGGTGATCACAATTCTGACAGTTTTGCAGATTACACAACTCGATTCAATATTGCCGGATATATATCTCGCTGATAGACTCGCTGCAGAAGACAGCTAAGAAAATTGACCACCCGTTAAGAATTTGAGAAAGGCAATTACACCAGATAACAGTTTTATTGATCACAAACCTGTTTTTGACATTACAATTCCAAGTTATTGCTATTGCTTAGAAGTGTCAGTCTTCATCTATTCATTGAACCAGCTGATTTCGCATTGAATCTCTTTCTAAAATGATAAAATGACTTAGGGAATAGTCATTAAGGATCAGGACTGCTGTTACATATATTAAACTGAATTGCAATGCAATATGCCCTCATATCAGTCCCATTATCACTTCTTAGTACAGCTGTGCAGCCCCATTATTGTTCACTTCATCCGCGGATTGAATCTATTTCTGGAAAACATGTGCTTTCCTTGATATAGGAATAAATCAATACATACATCAAAAGACTGAATGAGTCCATGTAGCAGTGCTTAGTAGAATTGCTGGTAGACTGCTTGACAAACTGAAAGAACAATGCAACACATAAATATCCAAAGCACATATTATCAGAGTGTAGGTGTTGTGTCGATCTGTGAAAAGCCATGCTCACCAACAGCATATTCGTGTGGGTGTGCGACCTTCATCTCTTGGCCATACACGGCTGGCAAAACCCTATGGCAGCGGAGATGGGCTAACCGCCCCCTGCCTCCACATGATAATTGTTTGTCAAACGTGTTATGTGCTACCATTTATTTGGGTTTCTCTTTCTCTCTGCTCACCTCTCTCTCTCCCTTCCTCACACACTCCTCTTCTCCCTCCTTCTCTCCACCATCCATCCCCATCCATACCGCGCCCTCGCCATGGTCCTCACCATCGACCTCGACCCCACGATCGCCATCGCTCTCGCCAGTGCCCTCGCCGCAATTATCCATTCTCGAGTGACTCTCTCAAACTTGCATACAGTTCTGATATGTCCACTTCTAGAACATCGACGTCCCATCCGGAGCCCATGGTTCCAGAAAGACATTGTAAGGCCTCGTTCCCATACAGATATTATGACGAATTTATTCTCAAAGTGTGTTATTGACAAATGGAACAGACTAAAGGTTGCCCCTCATGCGCACGGGATGTTGATCAATTCACACACATATGTTGGACCTGATGCATCATTAGATGCACAGAAGAATTCAAGCAAGATCGCCACCCCATTGCCCCCATCGCCCCCTCGCCTACTTTCTCCTCTCTCTCTCTCTCTCTCTCTCTCTCTCTCTCTCTCTCTCTCTCTCTCTCTCTCTCTCGGCTGTTATCATACCTAATAAGTCTATACAGCAATGTTACAATAACTGAGACAGATGCTCTCAAATTCTTCCGCGTAGAAAATAACTAAGGTAACTGAGATACGTTAGTCGTTTAAAGTCTCTCTACTCCGGCGGTATGGTTTTGCTTCTAAAATGCTATTATGAGATTTTAAGTGGCTGAAGTGTAAGTTCAGTGAGGAGAAGTGATGATAAAGTAGTCGCACAATAATATAAAATGGAAAAATGAAACAATACAACGATTACCGATCCGTTGGTATGATTTGCCTCAGTAAAATGGGTTTATAAAACCAAAGAAATGACTGATAGTCTATCTGAGCTTTAGAAAGACCGGTAAGTAATTAAAACTACTTAGAAAATACTGTTATAAGAATGTAAGGAAATATTATTCTATGGAATATCATGGGATATTACCTTATGAAATATTAAAACTTATATGTTAGGGAATGTTATAAACTTATCTACTACGAAATCGTATAACCTATATTTCATAAAATAGTATTAATTATATATTTTAAAAGAGTATGCACTAGAACTTATATGTAGGATTCTGACCGGTTTCGGAAAAAACTATTAAGTCCCAAATATGAGGAAATAAGGTTTGAATGTTTTTAGCTAGGTTAATTTACGTCATGTGACATTGCCATGACTTCATAGTCATGTAAGTCACGTGTTAGCTGACGTGTCATTCAAGATGACGGAACTCTGTCACAAAAGTTGACAGTTCCTTCACGAATGTATCTAATGTTCGTGTCGTATGTACATCCACAATTTTATATGCATGGCGTTGAAACGTGTTAAACTAAACTATATGCAGAAATAGATCACGGTCAATGTAGTTCCATAATATATAACAGCTTACCTTTATCGTCATTTTGAACTTGGAATTCTGGTTGTTTATGATTATTTAGTTGCCTTTAATTCTGAGGAGCTGTTATTCTAGCCGTTGTCTGCATGGTTGTGCTCGTGATATTGGTGCTGCTAAAGCTACAGATGTTACTGACGACGATAACGGCGATGTAGTTTGTGATGTAGCTCTACCAATAATAATGATGATATTGTTTCATACATTGAGTTTAGTGGACTGGTGGTTGTGAAGATGGTATGTTCCATATAACATAATTTTAGGAACTTATGTCACTAACCTAACTGTGGATTTTGAAGGAATTCTCTGAAAATATCCACTTAGTTGTCAATGTTGTGATGCTTCCTCATGTATCATTTTCGGAAATAGTGTTTACTTGAGATATTAACCAGATTTGGTACATTTCTCACAAATTGCTGAATTATTCCACAATTTGTGACTGATCCACGCCACTAACAGTATTTTCAAAAGTTGTTCAATATTCATAATTAAATCCCATACTAGTTTACGGCAGCGTGCAAATGTGGGTAGTATCTTACATATGCTGTTTACAGGAAGGCCAATGTTGCTATTTAAATAATATCAATTTAGCACCAGTTATCAACTGACTGGAAGAAAAAAAGTAAACGTATATAAAACAAAACACCTCCCGTAATGTATTGCTGCTGATAATGTGGATCGCTAACACACTGGATTTGCTAAATCAGTAGGATTATGTCAGGTGATCACAATTCTGACAGTTTTGCAGATTACACAACTCGATTCAATATTGCCGGATATATATCTCGCTGATAGACTCGCTGCAGAAGACAGCTAAGAAAATTGACCACCCGTTAAGAATTTGAGAAAGGCAATTACACCAGATAACAGTTTTATTGATCACAAACCTGTTTTTGACATTACAATTCCAAGTTATTGCTATTGCTTAGAAGTGTCAGTCTTCATCTATTCATTGAACCAGCTGATTTCGCATTGAATCTCTTTCTAAAATGATAAAATGACTTAGGGAATAGTCATTAAGGATCAGGACTGCTGTTACATATATTAAACTGAATTGCAATGCAATATGCCCTCATATCAGTCCCATTATCACTTCTTAGTACAGCTGTGCAGCCCCATTATTGTTCACTTCATCCGCGGATTGAATCTATTTCTGGAAAACATGTGCTTTCCTTGATATAGGAATAAATCAATACATACATCAAAAGACTGAATGAGTCCATGTAGCAGTGCTTAGTAGAATTGCTGGTAGACTGCTTGACAAACTGAAAGAACAATGCAACACATAAATATCCAAAGCACATATTATCAGAGTGTAGGTGTTGTGTCGATCTGTGAAAAGCCATGCTCACCAACAGCATATTCGTGTGGGTGTGCGACCTTCATCTCTTGGCCATACACGGCTGGCAAAACCCTATGGCAGCGGAGATGGGCTAACCGCCCCCTGCCTCCACATGATAATTGTTTGTCAAACGTGTTATGTGCTACCATTTATTTGGGTTTCTCTTTCTCTCTGCTCACCTCTCTCTCTCCCTTCCTCACACACTCCTCTTCTCCCTCCTTCTCTCCACCATCCATCCCCATCCATACCGCGCCCTCGCCATGGTCCTCACCATCGACCTCGACCCCACGATCGCCATCGCTCTCGCCAGTGCCCTCGCCGCAATTATCCATTCTCGAGTGACTCTCTCAAACTTGCATACAGTTCTGATATGTCCACTTCTAGAACATCGACGTCCCATCCGGAGCCCATGGTTCCAGAAAGACATTGTAAGGCCTCGTTCCCATACAGATATTACGACGAATTTATTCTCAAAGTGTGTTATTGACAAATGGAACAGACTAAAGGTTGCCCCTCATGCGCACGGGATGTTGATCAATTCACACACATATGTTGGACCTGATGCATCATTAGATGCACAGAAGAATTCAAGCAAGATCGCCACCCCATTGCCCCCATCGCCCCCTCGCCTACTTTCTCCTCTCTCTCTCTCTCTCTCTCTCTCTCTCTCTCTCTCTCTCTCTCTCTCTCTCTCTCTCTCTCTCTCTCTCGGCTGTTATCATACCTAATAAGTCTATACAGCAATGTTACAATAACTGAGACAGATGCTCTCAAATTCTTCCGCGTAGAAAATAACTAAGGTAACTGAGATACGTTAGTCGTTTAAAGTCTCTCTACTCCGGCGGTATGGTTTTGCTTCTAAAATGCTATTATGAGATTTTAAGTGGCTGAAGTGTAAGTTCAGTGAGGAGAAGTGATGATAAAGTAGTCGCACAATAATATAAAATGGAAAAATGAAACAATACAACGATTACCGATCCGTTGGTATGATTTGCCTCAGTAAAATGGGTTTATAAAACCAAAGAAATGACTGATAGTCTATCTGAGCTTTAGAAAGACCGGTAAGTAATTAAAACTACTTAGAAAATACTGTTATAAGAATGTAAGGAAATATTATTCTATGGAATATCATGGGATATTACCTTATGAAATATTAAAACTTATATGTTAGGGAATGTTATAAACTTATCTACTACGAAATCGTATAACCTATATTTCATAAAATAGTATTAATTATATATTTTAAAAGAGTATGCACTTACCTATTACGAACTTTTATAATCCTATATAAATAATATATGAAATTTGAGTTCCAGAAATTGCGTTTTACTACAACAAATACTAACTACTACTACTACTACTACTACTACTACTACTACTACTACTACTACTACTACTACTACTACTACTACTACTACTACTACTACTACTACTACTACTACTACTACTAGTACTACTACTATGATCCGGTACTGTGAAGTGAAGAACGACACACGTGTACATTAATCTTTGGAACTTCTTTATTTCAAATATATCCGAAGCACTGAAGCAACAGTTCGGCTATAAAATGGGAACTACGTTTCTCACAACGGTAAATGCTAAGAAGACCGATGCTGTCGGGAAGGTGTGATGTGAATGCCGGAGTTATGCAGACGCTAAATTGGAAGGTTCCGGAACTACGCATGCTTTTCCAGAAAACTATATGCGTAAACTGTTGAATATTTTGAACATAATTTGACCGGGAGGTATTGCTGCCATAGGCAGCAACAATGCTCAGTCAAATTAATTTCAAATCGTAAAGACATACAATTCATACATCAACGTATAGCCCATCATCAAGTAACCATTGGTGACGAACGTATCTGCGCCAGTCTTGATGGCATTGATTATGCCGTCAACCTACAAGTCAAATAGTTGATTATGATGTCAGATGATTGATGCACAAACTGGAAAGGTCCAATAGGCCAATCTAGTCGACCATCGGATTTGTGAATCCGCCGTAAAAAGGCTAAGCCTACAGCCGCATCGCAGGTCCAGGCTTTCTAGAATAGATTAATTATCGTATACAGCATCTTCACATTGGGTATATAACATGAAACATACATATGATTCCTTCGGCCAGATGGATACACATCATCCCTAGCCTTTTAATAATATAAGGAACGAAGATAGTAGCTATGCTACACTTTAGAGACTTTATGGCGGCCTGAACAATGGTCAGGATTATTGCATCAATTGTACCATTAGTACAACATGTTCATTAATTGGAACTAAGGTCCATATAATAGGGACATCCATTCGAGATAGGGCCTCGCCCGATGTTCGAAGGCAGGAGTAATGGCATGATATTCTAGCAGAATCTAAGTAACATCAGATGGGCGTGTATCCTCGTATAAATAGACAATAAAAGGGAGCCCAACATAAACTCAGGTGCCGTTAGCTGAAGGAGCTAGCCATCCAGACCGGGGCCAGAACACGGGAATGCAGAAGAGGTGTCCAGTTGCACCCGGGCCTACCTACAAGCACATGGAGATGCAATGGACGGATCTGACATATCTCTTGCTCTTCCGACATCGTAGCCGTAATCTAATATGTAAGCTGTTAGCTGAAGTCATTGTCACAAAGAGTCGTAGCTTCATCTCAAAATTCAAAATGTCTCTAAGTAATGTGAATGTCAGTAAAGTGAATGAATTGTTTGCCTTTGAGACATATCGGTTATCCATGCAACATGTGATTTGACGACGGCGTAGCATATGGGCATGCCTCTATCTTGTGGCTCAGCATCTTGCCCCTTGCGTCTTGGAATTTGGCTAGGAAATGCATAGATTCAGTGTGTCACTTAAATACATGACGTTGCACGTTGGCTGATGTCACACTCAAGATGTGTAATGAATGGCGTATCCAGATCCATTTCGACCATCATGAGCAATGAATAGTAATACATTGTCCTAATCGTATGTATTTGAAGGAATGTCAGCAACAGTACCCAGTCAAATTAGTTTCAAAATAACGAACAGCTTATAGTTACCTTGAAAATGGAATTCTGAGAATTCGGTGTTCAAAGTATAAAAAACGATCCAACACACGGAAAACGTTGGCGCGGCTTAGTTACATAGCTAGACATGGATGCCTCTAGTATGTTTCTCTACTTTGTGTACAGAGAGCAAAATTATACGCGCATGCGTGAATGTGTAAAATAAGAAGATTCCAGTACGAGTGAGTAAGACGAACGCTCGACTAACCTTTTGGCAATCCTTGTCAACGAACGCGTCCTATTTTATGCTACCCGTTTACAACAAAACGTCATTTTAAGTGGAAAAGCAAGTATTATAATTATTTCTATGATTATTAGCTGATGCCTCTGCAAGGACAAGATGGCGGGTTTTGCTAACAATGAGTAGCCAATTATATGTCACATCCGGAAATTTACAATACCGCTAATAAAGAAAATGTCCATGGCCAATTCCGCCTTTTGCTGGTGAAATACCAGCTTTGTTAATATCGAATCCGACTTTAATTGGCTCATTAGCTGACCAATACCACTAATAGATTCCTATGTGCCTCTTTCTACTGATATATAACGAAGTCACTCCAAATAATTAACTCGAAACTTTTCGGCAATCTATCGTTTAGTCTCTCTTTTTGATCGTGTGTCTGCTTCGGAAACGGCCTCGCCTCTTGATTTACCAAGCATAGTACTATCAAACGTCGCATCCACTTTCGCGGCCAATTCGTCATGGATATCACTCAGTCTCTTTGTTCTGATGATTGGTTAGCGATTGGCGCGCGGATATAGCCAATACCCGCAAGAAATTGTATGATATTCATTGTGAAGTAGTTCGATGCATAAACCCAGCTATAATCCTCACCGTTGTGCTCATCGTCGGCGGCGGCGGTGGTGGCGGCGGTGGCGGCGGTGGCGGCGGTGGCGGCGGTGGCGGCGTAGTCGTCGTCGTCGTCGTCGTCGTCGTCGTCGTCGTCTTGCTCACCAGCAACACCAGGACAAAGATAGCTGATTCACCCAGCTGCTGCAGCTGCTGCAGCCGCCGCCACCACCGCACTACCACCACCACCAACAACTGCAGCAGAACCACCACCACCGCCGCCACCGCCACAACCACCGCCACCACCACCAACAACAGCATCAACACCAACACTACCATAACCATGGACAGTATCACCAGCAGCAGGATCAGCAGCAGCAGCAGCAGCAGCAGCAGCAGCAGCAGCAGCAGCAGCAGAAGCAGCAACAGTAGCAGCAGCAGTAGCATCAACAGTCGCAGCAGCATCAACAGCCACCACAGCAGAACCAGGTGTAGGAGCAAACGCAACCGCAACATGCCATCACCAAACGGCACTCTCAGTAGCTACGATGGCAGCAGTAGATGCAGATTCAACATCTAGATACATATACATGGAGATTGCAGTTTTAGTTTTGATAACAGTTACCCATTAAAGACGTGCTATATTATTTCTCTTAACAGGGCTGCCCGACTGTCTGCATGCCTGCCTTCTTCCGTCATACATTCCTTCCTTGTTGCCTGCCTGCCCGCCTGCTCGCCTGCCCGTATGACAGCCTGCCCGTCTGCATGACTAACAATCTGCCTGTCTGCCAGCCTGTATAGCTGCTTGTATGCGAGTGTGTGTACGAGGTGTGTTTGTATTTTATGCCAGCCTGCCTGCCCGTATGTCTGCCTGTTTGCCTGCCTGCTCGCTCGTCCGTCCGTCCGTTTGTCTGTCTGTCTGTCTGTATATATACCCACCCGCCCGCCCGCCCGCCCGCCCGCCCGCCCGCCCATCCGTCCGTCCGCCCGCCCGCCCGTCCGTCCGTCCGTCCGCCCGCCCGCCCGCCCGTCCGTCCGTCCGTCCGTCCGTCCGTCCGTCTGTCTGTCTGTATGTCTGTCTGTCTGTATGTATGTATGTCTGTCTGTCTGTCTGTCTGTCTGTCCGTTTGCCTGCCTACATGCCTGCCTGCCTGCCTGCCTGCCTGCCTGCCTGCCTGCCTGCCTGCCTGCCTGCCTGCCTGCCTGCCTGCCTGCCTGCCTGCCTGCCTGCCTGCCTGCCTGCCTGCCTGCCTGCCTGCCTGCCTGCCTGCCTGCCTATCTGTATATATGTCCGTCCCTCCGTCCGTCCGTCCGTCCGTCTGTCTGTTTGTAGGTATGTCAGGAGATGTATCTATACAAACGGCTGATCAGATTTGGCTCAAATTGTAACACAACAATGAATCTTATCTCGAAGTTGGCCTTGGCTGTATTCTTGAAAAATGAATCCGGATTAGAACAATGTCTGAACTTATGAGTTTCTTGGACACTACCTACCATGTACTATTTGACTCTATACTATGATTGCACTATGTGATTAGAAGATTTCGAAAAATCAAAAGAAATGTGACAACAATGGGTGAGCAAGGATTTGCAATCGTTCCTTGCCGTGTTTCCATTATGACTGCCCGTGAAGATGACTAGGACTTCCGGCAGTTGCATGCATTACTAACCATTGTGCATTAATTTAATTACAGTTACATTGCTGACATACATTCCCATTTAGCAACCCTTCACACTGGTTTCTATATCCGTAACCTTACTTATGCACCAAATATCAAGTCAAATATCAAGTTGTTCCTTCGTGCAACTTGGGTCGATAAATCAAATATCTAGTATCCCCCTTTTTCCACTAACACGTTAAGCATCCGAGGTCCGGTATTTTAATTTCAAGACAACTACACATGACAATTATACAGCAAAGTTGTTAAATATATTGACAGAAATTTGGTTGGAACCGATCACAGTCTAAATAAAGTCGAAATAGTTATCAATGTTCTCTTTGCATCATAAAGAATGTGTCGCTTTTGGTCTGTAAATGGTTAACTGAGTAATGACGTCATTATGGCATAGTGAATTATTGACACACAGTAAACCTTGGACGTCGATATTTGCAACCGAAAAAGATATTCGCATGTTTCGTTCCCGATACATGGCTCGAAAATCGAATGTCTACACGGACCTCTCCTTTTAATGCGGCACTGGTGTACTCGGTCACAAGTCCAATAGATTATTGTCGCCATTTGGCAAGCATAGAGATCATATTGCATCAATACGGAGGATAGATTACTATATCTATAGTGTAATTTCCTAAATAGTATCAGTATTGCCCATAGGTGCAATGATTTAGTACCCGATATACGCTGACGCCCGATAAGCCATGCAAGCCAAGACTACGTTAGTCATTTGGCAGCGGTCCAAAGGTGCACGCCATTCTAATTTCACTTGCACTTCTGCATCGCTGTGTTTGGCATCCATTACTCATGCCCGAATTTAGACAATGTCGGGTGAAATCGGTCTTAAAGGAATGCAATTAATTCATTTTAATAATATTAGCACCTATCTCTTAGCATGCCGCCTATTATTATGGTATGTCCCTATGACAGCTAGAATAGCCTGCTATTACCTACACAAAGCAGGAACGTATATATATACGATGATCATAGTTCATGACAATTGGACTAAATCGCTATGAAACGTAAATGTTAAAATAAGTTGTTTCAATTCACAACCGGAATCAGAATTTAGATTAAAACAGCGATAGATTAGCGTATCTACTATTAGGAAATCTCAGTTCACATAGTACTGCCATGACTATTTTCATGCCAACCGTTCATACGCACGTTCTGGAAAGACGTGTCTTGTACATTCATTATGACCTTGACTGGTGTTGGAACTTTTAATGATTTTTTTCCAACCATTGCTTGGGAGGTTGCTAACTACATGTTATCAATGGCATTGCATGCATTACCAACACAATAACGTGTGACTTTATTAACCAGTTGATGCCTGAATTAGCAGTATTTAAATTTCAAGCTAAGCATACAGGTAAGCGGTTGAGTATTTTGAAACAAATTCGAAAGGAACCATTTGCTACTAGTCAAATTAGGTGCAACATTTTCAGTAGAATTTTAATTAAATTGTAAATGGGTTCTCGATATCGGTATTTCGGGTGCGGAAGTTTAATCATTTAAACCCTGAAATCGCATATCTTTAATTTCAAGACAATCGTTCATGTAAGTTGTTGAATAATTTCAAACTGATTTGACCGGAACCTGTTGCTGCCATAGGCAGCAACAGCTCCCTGCCAAATTTGTTTCAAAATACTCAACTGAATAATGATTAAATCGTCAATGATTTTGGTATTTCCCTCTCGGGTTCAAAGTGGTAACCACTTCTTGTTCTCATCGCTTATATTATGCCCGCTATTTACCTCATCACCTGGATTTAAAGATGACATATTATCGTGACATCTTGTACTGCCACTCAGGTAATCCAGCTTCTGTTCACTGAATGGAATTAGGGCATGGGCGTCCATAGCCATTGTTGCACATGTCGCATTAGCTACTACAGCTACCACAATATCACAAGTAGGATATTTTAAACAAAGTACACGTACCCTGCCAGTATGGAAAGGTGTGTAAATAGTTATACGTGCGTTACGTGCAATAGAAACAGTATGGTCAATTAACACATATTCTTTCTATTTGCTCCGTCACCATAGCATTTGATACAATATATTTCTCTACAACCATGCAATTACAGTCTTTATCTCCCTTGTCCGTCTGACATTCTATCTCACCGTGTATAATGTAATGGAATGCTAGACTAATATCAAATTGGCATCGACTACTCAATACAGCTAGAGAACAGCAACAGCTTTGGTGAATATGTCATTATGCACTGAACAGTAATGTGCATCCATTCCTTTTTCGATATTGTATAATATGCTTTCCTCTGTATTTTGTGAGTTTGGGTGCTCTTTAGCAAAGAGGTGCCTGCAACATGGCGCAACCTTCAAAATGTGAATAGCTTAGTAAATACTACCAGCGCTGTATGTTTAAACAGCACGTGATATGCTCATAATGGTTTTTTTTGTTTATTTTGGAAAATGTATTTTTCACTAATATGAGACTATTTCGTATGTAAACGGGTACAATTGGCGGATGATATCCTACTCTGGATAGATAGATCATTTTGGCGCATGACTCGCCAAAAATTGCGACATACATTTTTTAAATCGCGGAAACAGATAAAAATGCTGTTTCAAAGATTGAGGGAAGTTTTCATGATAAATACGGATTTTCCATCTGAAATCTTATTAGACAATGTTTGAGCTAAATTGCCTCGCTCTAAAAACCACAGATATATGATGCATAGCGATGACAAAAATACGCTTTGTTAGAATTGAGTATCCCGAAAGAAATGGATGATTCCAGTTTATCCATCAATCATATGGCGTTATAATAAACTACGTGACATGTATTCTGACGTCATAATCAGGGACGTCATGAATGGCGTATATATGTTGGTCACCAACGCGTATTTAATGGCAGTCTAAGAGTTGGTGTACGGATTGTATGGCTTTACTATTTAATAAACATCATGTTGGTTATTTTGAAACTAATTTCACTGGACGCTGTTGCTGCCATAGCACTCAGTCAAATTAGTTTCAAAATCGTCAACAGCTTACCTCTATAGTCTTCTGGAAATTGAGAGTCCGCGAATTCGGGGATCGATCGATCCCAACACGCTTAACGTGTGGGTCGAGCTTAGCTAGAGATGGGCGATCCTCCATTTCAGCGAGCAATAGCTTCTGTGGAGAGTCTCTAAATACTAAGGTTCAAGGAGTATTACATTGTCCAAGCTATCAATATATCCATATGCTAGGTAACGAGCATTGTTCAATACATTAAAAAAGTGAGATCTTTTGCTTGTGCTTTAGATACCGGTACTGGTTGCCAAACATCTACAATGCCGGTTACAATACTGGATTAAGATAACATTACTGGTTGATGGTATCGGCAAAAAATTAGAAAATCTAGCATTTACGATTCTGGTAGGAGACACTGATTTGATACATTTACATCTAGTACGGCCATCATAGGCAATGATGAATACCAGAGAAGAGCACGCAATATATATGACAATTACCATTAGAATTACCTGTATCTAAACTGTTTATTTGTTTGTCCCTCAATTCCATACAATGAATATTGGTGTTTGCATTGTAACCAATATGCCAAGGTGTGATATGTATGAATTTGAAGAGGTCTTGCTTGGTTATCGAGGCAATGCGAATGTTGATATGCTAATTGCAGAGTGCGAGCAGAGAAATGGATCTACTGAGGTCCTGACGACGATGGCTCAAGTTGAATGATGGGATCCGATCTGTCACACAATTAGGTTATATGACGTCATAATCAAATAGACCTACGACATATAATTGAAATGACTTATCTCGGTCACGTAAATAGAAAAAATCTAAACTATGCTGTACGAATTATCTATCTTTGATGAAGTCACAATGTAATCAACATTCTATCTGAAAGCCCGAATTGCCAGAATATAAATATCAAGATACAGGTAGGCTGTTGACTATTTTGAATCTAATTTTGGTAGACGCGGTGGCTGGTATAGCAACCTTGATAGTTAGATTCCGGGAATTCAGGTTTCAGAGTATCAAGTCTATCTCAACACGTGCAAAGCTAAGGCCCGCCCACTTCTTCTGAATGGCGTCATCGATGCACATAGTTTGAATACTGACTTTCCAGCCTCCCAATTTCAAGGTAGCTATAGGTGTTGAATAGTTTGAAACTAATTTAACTGGATGCCTTTTATGCCATTAGTTTTACAATATTCAACATAATGTGTATTAAATAGTAGTAAGTCTATCTCAGATATACAATTCTATCTTAAACATCATACCAGAGATAGATACGTCACTATTATATTGGGACGTCAGACTTCAAATAACATAATGGACCATTATGGATCGATCCATAATATGACGACATAATCAACTGTTTGACGCATAATCAATGGCGTCATGATTGGCGTAGATAAGTACGTCACGACCGCATAAGTGGTGACGGACTAACCCGTGTTGTACGAATTGTATGTTTTTACAATTTAATAAAGATCCTGTTTAATATTTTGAAACCAATTTGACTGGGCGCTGTTGCAACAGCATCCAGTCAAATTAGTTTCTAAATAGTCAACAGCTTACCCGTATAGTTATCTAGAATTGAGATTCCCTACTCTTGTGTAGCCCCTTAAGCCACGATATCCCAGAATCTAAATGAGACAGCAAGCATACTTGGAAGCTATTTGACAAGCCGAACCTTATTTGTCTGGAACGTGGTGTTGCATTGTGCAGCAACAAGTACCAGGCAGAGGACGTGCGGAATATCCAATAGAATTGTATTAACTTGTTAATGGCATTTGATGTTGTTGTGCAAGCGCTAATCCTCGTGACGTAAATAATTCATCAATCTTAAAACATGACAGGCAATGATTAATGAGGGCGGTGAATGTCTAGAGAATTCGCTGACGTTTCCGCCGTTGAACAAGACATTTGCTGTCATCGAATATGAAGTCAGGATTAATGAATTCAATCAAAGTCATAGACATTCATGAACATAGGTGAAAATTGTAGAATGCATCCCGTCCATTATAATACTTTCGAAATCAAGTATGTCATCGAACAGTAAGAATTTGCAGGAATATTTTATTATCCTCAGAAAGTGATCATGCATAAACAACTGAATAACAGAAATGTGGAATCGGTGATAAGATCCTTATGTGTGGCAAACATCTGAACTAGTAATGCACAATCAGGGTTTCTTGTCATAATGATTGCAGAATAAGCAGTGGTGGGCACAGATTTGATACGTTTTTTGGCATATTGGTGTCTCGATCTAGCAGATGATTCGGGGGTAATCTGATTAATTTTGGCAGCATCGACCCTTGGCCAATGTGTTTATAATAAGATCTAGCGCCATCTGTTAATTACGGATCATCTTCGAGATCACTGCGCATTCTGTTAGGAATTTAAATACTTGAGTTTCCGTAACAGCAATACACTAGCCGTAAGGTACCCTCATAACTCATCCACACAGATTACTTTGAAGACTAAGTGGTTGTACTTCCAAAACTGGCATTTTTTTGGTTATGATCATAAAAGACGACAAACTGGATGGCCAATATGTCTTTCTCTGTTTGTCTCCAAGCCATGCTTAAGAAAAAACATATCATCGCTTAAAATAACCGTCAATAGAAAAATCAACATATGGCCTACATATGGCCTACACGCGTTCACATATTTTTGTATTATAAGACACAATATGATGAGTATCTCAGGCTACTTGAGTTTGTGTCTTACTGGTGGTGTCCTAATAATTGAATATATGCATGGATTCTATAATCACATGTTTTCCGTGAATCTATAAACGCATATTAATTGCATATGGTGAATGAGTCGGAGAAGTTAGGTTAACGGGGAAAATACTTCTGGTGACTCTGGACCAAGGTATGTGATACCATATCTGAAATTGGCAATATTGCTGCCGAAATATGATGATTTTTCCAAATATAACCTAATTTAACAGAAACATGTATGTACATATATGTGGCACATGGCATGCAGTATAACCATAGATATTGGGAAATTTAGTTTCTCAGTCAATCATTCCCGTCATGGATGACGGGATATGGTTTGTCACAATCGCTTAATAGTCCGACATGCTGTACGAATTGTATGTATTTACTATTTAATAAACATGCCGTTGAATATTTTGAAACCAATTTAACTGGACGTTTTTGCTGCCATAGACAGCAACAGCAGCCAGTCAAATTAGTTTCAAGATATCCAACAGTGTACCTGTATAGTTTTCTGGAGATCGATCACAGCACAGGCAAATCGTGGGTGGAGCTTAGCTAGAGATGGGCGGGGAATATCTAAAACTAGATGGCTCCATTCTGATGTAAAATAGTTATGCATCTGTTATTTTAATCCCTTGCACATTGAAATAACAATGTCCCAGATTTACAACTATGCATTGAAAATGTTGAGGAGTTAAAGCTAATTGGACTGAAATCTCTTACTGCCATTTGCAGCAACGCGTTCAAGTTAAATTAATCTCAAAATATTCAACACAATATCTTTTAGGCCTACATCGTTTCTCGTCTTTGTGGGTTAAAGGGTCTATACAAAATATGTAAATAACGGGTTAATTAATAAATAATAATGACGTGTTAATATTTGCATTGAAATAACTGAGACTAAAATGGATGGATTCATTAAGATGCAATACCAATCCTCTCGCATTAATTTTAATGATTTTTATGATACTCTAAGACAAGAAGATGCAGACATTTCTAAAAGCCGATTTCAGTCTATTCGATAGTATCCCTGGCGAAATTTGTCACACAATAATTCAATGTAAGGTCATGAGTATCTCGATATTATAGTTATTCAATGCAAGAACTCTAGAATGCTCAATCTCAAAGCAAACCTTTTCCTAAATGCTAAGATATCCATTGGCATGGCGCTTGTGAATATGGTTGAAATCTGTTGATGCGCAAAACCAAATAAGATATTGCTTTCACGAGATTGCCCTACTACGTTTGTTTCGAATCGATGCGGGACATCAATACGTACAAGGATGAGAAACAGGTTTTCGACAAACCACAATCTGTACGTCATGTGGTGCACCCCCCCCCCCCCCACACACACACCCCCCCACCCCACCCCCTCCCTCACGCCGCGAATGTGTACGTGTTTAGCCACGTACAATCAGTCTGGTAAGTGTTTCTTTGGTGAGAAATAAGGCAGGCGATGGGCAGATGATGTTATGCCTACCCAACGAAATTCAGACGGTATTATACTCCCAAAGAACCATCAAAGATTGGCATATGGACACTTTGAAGAGTTCACGATCCTCTTGGAATTAAATCTATTCTCTAAACTAAATCTGACTTTTCTCTGTAGTTCGGAAAAGGAGGTCTTCCTTTCATTTTATTTAAATTTGGACAAAACCAAAAACACTTTGACTTAGAAAGTAATACTAAAATTGATAACTTCATTAATTACTATAATTTACAAAGGCCGCATTGAAGGCTTGTATAACAATTGAGATAACTTTTAACGTGATAATAATTATACGCTGCTTACTAAACTAACTTGTTATCAATACGAAGATTACCACTCGAATCTCCGGTTGGAATATATACAATTAAAGGGGTTCCCCTGCTCTGACGTCATTTTGGGCTATCTGATGGATTTTTCCCTAAAACTCGCACTCTGATTGGTCCTTTGCTCCCTCGTTGCCTAATCTTGGAACTGGTGAGAATCAGTTTGGGAGTGATGGCTCCTGACACATAATGTAAACTGTGCTTGCTTTGACGGAACCCAGCAACAGCCATAACTCGCATACTTTGTGCTCCCACTCATTTTGGTTTATTGTGACAAGAGCGTTAACCAACCAAGTAGGATACTGCTGTAATTATTTTCACAATGGGACAATTCTCATTTAGTGACGACGATGGATGGTTACCACTCGTCATGGCGTACTAGTGCCTGATCCTTAACCCAGTGGGGTTATTCTAGGATGATCACAAGTTGTGCAATCAGCATTACGTACCACGCGATAGTGAATCATAGAACTGGCTGTCTTAGCACTCTATTATGGCTGTTCCCGTTATTCAACACTCCGCCTTGGCCACCATCATAACCTTCTCTTACATAGTGGTCCCGTAAGGCTGTGTTGCATTAACTACCGAGAACGCCTCCTTAAAGCTTATCGGTAGTCAATCCATCACTGTCTTACCGTCACACTGCGCCGTTCTTATCTTAAAATGCCATAACCAGCTCTACAGTCTAACACGGGTAAACTCTGCCTTCTTATTTCTAGTAATGTGTAGCTGTGCTTAAACAAAAACCCAAAACGGCTATTAAAATATCCGAAATGACAAAACTAGATTGGTTGGTGATAATCACACCCAACTCAGTCAAACTGATTTCAAATATGACTAGCATAACTTGTTTGCCCATGGTGATCATAATTACCAGCCATCCGTTTACAAAACAATTCTCTACAAAATATTGAAACTGTCATCCTGACATTCAGTCTACATGTGTGCACTCATTTATAGGACAGTATTAACAGTCATCGGGTTTCCCCCAGCGAGGTGATAATACTACGCATCATCCATTCATGCGCATACACGCTTTGCACCCAGCCTGTTTATAACGGCCTATACTTCTCGGTACATTGGAATCCCCAAATGACGTAATGTGGCGACACTGTAACAAATATTCACCATTGAAAAATTAACGCTTTGATTTCAAACGCACAGTGTTGAAGCTCATATGGCAATATTTTCCAAGTACTAAATATGATACAATATCGTACTCGGCGGATTCGAGGGTAGCTAATCCTAGAATCCGATATTCACAACATGGACTGATGTACGTACTTGATAATGTGGACACATGGACTGATCGACCAACATTAGGATGCCTGACTATGTGTTGGCTAGTATTGTATACTATTTGCTTTATATGCGATGCTCCGAGGTAGGCGATATCAAAACATACCAGTCACAAATGTTGTGATGTGACCAGGTAGGCCGGGATGAACGCTACAAACTCATTAGTATAGCATTAGTGTGTCTTTGAGGAAACAATTGATCATAAATGGAATACATATATTAGTCTGGAAAACCATGAAGCCTGCTTTTATTCTTGTTTCCCAGACGTTTGGCGAGCTATGCCGTAGAAGATTTGCACATGTAATACTAACTATCATATATCGTGTTCACTATATGCTAATTATTACATCGGTGCTGTATTTCAAATATAATTGAAATTAAGACCGCTGACTACAATTACAGCAACAACCGTTATGCAAATGGCTGTTAACTTATGTACCGTTGTTCTTTGTAGTTACATAAACATCAGGTTCCTGCCAATTTACGATGCAACATGCTAGGTATTTTCGTTTGAGCTCAGATTTGTAATGTCCCTGTACTTTGGGCGATGCAATCAGCTGATAATGGCATATATGAATCGAGGATAGAAGGCGGCTCTCAACGTGTGCCACACAGGCTCGCCAAAGGACCGTTCCAATATATCCATCCATCATATGACGGAATAATCAATTACGTGACGTGTAGGGTGTCGTTGTAATAAATGACTTATTGAAGTACCTCACAAACCCATAATTGAAGACGGACTAAGCGTTGCTGTACGAATTGTATGCCTTTACTATTTAACAGCACCCAGTCAAATTAGGTTCAGAATATACACCAGCTAACCTTTATAGTTTTCTGGAAATTGTGATTTAGAGCGTGTATGGATCGATTGATCCCAACACGAGCAAAGAGATGGCGGATCTTAGCTGGAGATGGGCGGGGACTAACTAAAACTGGAACGGTCCATTCTGAAAGCTCAGTAGGCACTTTATTTCACAACAACACACCCATGTAAGGTGAGCTTGACCGATCGATCATACATTATTATATCCTAGTGCGTGGTACTTAATAGGGCACAATTAGTTGGCACCACATGTTAGTCATTTCGCCAAAATCATCGCGCAACAAATGCAAATGTCCATTTTGTTCCCTTTGCTCACGAAAAAATGGCACGTGCGGCACGTAGGTTGGCGCAGCGGCCCCTACATAGATGGGTATGATTAATCGTAATCGGGTATGTTATCTTCTGACAAATTTCTATGATAATTCACATATTGAGATAAATCAACAACCTGCTAAGAAGTAGGCCTTCCTACAAATTGCTGAATGTTGTTTATTGCCTATAGTCATATAGTTTTCGAATCATTTAACAAAACATCACATATTTGGAATGCATCTATGTCTCGTCATACGTTTTAAAATTCCCACATCACAATCACGCATTGTTTCCCAAACATGCTCATAGTATAAACATAATTAATTACTGGAACGCTTAATAAATCGTTTACGTGACTGTCTGACGACGACTATGTCGAGGACACCAACAAGGCTGCTGTCGCGGCCGCGGCCGTTGTGGTCGCCACCGCCACTGCCGCCGACGACAACCTCAACAATGAAGTCGGCGCCGATGCCACCACCGCCTCTGCCGACGACGACGACGTTGTTGATCAAAGTTCACCCCCCCCCCCCCCACCACCCACCCACCCCCAGTGGATGGATAAACCTCATGAACTGACCAGAGCAACATTCCTCTTATTTAAGGTTTCATTTGCATCGAAACTTATCCGCAAGAATACTGGTGTCCTGGAAAAATTAGCATATTGCATAGGCATTCCGAAAGAAAGCAGTTTGGCGGCGTCCAGCGAAAGCCATATAATAATTATACCTACATTCGTTCTGAAATTCCGTCGATTCCGATTCACACCCATATCAGCCAAAAACAGCTTATGCAGTTGTCTTAAGAAATGTAGATTAAAAGAAGACTATTTTTGAAAATGTATTACCTGAATGACTGGCTCGATAACACATTCCAGTGATAAAATTTCAAAAATAGTCTTCTCTTGGTCTGAAAATGGGCGTTTTCTATGAGAAAAAGATGTGAACAAATTAAGCGTTAAACGGTTATTTAACAGCTCACAATAAAATATTAGTATGGAGAATAAGCTGTATCGAATGTTTAGGAGCCATGACAAGGCATTATCACATATAGCATCGACCCATTCACATTGTCTCGTTCGCGATGGATGATTGGCATCTATTGATAGGTATCTATTACATTGACGTCAGACCGGGAGCCTGTATTATGCAAATAACACATCCGTAATAACACTGTCAATGTGTATGTGCCAACGCTCGTGTGGTTTCATTATCAATACATCGTTAGCTAAGTCAGCTTTATGTTTGTACTCCGCTCCTAATTTCTGTGAGGATGAGCTAAGTATGCGTTCTTAGCCACAAATCCAATACATGATGAATGGTATGTTTGGGAATGCATACATGATCATATTGCGTACATAGAGCAAGCCTTTCACTCTGCATCCGATGTAATTGCCTAGATGATGGATGTACGGTATTCAAATCCATATACATATCATTGCCAGTACTCCGTGACCAATAATGTCATATTTTCCTGTTTGATTCGTTACCTTTTCTCAGTAGTAAGAGTGTGTTTGGTGAATATACGTGTTGCTCTTCCGTCTTGCACAGGAATTGGCCGCATCTTCTGGTAATCACGGTTTTTGTATTCTGAAAAGAGAGCATATTCTTACCACAGATGAGAATAATGAGATATGAAGACCGTCAAATTACAACGGATGTTTCTTTCTCGTCTTTCTATCGCAATTTCCACGCAGATAAGTAGTTACCAGGATATTAGTAACAATTTTCCCAATGTCAAGAATATACATTTCGTCATGGAACAGTGGCCGGTGTGTTTTTGTGAACGGAAGCGCCATATATGTCACTAACGTATGTGCCTACTTCATGGTCATAATGCGTAACATGTTAGTCTACGTCCCAATCAAAGGACGTAGCCCTGACACGAAAGGAACAAATGTCGCTGAATAATTGTAGCAATCGTAAGTGTATGTCTTTCGGGAATTTACTATTTAATCATAAGTCCGTTAAATATTCTGAAACTTATTTGACTGTTAGCTGCTGTTGTCAAAATAGCTTCATGATGTTTAACAGCTATCATGTATAATTCCCTTGAAATGTATATCCTGAGGGATTCACGGTTAAAATGCAAAAAAAAATCTGTGGGAGGGGATTAGCTATGGATGCCAGAACTGGACGAGTAACATACGTTATTATGGTCAAAGCACCAATGTAGAACAATATTGGTATTCTGACATTCTCTTATAATGCTTTATTCACGGACAGGTATCAGTTAGTCAATCACTAGTACAATGTAACACGCGTTCTTTTTGTCACGCTTCTGTGTGTTTACGTGCCTACATAATGGAGGAATCCAGTTTATCCATCAATCATATGATGTCATAATCAACTACGTGACGTGTATGATGATGTCATAATCAATTACGTCATAAAAGATGTAGCCAACTTCGTCACGAACGCTTAATTCAGAATGGATTAAGCGGTGTTCTATGTCTATCTGATTTAATATAGCTGCTGCTGAATATTTTGAAACTAATTTGACCGGGCGCTGTTTCAAAATATTTAACAGCCTACCGGTAGAGTCATCTGGAAATTGATAGTCAGAGAGTTCATGGAGCGATCGATCCCAACACGAGCGAGGTGTGTGCGGAGCTTAGCTAGTGATGGGCGTGACATAGCTAAAACAGGAACGGTCCATTGCTTCAGTCTCTCATGTTCAGCTTCCCACGTTCCCATTGGAGACGATGGGTTAGACCTAAATAGATTTGACGGTGCAGATCGGCTGGTTAGCATTGCATTACATCAATATATCAGGACCAATATCTGAATGGAGAACGACCATAATTATATAAGCGTGGAAGTATTGATGGCTAGTATGGTAACGTAGAAAACCGTGTTATCGCGCAGATCGAACATATCGTACGGATAAAATGAGAAATTCGAACAATAAATGTGTCCTCTATATTAGTTATCGCACAGCTCTCGGTGTTTGTACTTAAATTTCGGACTGCACGACAAGTATATTCTGTAAAATAGCAGATGTGAACTGTCGCATTGGGTTGATATGACTATATCGTGATCGTCTATCCTGTACAATGTTGGACTGTACATGTCTTGTGTTTCACAGCATTTCATAGATCATATATTGTAATTCAAGACCAGAGCTAGCTTCATTCTGAGACCCGGAACTAAATCCTGGCCGCCATTCTTGCAGTAGCATATCCTAGAGACGTCATTCTGGCACGTGAACACACATGCCCATTGAATAATTTCTAATTCGTGGAGATAAAGACATTTTTTTCAATGTCATTGTTTACCATCTCTGCTCGGGTTTGCTTGTTTGAATGCCACACACTAACCCTATTCTGAACAATGGCGTTTGCATTTAGCGACAGGAATCATAATGACCGCATGAATATGATGTTGAATTCTCTGTGGGGATTACAGATTGATTCCAATCGATTGACAGCTAACCCGGTTACGTTTCTAATAAAGGTTCGACTGTTGACATGAGATGACAACACATATCTCAAAGATATCATTACATAAGCTGTGCTAATCCACAATTTTTAATCACAGTTTCAAGGTTAATACATATCCTTTTTCATAAAAGCTGCGAAATGCCAGCATCTCCAATGGAGCTTAAGCAAAGTCCGAATGATGTTACATTTGCGTTCCTTACTGTATCCTGTGCTAGTATTCAGCAAATGGATGTATGTTAACTGACTGTAAGTTGTAAGATGTCTTTGCTCATAGCTGTTGCAGTTTGAAACATTATTTTCTGAATGGTTGACACTCTTTATACTCATTTTTCATAGTAAATTGTCATGATCCAGACACAGGAAATTTGCTTTCCTTGCCAATAATCTTCCATTTGATTTTAAAATACCATAGATATTTGGAATGACAAATTGGCTTACACTTCACAGTCAAAGATGGACGTGTTTGGCAAATGAACAGTTCTGAACAATTTTGAGTAACGTTGATTATACTATAGCGAGAAGTGATGCCAACTTTCTAAGATCGTTTGGACGAAGAATCGCCATACGTTGCTCACAGGTTTTGTTTTTTATGTAACAGGATCCTAGAACAATAACTGTTAATGGAAACTGGCCGATAGCTCGTTAAAATACTAGCTGACAACTATATAGCCATCTAAATTGAGATAGTATGGGTGTTTCGATTACACAAACGAGCAAATCTGGCAGTGAGATAAAATAACTACATTCTCTTAAAGCATACTCACCCTTGTGAACACTCTGAGAAATACACCAGTCAATGATCACTGAGAATAAGTACAAGACATTAACGTCACCTTGACGCTGCGATTTGTAACGATCTCTAGCTTATAATCATACACTATGATATTAGGATGTGTCTGCACTGCGGCGCACTGTCTTCATTTTTGATGTCTGGTAATCTTGAATGATACAATTCATCCCAATTGCTAGGTTATTTCATGTTTCAAAATACCCGCAAAATATATATATATATATATATATATATATATATATATATATATATATATATATATATATATATATATATATATATATATAATACAATTCCCTACGGGACTAAATCATCTATTTAGGTAAGTGGCCTTGAAGCAGCGCGAACCATCAAGCAGATAACAACAAACGCGGCACAATAACAACTTTGCTGCTATTGAGTGTTGCCATGCTTTTTTTAGCATTCTAATGATCTAGCAACCATGTCCACTTGCTAATGGATGGATGGGATCACTCATAATCAATTACATTACTAGTTAGCTAACATCACAATTATAACGACATTAGCTCCGTCAGGAAAATCGAAGGTTCGCCACATGTGTGCGAATGGTATGTTTTTGATGAATTCGGCCTCTATAAACAGATTACAGTTGAGTATTTTATATCCAATTTTAGTCACAGCTGCTTATGCCACACGTGTATGAAGTGCATATTTTTATTAATTTAGCCTCAAATAAACAGTTTACAGTTGGGTACTTTATAACTAATTTTAGTCGCAGCTGCTGCTGCCATAGACCCCAGTCAAATTAGGTTAAACATATTCAATATGTAAATTATTTATGAAATTAGTTTTAAAGTATTCAATATGTGAGATATTCAACAACTTGTCTATATATTTACCTTGAAATTTAGATATTGAGAATTTTAGCTTTCAAAGTTTTAAATCGAGTCCGACACGTCTAACATGTTAGACATTGGCGGATCGTATCTATAAATGGGCGGAGCATAGCTCGAAATCGAGCCATCTAGTGTGCAGAGAATCTCTTTTCCCCACTTATGCAGAGCTTAGATCCCATTATGTATACACAATTATATATTAATTTCTCTTCAACGAGTAGTTTCACGTGCTCAAGAGTGTTCAAGCTAGGGATTGGAGATGCTGTTTGCATCCAGCTCAATCCAGGGGGGAATCGTTTTTACCCACCCCACAAACTCCACCCGCTCCTGCAAGCAAGGGCTGTGAAACCAAACACATACACGCACGCGTATACGCACAAACACACACGCGCACGCGTGTGCACTCACGCACTCAAGCACGCACACTATTTGGCCAATTTATTAGAAATACTCTCTGAAATCGCTTCTCGTGATGTCTAATATTCGAAATTTTCCCTGGGCAACACGCCTAGGACACTTACTTTTCCGGAGAAATAAGGCCTCTTACACCTTTCGCCAATTCTACCCAAATGCTCTCTCCCTCGGCTTGTAGTTTTCCAAAATTAATCAGTCGACCTACATTCCTCGAGTGCTTTGGGTTCAGCAAATCATGTTGGGTAAATTAATCCTTATCTAGCACTGAGACATTGCTGTGGATCAGTCACAAGTATATTGGACGGACCCATTTCTAGCTATATCGTGTCAACTTCCGTGTCGGTTCCAAACGACTCACAAATCGGAGACTGTTTACACTTGTTGAGAATACAAAGCGACCACAGGCAACCTATTTCAATGGCTGTCTGTTGTTGCTACTCATAAGTTCAACTGGCAAATATAATCTATCTCCCATTTGATTCAGTTTTCTTCCTCTTCATTGAGAATGACTCTGATATTCATATAGTTTTATCGAGATTACATTGTTGACCTCACTATTTGGTAATCGAGACTTGATTTGTCATCCAGGACTATGTGCTTACACGTAATGGATGAAAAACACATGAACGAAATGGAAAGAAATCAAATTTAGCCAAACTACAGATATTCTCTTGCTTCGTCAAGTCAAGTCTATTCAAATAACTGTCTGGGGATTCACAAAATAACACAAGTGCTCTAGATAACAGTCGATTTTGATAGCAGTAATGTCAGTTGATGTTACTATGAATCATGCATGGTGCTACAGAAGATGGTACAAGCTGAACATCCAGCTGTCGATATATCATCTTGCCCATGACGTTCGTGGGCTAATAATGAACAGGCCTATGTATGTGAAATACAGTGATACTATATGCAATACAACATAGCAATAAGGAGATGCATATAAACGTCGATTAATTCAAAGTATGAGATTCAGAACTGTATTGTCGTAATTCTGTTGCAGTTCCCATGCGAGCAATAATTTGTCAGCGTATGATAAAGAAACTTAGCAATGGAACGTTTCTAGATATCGTTGTTGGTGAGGGACTGCGCTGCTGTTTAGAATTTACGATTTCAGAGACGGCAGCAAATTCCTGAAATATCCCTATTACAATAGCCATATTCTATGTCAATACATCGCATAAAATGTGTCCCCGGGGTACAGACGTTAGAGAAATAATCGATGCCGTATATAGGATGATGTCTCTCTATCTTTTTCTTTTCGTTCGCTGATCATACCGCCAGTCCTGTAAGTGACTATCGACATGATCATAAGCGTTAAGAGCGTGGATCCATGGTGTATTAGAGTGCGCCGTGCGGCCTGGAACCTCCGTCTTCAGCACTCGAGGTTTCTGTCAGGGTTACCTCACCCGTACCTCCTTTAGTCGCCTCTTACGACACGCAGAGGATACGGAAGGTGTATTCCAAGCCCCACCTACAGGGCGCGAGACATTGCTAGCAGAGCAATTAAATCTATCGACTACATTAAACAGTGGAATTAAAATGTTGGACAATAGCCATACCAAAATAACATGTTCAGTCTAGTTACATTTCGCACAATTCGGCTTCCGTTTCTTCCCGAGTACATATCCTAAAGAGATACGCGAGCAATATATATTTGTGGAAGCAATGTTGGCTGCATATATGTAGATAGATTGTACATTCTTATTTAAACCAGTCGGCATGGCCCATCCTGAAAAATCACCACCTCTTTGACGCAAAAATGTAATAACTTGAGCTCTACTTTGAAGCAAATTTCTATCTGAGCATCTACTTTACAAAAATAAATTAATCATCTTAATTCATCTTAAAGGATGTTGGGTTTTATTCATAGAGTAAAGTATACAGCTTCAAAATCAATTACTGCCACGCGAGACATGTTCCTTTGATTAACTGGTATAATAATGACAGCACTTGGTTGTATGGTCTGTAAACCTTCTAATATTTTGTATAATTAATGTGACTACAATCTGTCAGGTCGTATGGAATACCGAACCGCAGCCCTGCAAATCAAATAGGTTTAGAAATATTTAGCCTACCCGGTAATATTTATACTATTGTAAATGCTTGATTTCCTAGTGATCTTTCGGTTCAAATTGTTAACATAATTGTGTACAAATAGTTTTCCATATCTATATCTTGTACGCATGCAACTTCGTAACGGGCCATTGAATCAGAAGTACCGGGACGTCTAGTATTCGCTCTAACCAGGCTTTGCCGGTGTTGGTATCGATCGATGACCGCACTCTCTGAATCTCAATTTTCAGAAAGCTATACAAGTAAGCTGTTGGGTATTTTGAAACTAATTTGACTAGGTGCTGTTGCTTCCATAGTCAACTTAGTTTCAAAATATTCAACATGTTTATTAAATAGTTAAAACACAATTTGTACAACTACGCTTAGTCCGGTATCAATTAAGCATTCATGGCGAAATTAGCTACGTCATTCATGATGTATTTGTTTATGACGTCAACCTATACACCGTGTAGTTGATTATGACGTCATATGAGTGATGGATAAACTGGAATCATCCATTATTCCACGACACACAATATAGAGTTAATAGCTTGCAAATGGGGTACGTAATATTGTTGTTGAGTAAGCGTTTAGGTATTGACAAATCTATTAAACCTACTAGCTTAATCAGAAAAAGAATTGTTTCTGAAGTGTTACTATTAAATCTAGTATTCAGGCAGGAGAGTGGAAGATCGGCGGGCTGGATCAGATTTGCGGTGGTAGCGTGATGAGGTAATTTGACCTATTTTCGGGTGTATCGCAACGACCTATTTTTGGTATTTATACCGTATATATGACGTTAGTTTGGAGAGTTAGTGGTCATATAGTGAAAGGTCCTCTTGGTCCCTAGAAACGGACTCTCTCTCTCTCTCTCTCTCTCTCTCTCTCTCTCTCTCTCTCTTTCTCTCTCTCTCTCTCACTCCAGCTCCGTCCCATATGTAACGGGGGCTTAGCTATATGACAATGCAAGTACCTAATTATGAAACTGAATTATACCACCCTCCCCACCCCACCCCCACCCCAGCATACGAGTACATAATGTGCACCAAATTACAGCTTGATGCGGAGCAATGCTCGGGAATGTTCAGGCTTAAAGAGGGAAGGGGACGATCGCCATTAACATAAGAAAATTATGGCGCCCAATGCACATATATATAGGCATGCATGAAATACCGGAGATGGCCTCTGAGGGCGTATAAATTACGTCATGTGAGTCGGTCCACTTAGTCGCGTAGAGATGGGGAAAGAAGTTGCCCGGATGACCAGCTCAGGGTGGCATTACATTCCTAGCCAGTGATAAAAGTATTAATTTAACAACCAAATGATAATCCATGTTTATCTCCCCACATACAGGAGATGCGGTCTGAAAGCATTCCGATTTCTCGGGACGGCGCTTGGACCCAGCCCCTTATGGTTGGGCTATAGCACTGGTTAAATCTTTGGCTAGCAGGTGCCTCGGGCCTACGAGACCCTAAATTCCACTCTTCTCATACTCCACAATTTAATTGCGAAAATATTTGACAGATTAAATTTTATTAAGCTCTTAGACCTTTCACTATCAAACAGTATAACCGCGGGGTAGAAATTAATTCAATTAAACAGCAATGTTGTCGAAGGTTTCTGTTGACAAATCTTCACAGTATCCTTTCACTTATATGCGGCAGTGTTGCTGAATTAACTATCATCAGAATGGGCCTTTCTAGTTTATCCATCAATCATATGACGCCATAATCAGATACGTGACGTGTACGATGACGTCATAATAAACAACTTTATGAATGACGTAGATAAGTTCGTCACGAAGGCTTGATTGATGGCGGACTAAGCGGCGTTGTACGAATTGTATGGCTTTACTATTTAGTAAGCATGCTGTTGAATATTTTGAAACTAATTTAAAACAAAACAGCTTATATCACCTGTATAGTTTTGTGCAAATAGATAGTCAGGCAGCTAACGGCGAAGCGTGGGTAGAGCTTAGCTAAAGATGGGCGGGACATAGTTAAAACCGGATTCCTCAATTGGTGCGCGAGTGGGAAGCTATTGAAAACCACATTCTCCAATTGAAGAGATCAATGACCATACGTCATTCCTTGTGTAACTGATGTAGCGATGAAGCTTAATTTCACACGACATCCCTATCACCATTTAGATAATTCTGGACCATACAAATGGAATGGACCTTTCCAGCTTAGCCCTCCATCGCATGACTTCATAATCAACTACACGACGTGTAGAAGGACGTCATAATCAATTACAGCATGAATGACTCGATTTAATCCATCTTAACGGCGTAATAGTCCGACACGGTGTAGGAAGCGTATGCCTGTGTTATTGAATAAACACTATGTTGCTTAATATGCACCAACAGCACCCAGTCAAATTAGTTTCAAAATATGCAGCAGCTTACCTATATAACTTTCTGGAAATTGATAGTCAGGGAGTATAGGAATCGATCCATCCCAATACGAGATAGGTGTGGGTGGAGCCGAGCTACAGATGGGCTGGACATAGTTAAAACTGGAAAGCTCAATTCATCAACCAATGCGTCCTCATTTTTGTCATAGAAATACGAACATTTCATATTTAAAAAGGCTCACTGAGAACGTATAATTTTCCTCCTGTGGGATCCATGTATTTGTTTGCATTTATCTTATTACTAAAGCCGAAATACCGCAATGACGATAATGGAATAAGGAAGTGAATGTTTCAACACATAAATGGCTAAGTTTGGTCAAGAATATAAATATGTGTCCATATTGAATATCCATTTGCAGGCCAAGAGAATACTATTTTTCAAGATAGCCTTCTCACGGTCCCGATGTTCGCTGTCTTCGACATGAAACAGTTAATTTCTTCTGTATCTTCTTTGTAAAAAGTAATTTGATAGGAACTGCTATGTTAATAGTATCTGCCGCAACGAGTCATGATGAATTTATTTTCAAAATAGTTAACAGAATAGTAAATAATATTTTCAACCTGCCTTGTTTCCTAAAGGGAACACGTTCCAGAGCGATGTGCACGTACACAATCGGCATTTATCGGTTTGTACATTATACGACGTAATTAATCCGAAAACAGTCGATTGTCAATGGTTTGTAGATTTAGCAAAACGTTTTGAAATGGTTTCCCTTTGGAACTCAGTGCTGTACAACGCTACATGTGCACTGATGACAATTTCCAGAATCCACTTGATTGGGTAGATTTAGGTATACAGATCTGCGCATTAATCGACCCACCTTCACTCCCCTGTCTCTCAGATATTTAGATTCTATCCGAATGCAGACATATCAGTCAGGTCCGGAAATGAATCAGCGCCGGTAGTCTTGCTCATCTAACTCCTAGAGAACATTGTATTAAATCAAAAACATGCTCAGAATGCCGATGAACCAGATTCCACATTGAATGGGTGCTAATTCTGGAACAATAACGTCTAACCTGTCTATAGCGGACACATGTATCTGGGGCCAGGCGACGGCGGTTATTTAAGATGGGTGGTGGGTTTTTTAAACCGATGGTTGTAAGACAATCCGTCTTAAATAGCCACCGTTATATTCCTCACAAAAGTGACTGCATATAACAACTGACTTATAACGCGGTGTCTGACTGTTAATTCATGAATCCAGATTATCAGTCAAATATAATACGTCATAATCAATTGCGTCTTGCATACTTAATAATCCGCCAGGCTGTACGAATTGTATGTCTTTACGATATAATATTATGTTGAATATTTTGAAACTTATTTGAGTGGGCGCTGAATTAGTTTCAAACTATTCAACGGCTTACCTCTATAGTTTTCTGGAATTTCGGAGACTGCAGGGGTCGATCGATCTGAAATGCCATCTATGATACCTTCCTGAGATAGATTTCACCATGTCACTAAAAGGCATTGCCAAGTAATAGTTCATAATAAAATATTATTATGGGAGATAAGCTGTATAGAATATTATGGAGCCATGGCAAAACACTATCATGTGTAGCATCATCCCATTCACATGTCTCTCTTTCGGGATGGATCATTGGTAGATATTGATACGTGTTTACTGCAGTGACGTTATATCGGGTGACTGCGCTATTTAATCGCAATGTATGTATCAAAGATCTAATGGTGTCATTCTCACTGCATCGATAGCTAAAGCAACTGACATTATGTTTGCACTTAAGCGCCCCATTTCTGTGAGGATGAGCTAAGGATGTGTTCGATTTATTTCGCTTCACTACATCTAGGTACATGATATAAGTTAGATATCATTGTGCTCCAAGTCACCAATAAACTCATAGTTTCCTGTTTGATTCGTTTTCTTTGTGGGGATTAACATGCTAGTGCCAGTGTGCTTGATGAATATACGGGTTTGTGTTGCTTTTCCGTCTAGCACCGGAATTGGCATCATCATCTATTAATCACGGACTTTGTCTTCAGAGAAGAGACCGGATTCCATCCATATCGTTTCTAAATGAAAATAATGAGAGACGGAGAATATCAATTCAATCAAATTACGACGGGTTTCTCTTTATCGTCCTTCTGTCGAAACATCCGAGCAAACAGGGATTTTCCAGGATATTAGTTTTTAATTTTAACAATGTCAAGATTCCAGATATTGTCATGGAACAGTTGTCGGTTTATTTTGACCTCATTTACAAAGACGTTTATAGAATGGTACCGGTTGAAGAGGACAGATGGCCACGTTGGGTGATTCTGATGGGGATTTATCTCGCCACCGTCCCAACCCGCGTACCGCCCTGGATCTTCCTTCTTGCGGAGAGAGATGGAATGGATGACACAATGCTATTTTCTAATTAATGATGACTCGTTTACTGAAATTTCTTAATCCTATAGTGTATACATATAATTCCAAATTCTAGTCACCTGTCGCGTACCTATTGTAAATATGTTCTACTTAACTACAATCGATTCCTTAGAGAGAAGTATTATAATAAAACATAACAATGTTAACTTTAAGTAACCTACTTCCCTGTACATGACCAGCCAGCTAACCACATAGCTGACAATCTCACTGCTGACTAGCTGTCACTAGCGGACAGAGACCGCTTTCCAAGTCTGTCCGATCTCGTAACCGTAACTCTCCTTAACTCTCTAACTGACCGTCGTCAACATTTGTCTACTCTTAAATATGATTCTGTCATTATGTCAACACAGCTGTGTGTATGAGGTGATGGCGTGCGCGTGAATCTGGCCTAAGAGTGTAATTAATAAATTTAACTAATTTAACTAATAATAATTAACGTATATAATGCAATCGTATAGCACACTATTATAGCATGAGTACATTGAATTACAGGAGTTATACTCAGCACGTGTCCATTCCGACTAATAACCGATTGTTCGATTGTGGGCGTGTCGATTATTAGTCTATGCATATATTTGTCCATCTATTGCTGTAAGACTCGCGGCCTGTCCGTTCTAGTTTGCCACGTGTTACTGGGAGTGTCCATCATTCAGCGTATTCCGCAGTCGTGCCGTCGCGTGTGCATGTCTGGGCGTGGCTATTGTAAAGCGTATACATGCGTTCGTGTGGGCGTTCTTGATGCTGATGCGTCCGTGTGTGCGTGTGTCTCGACGCCCGTCCATTTGTGTTGGTGAGTCCATGTGGCTATGTCCCTGTGCCATAGTAGGCGTGAGCTGTTGTACAGCTATTGGAAGTAAAGTATATAGAGGACATTTTTGTCTCGTCGATAAAGCTAAGATTATTTGCATACTTCATCTCTTGAGGCATAGCTAGCATAGAGTGTTCTCGAACAAATGATTGACAGGCGGCGATGTAGCAAGTAAAGAGCCCTGTTGATACATCATCGCCTTGAGGTGATCCGATTGATGTTTCAGACTGTGCAGAAAGCTTTCATTCAACACGAAGATTTTGTTCTATGTTTGCCAAAATGAGTCTCACTCGGCGTACTTCTTTATCATCGCATCCAGCTTGATGGAGAAATTGAAGGATCTGTGATCGCTTGATAATTCCGGCATACTGTGATGAAATCGAAGATTAACTTAAGGCCCATTATTAAAATAAATAAATCACACACGTGGGTGTACCAATAAAAGAATCATGGAGTGTGTGCTCATTTGTATATTCGTGTTCTTGTAGTCATTGAAGTTTAATGGGTGTAGTGCTAGTGTCTATTATGTCGTCCATGTAGTGCATGTCTTATGGACTGTATGCTGACATCTAAATATTAGCAAAAGTTAGACAATTTGGTGACACGAGATGTCAGAATTGCCACGAGTTATGGGTTTTACCAATAAACTACATATCCAGTGTGATTTAGGAGCGATATTAACGCCAGCACATTCGCCGTGTAATTTCGACAGTGTGATCGATATCCTAACGTTGTTTCGAAAAGTGAATGGCAGCAAGGTAGGTTTAGAATGGAGGAATGAGCACAGGACATTATAGTAACATAACCTTGTGATGCGCCCATGAATTTGATTCTATCGATCTCATATAAAATGGGGCAATAGGGAAGGACCATTTGATGCGTAATTAAATTAGCTGTCAATATTTGGAGCAAACAGGCGAATGAACACTAGCCTTCGTAAATGTTTACTGCAACGAGTTGAATTCATTAGAACTCATTGACACGCACTATTAATATTGCTGAAAGCAATATCACCAACATAATTTCAATGACTACGCAAATATGCAATCTTAATCTTGTGGCCCATAGTATATAAAACGCAGATCTATTCGATTATCTCGTTAGTTAAAGGTGCCTATTCACACCAAAATGCTCGAAAATAAAATTAACTAGTAATGAAACAAAATAAATCTTAACATAAGGTGGCTGATTCAATCCAAAAATTCATTTAATATTTTTTAAGTTGTGAAATTGAATTAGAGACACCAGTCCTTATTGTAACGTCACATCTAAAAATAGTATATTACTTTATTCGAAATGAATTCATCATATGCTAAGATGTATTTCGTTTAATTACAAAGGGGTAAATAATTTCAAGCCTCTGAATGTAGACAATTTAAACAATTTTACTTTCAAGCATATTGTTGTGAATATGCACCCTTATAGATGCACTTCTGGCTAGTATGTGAATGCATGATACACTGCTAACATGTTTATCGTATAAATATTCGAATTAGAAATTTGCCCCTTAGATTAGCTAACGTGGCCAAGTCTACCGTTGTTATCGCTTGTACTTTAATTTCGAACCGCAAGTCAACAATCATAAGTCGGTTGATGTTACGATATCTTGATAGTCCTTCCTGTACCATTTTTTATTTTACATTTTGCCATGCTACCCAGCATTCCACAGCACGGATATTGAAATTTAAACTGGGATTACGCTTCATGGTGACGTCCAGAGCATAATCATGACAGCGATTCTTGCAATAGCATATTTTAGAAACGTCTCTCCGAGACGTGCCGTATGCGTAGAATCTAAATGAACTAATCACCTCGAATATTCTCTCATACTCATTGAATAGTGTTTAATTCATGTGGATGAAAGCATTCCTCAATGTCAGATGAAGAGCGTCTATAATCTCGGTTAAGTTTGATTGAATTATTATTACACAATCACATCATTCTGGACAATAGCGACTGCATGCGTCACGAATAATAATGACTACATCGATAGGATTATGAATGCTATGTGGCGTTTATGGATTGATTCCAATAGCGTAGCAGCTGTACTGGTTACGTTTGTATTAAATCGTTCAAATGCTGACATGCCATGAAAAACGATTTCCTGAAGACAGTTACTGTCAACAGGGCTAATCAATAATTTCTCTTCATAATGTCAAGGTCAAATACATATCCGTGTTCATAAAAACTGTGAAATAGCATATCCAATCCAGCTATGTATTAGCAGAATTATCTTAATTCTCTGATCCCAGCGGTATCTGGTGTTACTAGTCAGCTAATGGATTATATTACATGACTTTACATTGTATGACGTCGTTTCTCATATCTGTTGCAGTTTGAGCCAGCATTTTATGAATAGCTGTCGTTTCTCATTACCATGTATCATAGTAAATTATGACATAATCCAGACACGGGAAATGGGGTTCCTTCGTCAATAATATTGCATTTGATTAAATGCCATGACTGTTCGCAATGTGAAATTGGCGTACACGTGACAGATATAGGTGTCTGGCATATGTACAGTTCTGAACAATTTTGAGTAACCTCGATTTTTTTACTTCAACTGGTAATGATATCCTTCTGATATCTTGTGAGAGATTAATCTTAATGTTGGTGCTACCGCGTGATGCTCAGTTATGTTATGTAACAGGAATTTAGACCAATAACTGTCGAATGGAAACTGTTTGCCGATAACTATGCAGCCATCTAAATTATGATAACATAGGAGCTTTGATCACACAAGCGAACAAATTTGACAGTGAGATAAAACTAACGACATCTTCTTAAAGTGAGATGGCAGATTCCAGGCATACGCGTCATTGTGAACACTCTAAGCAATGCTAGAATAATAACAAGACATTAACGTCAACTTGACACTGTGAATTGTAAGGATCTCTAGTTTAATAATCAGTTGCTATGAGTCGAGGATGTGTCTGTAATCGGACTTAGTCTCTTCATTGTTGATGTCTGATAATAGTGAATGATAGAATTCATCTCAGCTGCTAGGTTATATGCAGTTTAACAATGCGCAAATGTCTCTATCGTAGATGCTCTATTAAGCATCCAGCACCTAATAGGTGCCTCCTATCTATTAAGCACCCAGCCCACTCCCAGCCCATAAGGCAGCTTTAAGCTCCCCTCTCTAATAAGCGCACCATCAGTAAGGCACGCCTTAAATGAATTCAAATTAGTGCCCTTTACAAGCAACACACAAACAATAATACACATGTAGTGTACATTGTTCTCAGTAAGCATTTTATTCAGATGTTTGCTAAATTGCAGTAGGCCTAAAGGTTTTGATGCAAAGTCATCTTGTAGTTCAACTTCAATTTTTATGTATTTGATCTCTTTGATAAGAATCCTCGCGCGTTTCTTATTATTGGCGCTCGCTCGGTATAGCCCTGAAATGACTAAACATACTCCAAGCAAGTATCTTCCCATACACTTCCATAGACACAGAATTCGTCTCAGATGCGCCAGGAAAACCAGCTACCAATCTTGGGAGCTCTATGGGAACAGGACCAGCCAGCTCAAGGAAACCATCTCTCGATTCTGTGTATACACCCATTGCATTGGAATACGCTCCGCTGATTGTTGTCGATTCTAGATATCGTAGTGTGTGTTTCTTGAAAAGCGACGCTGTCATATACAGCAGCACGCTATCAGCTAAATATTCCCATCAAAATAGCCGCAATCTATATCGATACATCACCCTATAAAATCTCGCTCCAGGGTGCAGACGTTAGCGAAACAATCGATGCCTTATATAGGATGAAGTCGGCCTGTGTCGTGAAACATGCCAGCGGGACAATTAAACCGCTCGACTGCAGTAAACATGAATTAAATGTTGGACCCCCTGCTACAAGTGCTAGGCCTCAAAGTAGATCTAAGATCTCTGATCTTGGGTCGGGCGCAGGGGTGTAACACTTTATCTGGGTACCAAGCCAGGTATTTGGGGCGAGTGGCCAGCCATAGCACTAAACAACTCATCTTTCATGACAGTTAATATCCTTCATGGTGCTCGCGGTGTGAGCTCCCGCACAGGCATATACAGCAGCCCCCCCCCCCCAGCCTCGAAGGGGTCTACCCAAGCTACTGGTGGTAAAGTTCATAGATCTTGGAGAAAAAAGGAAGAAGGTTGTCCAACCTAAAGGACAAATAAGGAAACCGCTGACTATCATGCAATGGAATGCTGAAGGAGTTTCTAACAAGAAAATGGAGCTTAGCCAAATTCTCAAGGAATAAGGCGCAGATGTCGCGTGTATCCAGCAACTCATCTAAATGCCAACAGAAGAGTCTGTATAAGAGGATTTCAGTGCTTCAAATATGACAGGGATGGAAGACATAAAGGAGGAGTTATAACCCTGGTCCGGAATAACCTAAATGCGATTGAAGTTCAGAGAGACATGGTTGGACCTGAAATTCTCATAATCAAGATAATTCCAGAGAAACATCCTATCAATGTTGTCAACTATTACTGCCCTAATAATCAACCATTGAATCTCAGAAAAATCCCAGTTCACCCAGATTCAACTATCGTTGCTGGTGACCTCAACATTCATTCTCAGTTATATGAGATGACGATCATTCTACCAGGCTTGGGTACACGTGCAAATGCATTTGCATTTGCATTTGACTATTTGCACTTGCATTTGCATTTAAATGCAATTAGGAAATTTCTGACGCATTTGCATTTGCACTTGCATTTGAATCTCATGTATTTGCATTTGCATTGGCATTTGCATAAAAAGTGTTGCATATGCATTGGAGTTTTCAAATGCATTTGAGTTTTTTTCAAAGGCACTACTTTTTTCATTTTGCATTTCTTTCAAAATAGGGTGGAGCCTAGCTGTTGCTGTAAATAGCAGCCACAGCACCCAGTCAAAGTAATTTCAAAATATTCAACAGTATAATTTTTCAAATCATAAATATGGCATTTCTGTTGCTAGAAATTAGAAATTTAATTATCTGTGATTTATTAACACATTTTACTCTGAATTTCTGAACATTTAGCTCTCAGCCATAAATATACGTATATATGTGTGTGCAAATTCATGTATATTGTGAAATTAGTCTAGCTTAAGTCAGTTGAGAACTTAGCAAACCATCACACTTTAGTTAATTTGTTTCTGAGATAATCTACAGCAACGTATCTCTAGAGTATAATAAACATGATCACATAAATAGTAAGGAATGTGTGCCTCCATTCTCTTGTCCAATGTATTGACATTTTAACCCGTACATACGAAAACACTGAAATCATTGGCTCAGTGATCCTCTTCTCTCGGCCTGCAAATGGGCATTTGTAAAGACCACGACAAAGGCTGGTCTTTCCGGTTTGGGAATAAAAGGGTTAAAACCAATTGAACTAAACGTTGTTGCTGCGTTAATCAATATGTTTATTTTCATGAAGATTAATAATATTCATACAATCATCTGTTTTAAAGAACCGCAATCTTGCGTTGTCGAAATACAGGTGGTCACTAGAGGACTTTTAACTCTACAATCTGTTCAACAAGTACTTGCTATACTTTTTGTCAAGATCCTATCAAAGTAATTAGTGTGAGCTTAGTAATATATCTCTGGTTACTCAATCTATGAATAGGGTATTGTGTTGTTAACTCCATTCATTCAGAAATCTCTTAATCCTTTATTTGTCCTTTATTTGTCAAGCTTGGCCTATTTGCATGTCCATTTGCATTAGAAGACAAGACACCTTATGTATGACTAATATGACTGGCTTTTTAATCGAGTCAGTCATTCTAGTGGTAAATCTTCAAAGATTAGCTTCTTGGAATGCAAATAGACATTTACCAAGATCAATAACTAAAAGATGCTGATAATTCTGCATGGCATCACCCATTGTGATTCGAAGGGATGGTCGTTCAGTCTAACTGTACGCGTATGCTCAGTCATGCGCTATCTCAGCAATATGAATTAACGTTTAAACATTTTAATCCGGAAATGCGAGAATCTTAATTCAGATATTGAACAAGCTGAGAATATTTTGAAACAAATTTGACTGGAAACCTTTGCCTACAGCTGTATTTTGAATGTAATTTGAATGTAACATGTTGCTGCCGTAGACACACCAGCTATCAATCAAATTACTTTCCAGATATTCAACATTATATTTTGAAAGTAATTTGACTGGCACCTGTTGTTTCCATGGACACAATAGCGATCAGTGAAATTAGTTTCAAAATAGTAAAAAAAAATCTGAAAATTAAATTCTCTGATGGTTACCCCTTAAAGGTGAAATAAGTATTATTTGTTTCATAGAAAAGTTCCATTTGCAGACAAAAAGACTATTTTTGAAATTTTTACACTGCATTGACTGGTTCGATAAGCGCGCCAGTCATTCCAGTGGTAAAATTTCAAAATAAAATTTTCTTGGTCTGAAAATTGACATTCTTTATAATCCATACAGATCCGCGTTTGGTCAGTTTGGAAATTTCTGTGTTAATAATAATAAAGATGCTACGTGCGGATAATTAGTTCACCCCATTGATTCTCAAGAAAGTTTAAGTTTTCCCATAAAATTCCACATGAGCAGACCAAGGGATGCTTGTTTTTGAAAATTTACCATCGCAATGACTAGCAGTGGTAACATTTATAAACAAAACCTGTCTCCTCTTTGTCTGCAAATTGACATTTCTCAAGACCACAGTAGGAGCCGTGTTTTGGCAGGTTTGTTTGTTAAATGGTTAATTCGAAAATCGGACAGCATTGACAGAAAGAGAGAGAGAGTGACGGTAAATTCGGAGAATTAATTTGTCAAAAAATATTGTATACATTTTTCCCGTGTACACGTTTACGATTTTTGTAACCGTGTACACACCACCTGAACGTGTATACGTGTCCAGCCCTAATTAGAACCCACCACATGATTATGTTACAAAATGTTTTCCCAAAGATACTCTCTCCCAGCAGACGCATAGTTGATAGATGCATACTATGGCGTTCCAGAATTTCAGTAGCAGTGGTATGTCCACATATTCAAATGCATTTGTAAATGCATTTGCACTAGCACTTGCATTTGAATAAGTTGCAAGCATTTGCATTTGCATTTAAATGCAATACCCTGCACTTGTACCCAAGCATGCATTCTACTGATAGGAGGGGTGAGGACATTGAAAATTGGATGGATGAGCAGAAGCTGATTCCCTTGAATAAGTCAGATGAACCCCCTACATTCTACTCAAGACGATGGCATACCTCAAGTTCTCCTGATCTAGCATTTTCGACAGAAAATCTACATCAAGAATCTTTGCGTATTGTTGAGAAACCATGGAATCTCGGAAAAATCCCAGTTCACCCAGATTCAATTATCGTTGCTGGTGACATCAACAGTCATTCTCAGTTATGGGACTATCATTCTACTGATAGGAGGTGTGAGGACATTGAAAATTGGATGGATGAGCAGAAGCTGATTCACTTGAATAAGGCAGATGATCCTCATACATTCTACTCAAGACGATGGCATACCTCAAGTTCTCCTCATCTAGCATTTTCGACAGAAAGCCTACATCAAGAGTCTTTGCGTATTGTTGGAGAACAGCTTGGAGGCAGTGACCACCGCCCTGTTTTCATTACCATTAACATTGATGTTGAGATTTTTCGGAATCAGACTCCTCGATGGAACTATAAGAAAGCAGACCTGGACAGATATCAGAAAGAGAGTGACAGATTGGTAAAAGACATTGATGTCAAAAACCAAAATATCAATAAAGTTGTTAAAGAGCTTAACTCTGCTTTGCTCTCTGCTGCTGGCAAATGCATTCCTATGGGATCCAGGAAAAAGTACAGACCTTACTGGAGTACGTCTCTGCAAAAGTTACATGAAGAAATGTCCAACGCAAAGGGAAATTGCAGAGAATATCCCAACAGAAGCCAACCATGTGAGACTCCAACAATCCAAGGCAAAATATCTGAAAGCCAAAATCAGAGCCACCAGAGAATCGTGGAGAGAAAAAACGTCAAGCTTAAATCTTGAAAAGATACGAACAAACTCTGGATGGTTGTGAAGCAGCTTAACGATGAAAACACCAGAGTACCGAACATAACTCTTGAAGAGGATTGTGAAATTAAAACATGAGAGGCTGCTGCTAAACACTTTGCTTGGATGTTTCAGAATGTAAGCAATCTAGATGTGCCAGTGAGTTGTAAAAAAGCAGCAATGAAGTCTGCAAAGTGGAATGGAGACACACACATACATGCCACGGGAATGGATAAGCTTCTGACCCTCAGCGAGTTGGAGAAAAGCTTGAAAGTTCTGAAAAACATGAAGTCTCTACTGGACCAGATGGAATAACCAATGGGATGTTGAGGAATCTGGGTACTATTGGAAAGCACAAGCCTTTGGAGATTTTCAACCACAGTTGGTACACAGGACAAATTCTCCAGTCTTGGAGAGAGAGCCCAACATGATCCCTGTGCTGAAATATGGCAAGAATAAATCCAAAGCGGCAAGTTATCGACCTATCAGTCTGACTAGTTACACTGCCAGAGCCATGAAAAAAATACTCAACCCGAGACTTCTTCGACATCTTGAAAGCAACAATCTCTCAGCAGATGAACAAAATGGCTTCAGAAAGTGTAGATTTACTGAGGATCAAACAACGTATCTGACACAGTCTATTGAGGAGGCGTTCCAACAGAAAAAGTTTACCATCACTGTGTGGGTTGATCTGCATAAGGCATTTGATAGAGTAAAGAAGCATGGACTCCTCCAAAAGCTCAGGACCAGTGATATTTCTGGATAAAATGTACAGCTGGCTATGCCAGTATCTCCACAACCGGAAGGCATCAGTACAGCTGAATGTGACGAGCAGCAAGAAAGTCCTGCTACGGCATGGTGTACCTCAGGGTGGTGTAATCTCCCCCACCCTTTTCACAATATTCATCAATGATCTGGTGAAGAACCTTCCAATGGGAGTCAGAGCTGCATTGTATGCTGACGATCTTGTGATGTGGAGCAGCGAGGAGTGTGTGTCAACAGCCAATTACCGCAGGCAACTCGCAATTGATGACCTCAATTCGTTTGTTACAAGATGGTTTGTCCAGATCAAAAAAGAGAAAAATGTCGCAACTCTATTCACACTATCCACTAAAAAGGAACACAAGACAAGTCTGAAATTTGGTGACTCAGTTCTGCACTTTGAGGATGAAGTAACTTATCTTGGTTTGATATTTGACAAAAGACTAACCTGGAAGACGCAAATCAGAAAATGGAAGGTATAGCCAAGCGAAGACAGGCAGTCTAGAATCTAGAACAAAATAGGGAGCTAACATGAACATTCTGAAACAGGTTTACTCTGGATCAGTTAGGCCAATCATCGAATACGGCTTATCATCATGGATGACCGCTGCTACAAGTACCCTTCAGATATTGGATAAGGTACAAACTCAGGCTCTTCGTATCATAACAGGGTCTATGAAGACCACTCCAATAGCAGCGATGGAAGAACTTACCAATATCCAGCCACTCCAGCAGAGACGAGAAACAAGGCCGAGATTCAATACCAGAAATTTAAATTGATGCCTCGCCATCCCATGCATATGCTGACTTACCAACTGTCTAGAGGAAGCCTCAAAAGGAATAATTTCTTATTAACTTCAAAGAAAATTGAAAGAAACAGAGAGTCGGACATCTTCCCCAGATGTAGAAACATAACTGCTATCTCTGAGAGGGAACCATGGAAAGCTTCTGAAATAGAAAACACAATTTTAATCTGGCCCTCGATTCCAGGGATTGAAAGCAATGGAGATCAAGCAGAGGTGACAAACAATGTTCTTGCATTGAGTCATATTGCAGAAACCTGCCCTGAGGAAGAGTGGATACATGCTTATACAGATGGATCAGCTATCCAGGCTGTCGAGAATGGAGGGGCAGGTGCTCACATTCGGTTTCCATGTGGAGATATAACAGACTCGTGCTTGCCAACAGGGAAGCACTAGCAATTACACTGCAGAAATCCAAGCACTGATCTTAACTAGCCAAATGCTGATACAACGAAAAAACAGAAATGAAAATATTGTCTTCCTGACAGACTCCCTCTCAGCGCTCCATGCGCTGGAGAGTGAAAAGTAAAGTACAGATTTAATTCATGAAAATCTTGCACAACTGGCTAAGGAGAACAATGTCAACTTACAGTGGATCCCCTCGCATTGTGGCATATTAGGAAATGACAAAGCTGATCAACTGGCTAAGGAAGGGTCAAATAAAGAGCAATTCAACAGTGAGGTTGACGTTGAAGAACTGAAGCATACCATTAAGGCCACAAGAACCACCAGCAGGCAGCATAATGCTGCAACACACAGCCTCAGTAGGGAGGATCAGACATGTATCTTCAGATTGAGGACTGATCACAATCATCTCAATGCATATCTTCACCATCTCAAAATTACAGATACTGCACTTTGTGCGTGTCAGCAGGCAGGGGAGACAACAGAACATCTCTTGTAGCACTGCCAGCGATATGAACAGGCTAGGAGAAGCTTCTGGTCTATTGAAGTATATTTTGAAGAGAAGATCAGAGGAGACAGAGACAGTTTGATGACCACTTCAGCTTTCATGCACCAAATAAGGAAAACAGTCTAAGATTACTGTCATGAGAAAGATGAACGCAAGAAGAAATGTTGGACAACAACTACAACATGTTCTATGTCGTTATATTCCGCTTCCGCTTCCAACGAACGTATCATAAAGCCCTCCGGTTGGTAGGATATAGATGTTGAAGTAGTACTGGCTTCCTATACTAAAAATGTACATCTTTATTTAAGCCAATCGACCGACCCGTCCTAAAGAAACGCCTGCTGGATCTGTTGGATATACGCGTGTAGTAATTATATTAGCTCAAGTCAGAAGCAACGTTCTATCTGAGGATAGGTAGAAATTGCTAGTTTACGATTTTATATTAATTCATCTTAAAAGATGTTGTAATCATAGAGTACGTCGTATATGTTCCATGACCAGTTTAACCATCACATTTGTTTTAGCAATGTGAATTGTTTTCATGAAAATGTCCATTTACAGACTAAGAGAAAATTATTTTTGTAAATTTACTGGCTCGATAACCGACCGATGCATTCTAGTGGTGAATATTCAAATATATAGTCTGGACTTGGTCTGCAAATGAACATTTTCTATGAGAGTCATTGTGATCTAAATTTTATTCTCATGCAATTTTTTGGACTACTCTGGAAATGAATATATCTACAATTCGTCCTTAGTTGTTATACATGAATGTCAATCTTATAATATATGGATAACCAAGTATTGGTATCATGCTTGGAAAACTAGATATGCATGACACAAGTGTGTATGGATCTGTTTCAAATGCGCTGTGCCTACATTTCTTAAGTCTATTCGCATTAGCTACTTGGATAAATTTATTTTCAAACGATGTATGCTTGTCGACTATCAGATGCACAGCATCTAAATGCAAATGTTTAAAACATATCTAGGCCATATCTCATTCCCATTCACTACACAATTGCCAATGACGTTTACTGGTTATATTTGTTCGGCTCGAAGACCTTTTAAAATGTGTTCTAAATTAGATTTTGGGGTAAAAATCAATTCAATTAAAGAGCAACGTTGCCTAATGACTTGAAATATCTGCACAGTATCCTTTCATTCAGCTGCTGTGATATCACTGAACAACTATCATCGGAATTGGTATGCGAGGGTGAAGCTGGTGATTACTAGTGATTACTAATCTCTCCAACTGATGAGATCAATGAATCTATTTGGTTGATTGTGCATCTGATGCAGCGAGGATGTTTAGTTTGATGCGGCATCACAATCACCATGTAGATACTTCTGCAACATTCAAATGGAATTCATTGATCATTCCATCCTCATTTTTGTCATCAAAATGTAAACAATTCGTATTTTAAAAGGCTCAGTGAGAACATGTTTATTTACCCTTTTTCCGTCTGATCGGTTGCAATGTTCCGTTTAATAAAAGAGAGATAACAGAATGACGCGTAGAATAGAGTAATTAATGGCTAAATTTGTTTTTGAATATAAATATAATTTTCCTGTTGAATATTCATTTGCAGGTCAGGCGAAGACGTTTTGTTTCAAATTTCCCACTGGAATCGCTGGCCTGTTCATCAAGCTAGTCATGTGAGCAGTATATTTTCAAAATGTTGTATTCCCTTGGTCTGATAATCAAGAGTCCTGACGACAACTGTAGATGAAGGTTTTAGTTTAATCAGGATACGTATTTGGTAAATGTAGCTCGCCGGGTAGTGTCGGGCCGTTCCGATGTCTCATGTCGACTCGCTGCGCCGTAAGTGCATGACAAGTGATGACGCTGGTTAGCATCCGGACTCGGGGTGACGGACTTTGAACAAGACTGCCCTGCGGGAAACAAAAACTGGTTCCTAAGGCCAGTGGAACTCAATCGTTCTGGTTGGGTCATGTGACCATTGTCGCGAGCTTTAAACACAACGGTCTCATCCCAAGAGTTTGTGTCACTAGTATGCCTGTCCATAGCAATTTCGTGATCTATGGATTTGGTGACCTAAAAATATAAGTATATACAATGAGTTTACCTAACTAAATGAAAAATATGCTAGATAAAACTACAATAAGAGCATACGAAAATACAAGACTGAGAGGCAGGTAGATGAACCTTTAAACATGGGGCTCCTGGAGGTACCACACAGACTCGTAGGTCCGCAGAGGTACCCCCGCAAGGGAGGCTCCTGTACACGAGACATGGGTCTTAAACTTAATATAAGTTATTATACCTCCAAGCTTAAAGGAAGAAGGCTATCTCATACGAAAATGTGCTGTGCCTCACGCGCGGGTACTACTCCTAGTACTATTTTGGGTGAGGAGTATTATCCTGGTGTGGACCGTCCGTCACTGAATCCTTTGGAGAGGCAAGTGCCTCGCGCTGGCCTCCGTCTCGGGAAGGTGTCGCCACGGCTTAAAGCGGGGGAAGAATAGTAGGCAAAAATGGGCCCACTCTAATATTTCAAACAAAAATGCTGTAGAAAGAAAAGACCATACCTAGTGAGATTATGTCTATAGGGGTGCGTACTGTTTTATGCTGAATTAGTAGTTGCTGCTTTATTTCTGCGGGCCTTCTGCGTTGCTTAATTCCTTTTAGTTGTTTTCAAAATATGAATTAGCTTAGGCCACAACTGGCCGATATCTACCTAGCCATTAGACACGGCTGTCCGGAGAACAGATGCCCGAGGACATCAATATGTTACTTAGCTGGATCTCCGAACTGGGTGAGAATCCGAATATTCCGCTTCGCAACCACATGAAACATTACAAGAGATGGTTTACATTTCACGAAATCATTATTAGGCCATATCTCATATCGTTATGGTGGGGGTAAGAGAGACGAATGCACACTGTAAATGTCCTTCCCGTAAGGGCGTGGCAGATCTAAATATCATTGCCCAGACATTTTAACAGAATTCGGTGAGAATACGTATCTCGCCGGTCACCGGGTCCTATGGAACTAACCATTTTACCTTTCGTTAGGTTTATATACAAGTTGCCAGGTTTGCACTGCGGTGCGGGAGAGTTGTCAGTAAATAACATAATAATTAATACGTGTGTTTTCGCAGTGCTTTCCTACATTGCTTAAAGTACTGTCTACTAAGTATCGGAAGATACACGGGAATGTGTATGTGATACCGCACCCTAGCCATCACCGCTCGGAAACCCCAATAGTTTCCCAGAGTCGGACCAGCCCATGGTGCGGATAGGGACATCCAAACAATTAAGAAGCCACACGGCTAAGAGGAATATAAAGAGAAACACAATCTTGGTGTCATGAGTCTTACCGGAGTGCGGGGCTAGATAATCGAGAGAGAAGAGTATAGTACATAGTATGTAATGAAGAAATTGTCTCTAATCATTTTGAACCTATCCTATCGAGCTGAATAGAAAAGGTTTAGTCAGAAGCATTCCGGGCTAAACAGAGTTATAGCACGGACAGCGATCTTAGTGAACAATTTTTGGTGGCGGGAGAAAATGCTGCCTATATAAATGTTGCTGTATAGTGTTTCCTACGTGCACTGCATTCCTATAGTTTCTATAACTTAAGCCACTGGCCATATAGATAGGTAATCTAACCAGAACAAACAATACTGTGGCAATGATTAAGACATTTATAGTAATACAGGTTAACGAACCTACTACAGTGCGGTTAGCAACACATTGAGGAAAATGAAAATAACTTTTTAACAAATACAGAAATTATAACTATCGGTCCTAAGACCGTCATGGTTCCTTTTAGTCATCGGAACCGTTAGTACGGCTACGAGATAATTAACAAAACCTATATAGAGAAATAATTAAACGGTGAAGTATAGTTACTTGAATACTTGGTAGTCTTTCCCAAGTTAGGCTACCGTGTCACTGAAATTGACACGTCAATCCGTAGTCGACGTGAGATGATGCGCTCTGCGGAAGCTGGAAAGTTCCCACAGGCTGTTTCCCGCAGGTTGGTTCCCGTAAGCTCTTTTCTGCAAACAAGGGTCCCGTAAGAACGTTCATGGCAGGGGAAGGCCATCACTTAGTGATATAGGTCTAATGGAATGTCTAACGAGCAGTCAGTAAAAGATACGATAGTACTACGTGGTGAAGAAAGTTCCCGTATACCGATGGCATGGATGGAAGGTGTAAACAACCCAATCACTAGCGGGGGTTGTTAGAGGCAAATGAAGATACAAAGCAAAGATGCACGGTGCTGGGTACGTCAACCAGCTCTGAAGACGCACCGGGCAGAGTTTCCTTGCTGCGGTCGAAAGTCGAAAGAACCTACACGATTGGTGCGGCGTCATTTGAAATACCACTTTTAGGCGTGCCCGGCAGATCTGGCGAGTCATCCATCAAAGAACATCCTGCCTCTACATCTGTAGACTCACATATTCAGGCCGCAAAGGCCTCATCACAAGTTTGTGTTCCGAATGTAGATGTAGTATTCGTGAACGATTATCAAAAGTTTCAAATTACTCCCGCAGATGGGGAGTTACAAAAACTGTTTTTAGTGCGGTGGGTTGGCTACTGGTAGCTACGGAAACGCGACGGAATCTGAAGTCATATGCGTAATATCTGCCGATCGCAGCTAGTACAGGTCCAACATGTTCGGCCCTTGGCCGAGGATGCTCTCGATCACTGGATCGCTTCTCCTTTTATACTCTCCATGACGTCACAGGCGCAGGCTTCATCCATTCATCGTTCGAGCAACAGCCAATCAGCACACAGCTAATAATAGCGTCGTCGAACGTTCTAGACCATTCTGGAAGCTTTATGTCCACGTGGTTATGACGTCAGGGCAATATTTTGTAGATAATCAAGAAATGTTTTCCAGGATAACTCAGCCATTTCTCAACCGATTTTGAAATGGTTTACAGATTTGGAAAGCCCGTCAAATTTTGGTCTTGATTAATGCCAGATTTAACAGGGACAGACAATCAATAAGAATTACCAGCTCGGTACACTATAAGCGCCATCATATCTAGGTCACAACTACGTGCTCCATAGAAACAGCGTGCCGGCGCGCGCATGCGCATAATGCGTTTTAACGAAATTAGTCATTTTTCGACACGCTCTCTCTCCCATAGGCCTATATACGCTTATAGCCCTACCCAGAGGGGCGTGTTCAGAAAACGAATCCGAGACGGGCGGCGCGTACCCAGCTTAGCTGGTACAGCCGGTACCCGACCGGTCGATCCGAACTACATAAACAATGTATCTGCCTGGAAGTGGTAATTATATTATATCTGATTTGTAAATCTCCAACGTATATTTTAAAAACTAATTTGATAATAACAGAAAACTGCAAACTCACATATATGGTTGGTTGACCCTATTCCACATATTCTATTCCATGAGGTGCTGCATGACTTGTTAACGAATACTGAATCCAGAGCCTAAGGTTAAATTATGCCAGGTTTTTTCTAGTGAACATTCCCATAAAATATCAACTTTTCACATTCTGTGTGAGAGGAAAGCGATTAAGTTCAATATAAGTAGGTAACCCACGCCATTGTGAACCAAGCGGTCTACGCCGGGCTACTGTTCTTGGCAGGGCATCCTGTTAGAAATATGGCCAAGACCGTAGAGCCTGATGCATTTATACATTAAGACATATTTCCGTTAGCAAAAAAAAGAAAATAACATGCCACAATCGCTGAAATTATTGTGTGATGAGGGTTTGGTTTCACAGGAAAAACTGAAAGCAATGTATATAAGTTTCACCGGATATATGTTTTATAATAATAATAAATATACCTCCATACTAATAACTGCTAATTGCTAATGTTAATTGTATCTGCAGCAACAGGACCTGATGAATTATGTTTCAAAATAGTTAATAGAATATGTATTTGTTGCATAATAAACGATCTTTGTTCTGAAAAATGTTTTTATTAATTTGTAAAATCAACAGAGACATTCAATTCGTATACGTTCTGGCGGAGATATGTCCTTTTGATTGTAATCTCAGCTAACATGTGACGTATGTGATTCTACCATTAGTAACTTGAGCAAAAAATCTAATCCCTACATTCAAACCCTGTATAATGCTGAGCTGCATGCACGCTGGTGTAAGTGGTGTTAAGTCTCAGAATCTTGTCGGCGCATCATTTGTTTGGGTTGATCTACCTTACTGTTCACGAATCGGCTCTACCAACCTTACATCCTCTCTCACTCTGTCTCTCTCTCTCTCTCTCTCTCTCTCTCTCTCTCGCTCTCTCGCTCTCTCTCTCTCTCTCTCTCTCTTTCTCCCTCTCTCTCTCTCTCTCTCAACTATTTAGATTCAAGTCAAATGCAGTCAGGTCCGGAAATGATCCAGCGGGAGTAGTCTTGCCCATCTAAATCCTAGAAAACTTCGTATGAAAAAGGAAACATGCGCAGAATGCCAATGAACCAGATACTATTTTGAATGGGTGCTAATTCTGAAACATATGCAGTCGAACCTGTCTACAGATGACAAGTGTATTTGGGTAGAGGCCCAGACGTAAGACCACCCGTCTTAAAATAGCTACCGTTCGTTGTATTGCTCCCAAAAGTGATTACATATACCAAACGACTTATAATTAACTGGCCGTCTATGTTCAGTGATGATATTTAGATGGACCATAAATGATCATAATAAAGACAGACTGACACTAGGTTACCACATGTCGGATAATGGCGTATGCATTTCTCTGGAGAGAATATGAATAGCCTTATTGCTAAATGATTACTTGAGACGTCAAGGTATTGATGTTAATTCCTAGGGAGCTTGCCCGGTCTTGCCGATCCAATCCAATCCATTCTGCTAAGTTAAAATTACCGGAATAATCTAAGTAAACTGGTTATATCCGTGTCCTCGTCCATTATGATTCCCTATTTAAACTGCAATCAGTCTGTCCTTATTTAAAGCTATAACATTAGGATGAAATTACAGTGCATTTACCCAATATTCTATTAACAAGTTCAATAATTCTGAATTATTCGATCACGTTATTGAGTTGCTAAATTATGTGTTCATAGCAACACAAGTCAGCATTAGCATTCTAAAAGAAGAACGCAAATGTACATCACCGTGTAATAATAACCGATCTTATTTCAACGAATGCACACTAGGCATGTGAACAGAAAAACCTGAATTTGGAAACTCATATTCAGTGCAATAAATAATGCCTTCCGCAAGATAACATTAAATTGAGAATCCTTGATATATTGCCTCGAGAAGCAGGCTATCGATTTTCTCGCTAGCACACATTTGGTCCGTTTTTCAGTAATATGGGTGCTAAGATTACTATCAGAGATATCAACGTATTGATCACATTCTCAAGATGCCCATTGAGACACTGGCATCCCCCTGGGTTTAATTGACGTGTATTAAGCAGATTATGTCCTAAGCCTTTAAACTTAAAGAACGTGAAATTCCAGAAACTCAATTCCGAGACAAATATTCAGGAATGATGTTCAGTTTGTTGAAATTAATTTGACTTCAACCAACGAACGTGAACAAGTAATGGAAGGTTCGATGCTGAGTATATGTGACGGCGACAACAATGATGATGACGACGACGACGACGACGACGACCACGACGACGACGACGACGACGACGACGACGACGAGGACGACGACGACGACGAGCACTACAAAATGGTAGCCAATAATGTTCCCACCTTTATGGAAATAATATTCCAACAAGAAATACTCTAAAATCAACACAATATGTCTAACGGATGGATAAAGTTGGATATTTAAACTTATGAGCTGAGGGGAGCAAGGTTCCTCTCATTTGAAGATACATTTACATCGAAATATATCCTCGAGAATACGGGTGTGCTGGGCATATAAGATACAGCCCGGGCATATCCAAACGACGTGTATTGGTTTCCACAGCCAATGTATTGTACTGCTACTCTTGGAATGAGTGAGGTTTGACTTGTGATAATCTCGGATCAAAACTAAAATAACTGTTTATGAGGTTGGTCTTGTTCAGAGAAGCATATATCATAGTTATAGCTACACTCGGTCTGAAATCTGGTCAATGATACCTTTCATACATACATTTCACCATTCCACTAAATGTTACTGTTAATTAACAGCTTACAATAAAATATTATTATGGCGTGTAAGCTATATAGAATGTTTAGGAGCTATGACAATGCACTATCTCGTAACATAATGCCATTCACATTATGGTTGAGCTATGGATGCGTTCTTAAGCACAAATACAATATATGATGAATGGTGGTATAGGGAACGTATGCACGGGATTGCATTGCGTATATAGAGCAAGCCTTTCACTATACATCCGGTGTATTTGCATTGGCGCTGAAGGTATGGGATTCCCTGTTTGGTTAGTTTCCTTGTATCGGCATTAAGAGCGTGTAAGAGGAAGATATTGGCTTGTGTCGCTCTTCCGTCTTTCACCGGAATTGACCTCACCATTTTGTAATCACGGGCTTTGTATTCAAAGAAGAGAACAGATTATTTCCTTATCATTTAAAAATGAAAATGATGGGATACGGAGACCGTAAAATTACGACGGACGTTTATTTGTTCTTTGTCGTTTTCGTCGCAATGTCCGCGCAAACAAGGAGTCGCCAGGATATTGGGAAAATGTTACCAATGTCAAGATTTTAGGTTTCATCATGAAATAGTGGGAGTTGTGCTAGTGAGAATAGGGCAATTAGATCTGTCACTAAAGCATCTGCATACGGCATAGCATGCGTGACTTGGTACAGCCAAAAGACGTTGGCTCGACCCGAAAGGGGCAAATGTCCAACAGTGTGTCGTTCGTCCATTTACAATCCAATCCCATTCAAAAATGCATCAAAATATTTAAGAGCATACATGTATATTACCTGGAAATTGATATTCTTTTGGATTTAATGTTGAAATTATATACTGGATTCAGATAGGCGTGCAATGCGGACGGAGCTTAGCTATGGGAGAGAGGGTATTGGACAGGTGGCCTACGTTGTCAGGATCAATGCACTGATGTAGAACAATACTGGTTTTCTGGTTTCTTATTATAAGTCTTTATTTATGGACAATGGTCATTTGGTCAATGACTACTAAGCTGTAAGAACCGATCCTTTAACCAAGCCTCTGTGTGCGTACGTGCCTACACGAGTGTTTGTTTGCCCGTGTTCGTGTACATTCGCATGAACACGCCGAAATGAGTGTGTGGAAATTATAGGACCAGGGGTGTAACTTTTCCATGCGCAAAGCTAATTAGAACTAAGTGATATGTAGATGTGAGTCAATCCTTATTACTGTGTTTGAATGTTAGATTGAACATTGCCTAGACCATTTATTAGGGCCTCATGCCATCCTCTTATTAAAATAGCTGATAAGCAAATCACACAAATGGCTGACTGATAAAACAAACATACAGTATGTTCTGGTTTATACGTTCGTTTTCTTGTAGTACTTGACGTCTAAAAAGAGTACAGGATCTGTAATACCTTTTATTATGCATCCGGTTATTGCATGTATTTGTCTGTGTGATGATATCTAAATAATAACAATATGTAGTTACGTTTGTGGAGCGAGATGTCGGAATTGCCACAGGTTACCCAATTAGCTACATATCCAGTGTGCAGTAGTCTAGATGCTAACATAAGAGCATACGTGTTGTGATTACACTAGCCAGCGTGGCCGATTGGCTAACTTAACTGGGGTGCCATAGTTTCGACAAATGAATGGCAACAAGTTGAGCTCAGATTTGAGGAGAGAACCTGTGGTGTCATTAGGTTAACTACATGATGCACCAAACATTTCGTTCTGTAACTGCAGGAAATGATATTACCATGCATGTCCCATGTATGCTCCTGAGAAAATGAGAAAATTGAGCAATAAACGTGTCCCCTGTTTTAGTTATAGTGTCCTTTTCTACCAACGTTGGCTGGTGTACACTAATTTCGGACAGCATGTCAACAATAATATGTAAAAAAAAAAAACCTGATTGGCCATGGGTTACGACTATATCTTGATCGTCCTTACTGTACAACTTTAGAGTGTGCATTTGCTTTGTTTCTCAGTATTCCACAGCGGATATTGAACCCCAAGCCCAGATTAAACCTCATTCTGATACCTGGAACTAAATCAATTCTGCTATTTTCGCAGTAGCATATCCTAGACACGTCACTCGGTCACATGACGCGTGTGCAGAATGTCAATCAGCTTATCACCTCGCACATTCTCTCTTACGACAAAGTCATTTTTACTGTCAGCTGAAGAGCGCGTATAATCTCTGTTCACTTCGCACACAGGATATTCCCGTACTGTACATATGCCAAACACCCACATCGCTGACTGTTAAGTGTAAGCCAATTTGTCAGTGCATAGATCTATGCTATTTAAATAAATGCACCATTCTCGAGGAAGGTAAGACAATTTCCTGTGTCTGGGGCATGCCTTAGTTTGATAGGCGCCTCGAAAATGAAGATTGACAACCATTCATTAAATGTTGATTGAAATTGCAACAGCTATGAGTAATGATGCCGTCAAACTTCCAGTCAACTAGCATACATACATTTAGTGAATACTATCCCGTGATACTGCTGGGATCACAGACGTAGCAGAATTCTGTCTCTGCATAACCTACATTGGATATGTTGCTATTTCGCATGAATTATCTGTGGTGGTTACAGATTGACCCCAATAGCTTGACAGCTAGCCTGGCTAGCCTGGCTGGATTTCGAATAGTCGTTCGAAGATTGACATGCGATAACAATAAATATCTAAAAGACATTTTCTTGCCAACAATGCTAATCTCCAATTTCCATTCATAATTTCAAGGTTAAATCCATATCCGTTTTAAAAAAAACTGCGAAATAGCAACATATCCAATGTAGGTTATGCAGAGACATAATTCTGCTACGTCTGTGATCCCAGCAGTATCACGGGATAGTATTCACTAAATGTATGTATGCTAGTTGACTGGAAGTTTGACGGCATCATTACTCATAGCTGTTGCAATTTCAATCAACATTTAATGAATGGTTGTCAATCTTCATTTTCGAGGCGCCTATCAAACTAAGGCATGCCCCAGACACAGGAAATTGTCTTACCTTCCTCGAGAATGGTGCATTTATTTAAATAGCATAGATCTATGCACTGACAAATTGGCTTACACTTAACAGTCAGCGATGTGGGTGTTTGGCATATGTACAGTTATGACAAATTTTGCGTAACTTTGAACATTCTAATTCAAGCAGTAGTGACACTTTTCTAAGATTGTTTAACGAGGAATTGTCATGCTGGTGCTAAAGAGTGTTGCTCGACTATGCAACAGCAAGATAGAGCAACAAATGTCAAATGGAATCTAATTGATAGCTGGTTAAAAGGTTTGCTGGCAAATATGCATCCATCTAAATAGACGAAATATAGGTGCTTTGATCACACAAACGAGCAAATCTGACAGCTAGTTAAAATAACTACACCCTAGTAACATGATTTGACACTAACTTAACTGGGAGTTGTTTCCGACATAGGCGTATACATATGCTGCAACAGTCCGCAGACAAATTATGTTCTTTTATATTATCCAACAGCTTACCTGTGTAGCTAACTTGAAATTTAGATTCTATGAATTTAAATTTCAACGTTTTAAATCGAGTTTAGCACATCCAAAATAAGTGTGTCGAGGTTCTCTAGAAATAGGTCTGTGGGATCGATTGATCACTACACTCTCTGAATATCAATTTCCAGGCAAATTTACAGGTAAACTCTTGAATATTTTTAAAACTACTTTGACTGAGTGATGTCACTGCCTACATTAGCAAGAGCGCCCAAGCAAAATATTGTCAATATATTCGGCAGAATATTTATTAAATAGTAAAGACATAAGATTAGTACAACTTGACCGATTATTAAGCATTTATGACAGGCATAGATATACCATTCATGACGTATTTTATTGTGACGTCAGCCTAGTCATGACATGACTGCGTATGACGTCATATACTTGACTGAACGATTAGATTCCTCTATTATAGATGTTCGATCGTCGATCATTGGCATTAGAAAGAAAATGAAATCTGCGATTAACTCAATGCTAAAAATCCCTGATTCGACAAAAAGCATTACATATTGCGTCGCATTCACTGTCACCCAGTGCTAGCATCCATTGCGTTAATTAGACATTTCAACCCGACAACACAGAGAGAACAGATTATATACAATCCAAGTAAAAACTGACGACTCCATTGTACTCGGTTTTGGCTGGAAGCTGTTTCATCAAAACATTCCAGTGCTACATAGTTGAAATTCTGCAAACCTACCGTTTTACTTGTAGTTTAAAGTGTGAGTGCACCTGTGCCATTTGATGGTCACAATATATTATCACTTTGGGCATATCACTCAGCATCTTACTCTAATGATAAATGGAAATGCGATTATACAACATGAGACATGGCAAAGCCGGTTTGACAATGTGACAATAATAAGTTTATCCGGGTTAATTATGGATACATTTCCTGCAATTTATGTATTCACAGACATTTATAATTTCCATGTATGTGCGTGTTCGGGCCCTGAGACCAGATACATAGCTATCTGTGGCATATATTGTCATTCTATATAGGCATCCTATACCCCTAAACGAGACATGACGGCTGCGTTATTAGAACAACTTTGATAGACCTAGATTGTGTAGCAACAGCCTGTCTTACTGGGAAACGGAAACTTGGTGAGTATTGATGAGATAGCGATGTTAATTCGAGTTCCGGATGCAAGGTATTTTGCTTGCCATAAAGTGCAATCAGCTATGCCAATAAAACGTGACCACTAAAGACAGGTGGACGCTTAATACTACTTATTTGCTACGTTAAATGGCCTTTGGAGGCCAAATGATAGTATGATACTGGTAGCATCATTTGGCTCCGAAAGCTAGTGTTGGTTATAGACATATGTTTGACAATGGCTGTTAATCAACCTAACGTACTAGGATGTGAGGTTATTTCAATATTCATGTTGTATGCCGGCCCACATCTTGAAATAAATTTAGCTGACGTATTTTATGTAAAACATTTTAACATTGCATAGTATGAGATGGTGTTGTGTTACTGATTCCATTGCCAATTGATGATGTATTGCTCATGTCTACCGTTTATGGACAGACCAATTTCATTGGCGCATCTTTGACTATAATTGCATTGTTAGGTAAACGTGGTCTATGTCGTTGTCAAATTATAGCAGGTGTCAAAACAATGAGATCACAGACAAGCCCCTTCACTACCGCGACATCGCATAAACGTGAATGAGGATACGTCAATCTGTCTCCGTATTTTGTTTTTGATATTATATATATATATATATATATATATATATATATATATATATATCGTGTGTGTGTACGTGTGTGCGTGTGTGCGTGCGTGCCGGGTGTGTGTGCGCGTGCGTGCGTGCGTGCGAGCGTGTGAAGATTGAACTTGACAATAGTAATGGTAGAAAGGCCTACCTTCTGGCATTATATGTATGGAAGTGGAGAATTGGTTGGTAGCAAGATCACACATAGGCAATGTCTAAACGTTTCTGGGAAATCTAAACATATAGCCGTACCTTTGTGCTATGTCGAGACCTATCTCGCTCCCTTTAGCATAGGAGATCTCGCGAGAACACGAATGGTTTCTGGGCTGATGGGGAATAATGCATTGTACACAATGTTTTATTTACGCGAATATTCATATGATAAGAAGATGATATGAACTGTATACATTTTGATTAGATTACTAGATTAGATGTCTAGCTAGTATAGAAATGTTAACGCACTTATTCCAAATCCAAGATAGACTATGTTTTATAAATTTACGGGGATGAGTTGCCTGGCTGTGGTAAAATTCATCATGAGTACAGTTATATGAAATCACGCATGTGTCTACCTTGTCCGAGTTCTCTGTGACTATGCCACATACGAATTCTGACATGACGGGTGAGCACGTGATGTCATAATTTCTCTATGGCAGTCTGTCAAAGAACTCTGACTACGGAATATCTCGCACAGCATCTCTGAAATTCCAACTGATATCGATATCAATTTATGCTCTGGAAATGAGTCAGGACCTCGATTCTTAACACAGAATGGGAAGTCTGCTCAGAATGTTGATGAACTCGTCACATTGCGAATTCTCTCATAATTCCTGAATAGTTTCTAATTCATGGTGATAAAGCGGCTGTTCAATGTATGGTCTAGAAGAGCTCTATAATCGTTGTTCATTTTGCTTGAATGAGTCTCACACAGCTACAACATTTTGTACAATAGAAGCATCTATGTCTAGATATTCCCACTCATTTCTGCCTAAGCTCATCCCTCGTTTTATGCGCATTGGATTCGATTTAACGCATTGGAATCGATTTAACGCTGTGAAACCTTAATTCTCAGAATAAAAATGTCAAGCTAAATCTACAGGTATGATGTTGAATATCATGAAACTAATTTAACTGGAGACTGCTTAATGCAGCTTCCTACCAGATTAGTTGCGCAATGTTCAACAGAATGTTTATTAAATAGTGAATTCACCAGAGACAGACAAATCGTAGTAACGGGTGTTTCAAGTTTCGTGACGGAGCTATGTTATTTAGTTTTTTTATTGTGACGTCAACGAACTAGTAGCATAATTGAAGAATCCAGTTTCAACTATGCCCATCCCATCTTTACCTAAGCGCCACTCACATTTCGCCAATGTTGGGATCGATCGCTCCCTGAACTCCATGACGATCCTATCAATTTCCAGAAAACCATACAGGTAAGCTGTTGAATAAGTTGAAACTAATTTGACTGGGTGCTGTTACTGCATATGGCAGCAACAGCGCCCAGTCAAATTAGTTTTAAAATGTTCAAGCGCATGTTTCGTAAATAGTAAAGACATACACTTCCTACAACAACACTTCGTGCGTCAAGGATTAAGCGTTTGTGACGAACCTAGCCACGTAATTCATGACTTAATTGATTATGACATCATCCTACACGTTACGTAGTTGATTATGACGTCATATGATTGATGGATAATTTGCATTCTTCCATTGATTAAGTGGCAGATCGGATCCGCCATTTAGGAGAATGGGGTCTGCCTTTAATGGACAGCAACTCCAAACGGCATCGATATACTGGAGGATTGTTTGTAATATGCCTGTTTTTACATTAAGCATTTACCTGGTAGGCTACCTAGCGACGTTTCGTCAATAACTGTATCTAAGCTAGTAGCATAGGTACAATGAGCAATTTATCTATCCGCCGCATCGTCCTATCAGCATAGGTACGTCAATGCTTCACCCATTTATACAATGCAAGCTAAATAGAAATGGATGTGTACTTTAGCTATGGCAGTCCCTTATCTGCAAATTAATATAATTATAATTAGTGTTATTTGACGTCGGTTCTAATTCGTAGTGATAAAGTCACTCTTCATGCCAGCTCTTGAAGACACTATAGACTCTGTTCATTGTGCTTGATGAATGTGACGTAATTACAGCAGCTAGTATAATATTGGGATCCAATCTCCTAACTATGCTCCACCGATTTCTAGCTATCCCACACCGATTTGTATCTATTCCCCACGGATTTCTAGTTATGTCCCACCCATTTTTAGCTATGTCCTGCCCATCTCTAACTAATCTCACCCCACGTTATACGTGTCTTGGAGTCGATTTATAACATTGCATGCTGAATTCGCGAAACCTAACTTACACGGTAACTATACAGGCATGGTGTTGAATGTGTTGAAACAAATTTGACTGGGCAGAAAAAGTTCCCTATCAGATTAATCTCAAATTGTTCAGTATAATGTTTATTAAATAATGAATTCACAAGAGACGGGCATTTCCTCTTTCCTGACGGAGCTACGTTATTTTGAATGTGACGTTAGGTAACTAGTGACATAATTAAATATGACCTCAGATACGTGAGTGACAGATTGCGGTCCTACATTTATAAACATCGGATCTGCATTTACACGAGGGCGGAAACGCACATGCCACGTGGCATCCACATACTTCACGATTGTTTGTGATGATGATGGTCGGGTTTTTCCATTAATCAGAGATTTAGTACTTATCGAGGTTCCGTCTATAACTATAGGTATTCTAGTAACTACTATATTACTAGGAGTTTTTCTATCAGCAAGGTCGTCAATGTTTGCCTGATTATAGCCTACATTCCAAGCTAAACACCAATTTATGTGCACACAAGTCATGACAGTCCCGCATCTGCAAATTAATCTAAATCTAATCAGTGCTATATGACGTATGTCAGTTAATTGTGGCCCCGTGATATTATCACTTATATGACATTTTAACGACTGTTGATGGCAATAGGTCGTGAGAATGCACGATACTGGACCAATACTGGACATGTCCTGGTATGTTGCCAGTACCGGCCCAGTAATTAGCGTTATCAGCGTGATGGTTGTGCTTTGATAATGTTGCTTCAAACTGTTGCATTTCGAGGCAAATATCTATACCGATCATAATCCTCACAGCACATATTAAATATCATGACATGAGCCAGACACCGGAAATTAGCTTTCCGTCACCAATAACATCGCATTTGATTGCATAGCGTAGATAACAAACTGGGTTAAGCACGCTATTCACAGAGAAAGTCATGTGGCATATGTACACATCTATGTGATTCAAATTAGCCAGAGGTTAGAGGGCAAGAGAATAACGTGCGTCAGTTACCATAGGTGGGGTTGGGGGAGTCCCGCGTAGCTCAGTCACCTTATCTTGTTGCAAGTAATTTGTGTAAGTGTTCATGATGTTTGCCATTTCAATCAGACATACCATATAGTATGATAACCTTTTAAGGCGCATGACCACAAAGCATTTAGGAAGACATGTACATTTATGTAATCTAACTAAATCTCTCCGCATAACCAGAATTCTTAACTTTAAGAAAGAAATCGAGAGATTTTATATAAGGTTCAGCCCAAATCAAAGGGTCCCGGGGTGAGTTTTTTTCAGTAATTACAAACATATATGACATTACATTTGAATCCTTTAATTTTGAATTATTTAAGGACCTTGCGCATTCTTAAGCATCTTCAATTGTTACAAGTCCGAGTCTACTCTGACCCTAAGGCACCCTAAGGCACGTATTTGGAGAAACAGATGGGCCTGGATAAGGCAACCTGTCAGTTTATCAAAATATCTGGCAAATGCATTTTTTCTCAGATTTTCTCAAAATTCGCGAGATTTACAAATAGCTGTGTGAGATGGGAGACAAATGTATGATTCTCACGCTGAATGCGTGAGAATTGAAAGGGCTGCTTTACATGGAGTTTTAAGTTAATATGTTAACTGCCACAATCGGCTATGAGACCATTTCTTGTGCTGATTACCGGGCATGCACTGATATTGTGTTAAAATGCAAAATGTTGCCAGAAGATATGAAATAATAGATGGATCCATTTGTACTATGCTCCGACCTTTTCGACTAAGCTACACACACTTTTAAACGCATTTGCAACCACTTTAAAACGTGAATTTCCAAAATCCTAATTTCAATATAACTAGACAAGTAAACTGTTGAATATTTTGAGCCTAATTTGAGTGGTGTGTGTTGCTGATTGTCAATGGAATTGTTATTAAATCACTAATTCATCAAGAATATACAATTCCTAGACATTCGTGAACGACTTTTCGAGTTTCATGACTGAGCTATGTTATTTTGAGTGTGATTTTTGCGAACTGGTGACGTCACTGATTAGAGAGAGAGAGAGAGAGAGAGAGAGAGAGAGAGAGAGAGAGAGAGAGAGAGAGAGAGAGAGTCATATGCAAAGGTTGAATCTGAGGGTGTGTCAGAGACGGGTGATTTCCCTGAAAATAGGGTGTTTGTAAATCCCCCAGATATATACAAATCGTACACATTAGTGCTCCCCGGGAAATTTGAAAACTCAGATGCTCTGAGAGGGCCTTTCAAGCACATCTAGAGTGACGTATGCAGCGCACGATTAATGCTTTCGTAGGCTCTAGGCACCTGTTAGGCAGACTGGCAAAGGGTGATTGAGTGTTATAGCCAAACTAAAACGAGTGCTTAGGGTCCTCCTCTAAATTATTTTGAAATCCGGATTCAGTCAGATCCCGCATTTCCGGAGATAAATATAAATCATTAGTTGATTGTTAAAACGTGCAATTAAAGAGGTATAAAGATTTGATTTGGACAACTATCAAATATGATGTGTAGGACAAGCACCATTATGGAGCATTGAAACTTAACTGGCACTAAGAAGCAAGGAAGATATGGAAAACAGGGTGTGTCAATGTAGCTTTATCTTTCATACCTCACTCAAATTTCATGGCACCCCCCCCCCACCGCGAGCTGTCGTAGGCTCACCTAAATTGCGTAGACCCTAGGCACTGTGACTCGCGTGCATAATCATGCTCTGACATGACAATCCGGCCTTGTACGAGCTATCGTCCAAATTTCACTTTTTCGCAAGTTTTCTCTTTGACTTATATGGAATTAAGCCTATATGAAACTAGAATGGCGCCATATAGCCTATAGCCTATAGTGGATACCTCTGCAACGCAATGTTTTCACACTTTTTGCTTCTGAAATTTTGCTAAAAATGTTACCCGGATCCGAATACAGATCTATGGTGCATCAGCACGAATATGCGTGCGCTTCATTACATGGACTGGATACCAGAGTGCTGAGATATAATATTGGAGCAAAACATCTTTATTACCCCACAATATTCTAATTTTGTATTGAAAAGTGTACTGGATTGAATTTCCGTCCGTTATCAAGTTGATAACAAATTCAAGTTGATAACTGAAAATCAATCACCCACGGAAACATGAGTATGATGAGTAGTATTGCAAACATACATATCAGATGACACATAATCCAAGGCCTGCATGTACTACAACTACACTTTGTTTGGAAGTCAGTCAGAGTCTCATGGAAGAGTGCGTCCATCGGAGAGGAAGAACACTTGTTATTTGATGTAGGGGTGCGGTGTGTGTTCATATTACGATTATTTTCTTGCGAATCTGTACAAATATGTATAGGTCGCATGACATAACGCGGCATGACACCTAATTATTGTAAACAAGATGATACCAGTTCAATATTATTTGTATAGCCTATACAGCGATTCGCCATTCATAGACAAACTAAGGTCACAGAACAAGTGTGGGTTTTCTGCATTGGCTTTGCTGTCCATTTTAAAAGAGACCTTATGTGAAAGTTTTACTTGGTTTCACACATAATTTTTATTACAGGAAATAATATTATAGGTCACGTTGGTTTGAATAGAAAGGTTTATCAAAGTTTACATTGAATGTTTAATAAAGCAGAAGTAATAGGCCTACGGGTCTATGACTGCATGTCACATTAAGTAAATTCGTATTCGCTTATAGATACATATAATTCGGGTGGTGATTTACGCCCTCACTCACATTTTGGTGCCCTCTAAAAATCTCGCGTCCTAGACAATGCCTAGTTCTCCTGTGCGGGAGAAAGAGAGGGAGAAATGGATCGACCTAACGATAGACTTGCGATTCACAGCTAAAAGATGTGGACACGGTGAAGAACACTGTTAATACATTAACCATTGATCACGGCGAGATATTGATACAGGGCACCAGTCTTGTCTAGACACTGTGAAAAGTAACGATATCTAGATATGTATGTAATGGAGCTGACTGCTGTCATTGTTGATGTCTGATAATCTTGGGTGACACATTCATATAAACTCGAGGATCCATTAACAGGTGCGTGACTGCAGTGAGCTCCATTAAACCTGTGAACCAGGGAGGCCAACATGCGGAGAATCATGTACAATGCAAAAACTATTGTGTTGAATATTTTGAAGCTAATTTGACCGGAAGCTGGCGCTGCCTATGCCAGCACCATTATTCATCTAATATTCAACAGCTTACCTGTGACCTTAATGCGAAATTGAGATTCTGGGAAGTCGGTGTTCAAAGGGGTAGGAAAACAAATTACTACGCGCCGAATAAAATCACTAAGCTAGATAGAGGTGCTGGTTAGGTAATATAAAACCATTCTTTATGGAGGTAGCCGATTTTCTAAAGCATGGAGTGCCTATGTACACAATTTCATTGTCAAACTATGTAATAATAATCGCGGCATGTTGGCCGATGGCATAGTTAATTATTTTCCAAAATAACTGTCGCTGTCATTATATAAAATAACCTATGTGTATGTAAGTTTGAAACGAAAAGCTATAGATAGATGCAGGCTGTTTCCATACCAACTATGGACGGCTCAATTTCTAGCTATACCACGTCCATTTCCAACCATATCCGCCAAATTTTATCGTATGCTAGAATCGATTAAACACGTTGAAACAATAATTCCCTAAATTCAAGTTTCAAGGGAATTATATGGTAAGCTGTCAAATATTTTGAAATTAATTGGGGATATTGCAGCTCCCAACCAAATTAGTTTCAAAATATTCAACATAATCTTTATTGAAATATAAAGACAGATACTTGAGTGACATCTCCCTCAATTAAGGCACAATGGAAGCAAAAGACGAAGCTTCCAGCTCCCTTACCTGTGTACGACGTCAGACTTAAGAGAATGCCTATTGCAAGGGTCCACCGTGTCAGACACATTGAAGTCGTGTTCAAACCAAAGAGCTAATCTGAAGTAAGACCATCGATCACAAAATTGTGTGTTACTCATATAAGCGTTCACATTTACACAGGTTATGCCATGTAAACGAATCTTTGCGATCGGGAAGGCTTACCTTGGACTTACTTCAGAGTAGCTCTCTAGTCTGAACAGCAGCTCCTGAGAGAAAACGATGAAAACGACAATGACACGGATTATTCCCCTATTCTTATCAATGATGACACAGCTGGCCAAAGAGAGAAGGATTTATTGTATTGTTGTATTTCTGCCCAGCAACATGTAATCACATTGAGGGAGAGATATCCTCTTTTACATAAGTAGGCCCTATTGTAAATCTCCTTAGAAGTGTGGACAACATATTAAGTTGCTTGGCTGGCAATATAATCTGATTGAATATTTATGTCGATATTAACTTTAAATCAAGGACAGTATGTCAGTGCGTGTAGAAATCAGTTGTAATGATTTCAAAATGGATCTTTCATCTTTGAATATTAAGTAATTTGATATTTTAATTTATTTATTGGAACTAGCGTTTGTCAGATGAGTTATGGAAATGGGAAGGCTAATAAACTATGGAAGTTAAGTTATAAAACCCTTTAACCATATAGTAGCGACATTTACAGGGCACTGTAATTCGGCTGTCTGTGCAAGGCATCACATGTCTTTGTCAGCTATAATATATAGAATGAAGCAGCCATGATAACCCAGGTTACTAGGCCGGTAGTGGGCCATTACCAGGCCGTATTAACAAAGTATTAGCCCGATTCTGCTGCAGTAACCTGCCTTGTCATAGAGTGCAAAGAAATGTTTAGAATCAAAAGTCTGCAAAATGGGAATTGTAATAGGCTCTCACTCAAACCTTTTTAACTAAGGGGCGTCGTTTAGAATGTTCTGACGGAAACGAGACTGAGATTTTCAATCAAGCTCGTGTTGATGTTCAAATGGTAGCTCGATGGAACGAACTGGATTGTCCTCGCAGTCCAATTCAAACAGTTACTCAGTGACAGTTGCGCAACCGTTCGAAAAGAGATATTGATCTGACGAGGGAAACAACATTGGAGATTTCAGGCTTCAATGCATCTATCGTCGAACAGAAACATTGAAGACAGTTGCATGGCGTCACAACAGTCACAACAAGAAAAACGCAAAGCCATTATTACACCCATGTTAGTACACAGTATCATCACGAGCAAACACAATAATCAGAACAGGTCGATAGAAAAGAGTGTTGCGAATTTGAACAGAAAGAAGGGCTCGATCAGTGGTGCAGGGTTCTTTTGTTCAATCTGTCAATATTATCATTAAAATAAGCCTTCAATGACGTAGGCTGCCTGCATCCACTTGTGCTTTGCTTTACTTGAATGTACGCTATGCATGCATCATAATTATGAAGGTGGAAATCAAAGACAGTACACGTGTATTTAACTAGAATGTGTATGGTGAAAGACAGGTCCTGATATTACTGGACTATTGGGGTTTCTATTCTTCTTCTTCTCCTTCTTCTTCATCTTCGTCGTCTTCTTCTTCTTCTTCTTCTTCTTCTTCTGCTTTTGCTTCTTCTTCTTATTATTATTATTATTATTATTATTTTTAGGATTATTATTCACCGGAATGCCTAGACATATAGCCTATGTGTGTGATGGAATCAATAATGTACAAATCAAAGTGGACACAACCAACATGAAGTTGAAGATAGTCCTCAACCACTCATGCAAACCAACACAGGGATGGAGTGGGATATATTGATATGGAACTTAATTGCGGGGGATCAGAGAGGGGATGACCTCATCTGATATGGAGCCGGTGTGCGGGGGTATTTATCCCAGTGAAAAATATAAAAATTAGATGCTCTGAGAAGCTATATCCAAAGTTCTGATTGATAAACAGCATTCGCCCCTCATTTGCCCCTTTCCCATTTCAAATGGCCGGGTGGGTGGGTGGGGCACCAGTAAAAGTGTGCTTAACTGGGAACAAATCTTATTTGTCAAAAGCGGGTCACGTGACCCGTGATGCCATCTCATTTGCATATTAGGCTCACACCGCCTTTTTTCTAGCCAAAACCAGCTGATTTTTATTGGTCGAGAGCTGGTTAAGTGACCTCATAACCGCATTTAGCGCGGAAAATGTTGGTGTGTGCTATTATTCAAATGAGATGACGCCACAGGTCATGTGATCCACTCTCAACTAATCAGAATTTCGCCCAGCGCCTATATCCCAACAGGCACACGGTATGTAGATCTATTGAAATGTTTTGATGAATGACAGGTGTACCGACCCACGAAATTGATGGGGGTTTAGAGGGTGGGTACATAGATCTATTGTTCCATAAACAAAGAGACAATGCGAAGGTGTGAGTTCATTATGCAATTATTTTGTTCCTGGACGAAGATCACACCTAATTGCTAAAATCCCTAGCAATCTATATGTAGTTGCTAAGTTCTTCAGTACACAGATCTACTGTTCCTGGCTGAAGAGGCAATGGGTAGGTCAATCCAAATGCAGGAGGTGGGATCGGACGGAGGGGTGTTGGTGAATGTATATGACTTATAATATGTTTGAACAGGTTCGCGCCTGACTGAAGAGACAATGAGTAAGCCAATCTAAAGGGAGGATGGATCTTGGTGAATGTGTATGACTTATCGCAAGTTCGCTCCTGGCTGAAGAGACAATTGAAAGGTAGATGCAAATACAGCAGGTGTGGGTCAGGAGGGCAGGTGGGAGGACTGCAGACGATAAATAAATCAGCTCTATTACTCGCTGTTCTAAGATTGTGGCCATACTTCCTCAGGCGTCTTTGGCAAATATTCATTTGCAGACTTAGGGGCAGCTATTTTTGTAAATTTATAATATGAATGGCTCGCTCAATAACATTGACAGACAGTCCAGGGATATATTTTCAAAAATATGTATCTCTAGGATTGCATATGGCTGACGATGTCACTGCGTTGTATCCCAAAAGCCTCCTGAAACCTATTTTGTACTCAAATCTTAACGCCACATGTATGTGTGTATGTGCGTGTGTGCAAATGTAGCCGCCGGGGCGCGCGTGGCTCCGCCGTTTGCCGCTGTCAGCCAGCATCGGGATGGGGAGCGGTCGCCGCGCATCTGCGCGCATCTGCGGTGTCCACAAAACCTACCTAAAGGGCCGGTGAAACGATTATGTTCCAGTGGGTTCGTACACCCATTGCTGCGAAAATTGAACACTGCCGTCTCGACCCGGCTGTTTGTGGCCCCGGTGTGCCTAGCCGACAATTCCAAGGTGGAAAGAACGGTGCTAGACAATTTACTTAATTAATTACCGTGACAATGTTTGTATGCTTGTCACTTACGAACGGTGTATGTAAAAACAGAAAAAGTGGTGTGTTAATTCTCTGTCTCGCCAGCGGTACCTAAACGATCTAGTCCCATGTAGACGGTATCGAAAAAGGTACCACTGTAGGGTGGGTGGGGCGGGGGGGCGGTCTGAGCAGGGCGCCGTCAGTTGGTTTAATATAAACTATATCTGCCTCAGGCCGGCCAAAAACTATTGCCTAGGTGCCTCGTGCGGGCCTCTGTCACAGGAAATGCCCACAACATCGTGGCGGAGGAAGACAGATGAGAGGAGAGAGAGAGAGAGAGAGAGAGGTCCAACATGGATGTGCAGGGCAAGAACGAAGAACTGTGCCAAACGATACCAATAATGATTAATTCTTTACCGTTTGCTTGGGAGGAGATTTACAACGGTGCAGTACCGTGCTCCGTGTGGGGAGCGGTCGAAAATGAGAGCGCCCGACTGTCACAATGAGGAGAAAAATTGGGGAACCCACACTGGTCTATGCCAAGGATTACCAGGTTCTTGCCATTTGATTGATAGGAAATATATGACGGTGCCACACCTTGTCGCCTTGTGAGAAAGCAACTGGTGAGAAACTGACTATAAAACATGAAAAATGGGGTGGGTGTACTCTCACAGTTTGTGTGCAAACGTCAGCGAAACATCCCACGGTAACGAAAAATGAGGAGGAAAATTATGCTGGTCTTCCCTGCACAAAGCAGGGAATATAAAATTTTGCAAGAGGAAAATGCCTCGCACGGGTCTCCGTCTAAAGAAAAATGCTTTCATCACCGAAGCGGAGGAGGAGAGCGGTAAAAGGGGCCGCCCTCCTATCCTACCAAGAGAGAGAGAGAGAGCAATGTGTTGTGTGTATTATTCTAATATAGTTATTCTACTGTTGTGTGCCCCCGATGTGTGCGTCAAGATACGGTGGCTGCTTCATTTCAGCACCGTTGTATTAAGTTAAATATGCTATTGTAGTTGGTACAGTTAATTTTTGTGTGCCTAAAAATGTCCTAGACTAACTTTTAGTCATAAGTTCAAAAACACATATTTTTAAGCCGCAAATGGCGTAGCACTAACTGTCTTTAACGAATACATCTTCCTGGCGAGGATGCTCGGTACCGTTGCCGATACCCCACGAAGCATCTCTCCTCAGACCGACAGCGTGCAACATGTTGCCTGGTGGTAGTTTCAGAATCGCAAAGCCATCCCTCCACATACCGCATCACAACCACAAACAACAACACATGGGCAAATCACATTGACAGAAACGTGTTTAGAAAGCGAATGTTAGCCTACTTACCGTGGGGAGAGAGAAACGCATTTCCATCTATGGTGTCTATCCCGTAGGCGTGGTGAGCTCTAAGGCTTCCACCAGTCACCATGATGAGTTAGATGGTGATCCATGTTTCTATTCGCCAAATAATGGTTTCGAGTATGGCCCGTAAAAGATCCATACCCTGGAGTTACCGTTTAGCTGCTTTAGGTTTGGAGAAAAGTTGCCTTAAGAACACTGCTGGTATGGCAATGGTGTTGCCGTATTTATATTTTCGCAGTGTTTCCTACTTTGGGATACAAAGTCCTGCTTAATAGGTATCAGAAGGTACACGGGGTATGTATGTGAACGGCAGATTGATTCTGGCTGGCTAGAAACCTACCGTAGTTTCTTGATATGGTCCTAACCATTTTGAAGGTGGGAATTCTAACACTTATTTCGGCCAGTCAGCCATATAAGCATTGTCAAAGGTAGTTACTCTCTACTTTAATTTATGAGGCCTTAATATGGATGGCCAACTATGAAAATCAGTAGTACCGTTTATACAATGGTATTATTGACTGTGAAGAAGAGTTTTTAATAACAATTCTCCGTTTAAAGAGTAACCGCTCTTGGCTAGCTTAAAAACCTGTCCTATCGAGCTATCATAGTTCCAGGTTTAATGGTAGCATGTCATATTCCCTGACGGGAGCATGAGCAGCGACATTACTGTAAAATTGGTACCGTTGAGAGAAAACATGGTGATGCATTTGTTGTTGATATATAATGTAACCTAGGTGTGCTTGTGTCCAAATATTTTTCTAGTTTTGACTGCTAAACTATTAACATGGGCAGAATGACTAATTACAATTATACATTCATTGAGGTATAAGGCCAACTTAGCCTACGGTGCCGTTTAATTGCTGGCACCATTTACAATGCCTAATATTACGTACAATGTTACCTTAAAGCGGAGGTCGCATCCGACCTTATGGTACCGCGTAGGGTGGTACTTTATTTATTATTATTAATAACGGTATACATAACTAAGATGTGTTTCTATGTGGTGCACCTATTAGTCACGAGTGCAATATAAACGGCACATGTACTCTTTACACCATCTTCTTACGGTGTGAGTTGATGCATAGTGTAGCTGCCACCTGGAGAATTTACTGCGGGATGCTGGCCGTAACGTTTCATACTCGAAAACAGTGAAGAATAAAGTCGATTTCGGTGGCTAACAGGTCCTCATGCATAGCACATACGGAATAGTTCACCGTGATACCATTATACTGTTTGTGCTTTAAAGAGTGGCGGATGTCTCCATTGTGTAGAGACGGTAAGTACATAATAGGTAGAATTATTTTCTCGGCACAAGACAATCCACACGCTTTAGCTCTTATGGTGTGTAAAGCAATGTCCTTGTCTGGAATAAAGACCAGCATAATTTTCCGGTCAAACATAAATTCAATGACGCTGAACACGTCCATTATTTTCTACCACCGTTTTTGTTGTGGCACGGCAAGTCTGGCGAGACATGATAAACACCACCGTTCTGCGTTAATTCCTCATCCAATTCTGGTATTAATGCATCCCAAAATCTTTTAGGATGGTCCCATATTACGGAATTGCCATAATGTGAGCAAATATATAAATAAGTTGCCAGTCTCCAATGGCTACTGTGTCAATGTTTGTTTATCACTAATGGCCGCGAATGCACGTAGGTCGATCTCACGGACTCTATTTCTGTTCTCCTGTTGGAATGGTTGTTTACGTGTGGACCGATCTATGGCCAGTGGAGCAGGGACTGCCCTGGACTGAGTACGCACCCGACGGTGATCCAAGCCTTCCCAGTTTGGTCCCGGTGCCGAACGATACCGCATAGCAAATCGCCATCCACCGGGCACTGCCGGTCGAGAATTATAGACTTCTCAGGTAGGAGCATAGCCAAGAGGAGAAATAGTGATGCGTGTGGTGCGTATTCATGAGAGGCAGGAACTGTAGCTCGCGGGAGTATGCGCTGGTCCATCGTATTGCACCGCTCCATTGCACTGCATGTACAGGATGCATGGGAGGGCGGGTTAACTATGGTTGTCGAGGTTACGGATCCCATATTGCGACAAGTTACAAAGACCGGCTTCTAGAGCCGGTGGAACGATAATGTTCCAGTGGGGCCGTGCGACCATTGCCGCCAAGATTGAACCTCACGGTCTCATCCCAACTGTTCTTGTCACTGGTATATCGGTCCAGTAACTAGTTTAAAAGTCTGGACATGATGATAATAATTAAAAGAATTAAAAACTGAACAAACAATGGTACTCGTTTGCTAGTAAGTGAGCAAAATAATATAGTACATAGAACCAACTGGTGTTCTTTCAATGTGGGCTCGCCGAAGGTACTTCACAGATTGCTAAATCCGCAGAAGTATCCCGGCAAGGGAGCATCGCAACGAGGTTACTTGATAGTTTAATTCAAACCAATTATAATCCTAACACACAGAAAATATTATTGTTGCAAGAGGAAAGTGCCTCACGTGGGCCTCTGTCACACGAAAAGGCCTTCAACGCCAAAGCGAAGGAAAAGAGTTGGCAAAGAGGGCCACTCTTTTGTTCAAACAAAAATGTATGTGCAGTGGTCAATCCTGGTGAAACTACAATTAGTGTGATGCACGCTGGTTTACGTGAAGGTGGGATGGATGATTTCCGAAGAAATCATAGGTCACCGTCTTATGTAGGTCCAAAGATCCTGAATTGGTAGTTGCCGCTCCATTTATATGGGCCTTCTGCTAAAGTCTAACCTAGCCTTTAGTTGTTAGATACGTTTCCAAGCTTTAGCCGCAAGTGGCAGGGATTCCTACCTATCTATTGACAAATACGTCCAACTGGCGAAGATGCCCAGCTTCCTGTAGGTCGCCCTGCATAGCATCTTCCTCAGAAAGACATCGTGCGTACATGTTACAGAGCGACAGCTCCCGAATAATTTAACGATCCAGTCACCATTGCACCATGCCCACATATAACATCAATTACAATTTACATTTCACATAAGCAATTTAGAAAGTGCAATAGTATTTATGGTGGGGAGTAAGAGGCATATATCCATCGCTAGTGACCTGCCATTGAGGGCCTGGTTTGTTATAAGACCACACCCAGTCACCATACCGAGTTGGATGGAGATATGTGTCCCGTCCGTCATCCATGTGTTACTGAATTACCATTTCACCTGCCATTAGGGTTATGTTCCAGAATGCCCAGAGAATCACTGCAGGCCGGTATTACATATAATATAATTTCTTTTCGCAGTGCTTCCTACATTGGCGGGAATTTCTAACCTAACTGGTATCCGAAGATACAGGGGGAGTGTTTGTGAAATCGGCACTTTAGTTATCACCACTTGGAAACCCCAATAGATGCCCAGAGTCGGATCCTGCCAACGTATCGATTGGGAGTCCAGACACTTATTAAGCCTTGCGGTTGGAGGAGCATAGAAAGCGCCAATCACTCGATATTAGCAAGAGGCCCTAAGGTAATTGGTCAATTTATACAATCTAGTCAGTATGCGGTGTTACATATCCGCCACAGCCGTAAAAGAGGTATACACAATGTGTCTCTTATGGAGAGATTGTCTCTAGCTACTTTAAACCTATCCTATCGAGTTAGAATAGCCAGGTTTAGTCGGTCACATGTCAGCTTCGAGCTATATGAGCATGATCAGTGACCTCTGTGTAAAATTTGATGCTGGGGGATAATAGTGATGCGGATATAATGTTGCTGTATAGTATTGTCCAGCGTACACCATCCTAGAGCTTTTATATAAACAAAACAAAATAACTAGGATGGCTAATTGCCATATACATAACTAACTAATACAGTGCTAACAGTATATCAGGTCATATGATATATTGTGCTCGTTGGTTATAAGCACATGGAAATAAAGATAATATATACAGCATGAAAGAGAAAATATAAAAATGCGGTCTTTAAGACCGGGAAGGTACCTATTAGTCACCAGTGCCTATTATGGAAATAATAAATAGCACAATAGTATAGTTACTTGAGTACCTATTAGTCATCGGTACAGTAAGAGTTCATAAATCATAGAAATGCATATGCTACAGTTGAGTAGCGCGACGTGGCACGATTCCGAAGTTGCCTGGACGATTTCCGCAGGCAGCCTGTTGATACGGCTCACTCTCAAGATGGTGAAGAAGAACGTTTGTAGAAAGATGTCCATCAAATAGTCAGAATAACTAATACATTAATTTACACAGTAAATTGAAAGTGTCCATCCGGCGACGGTAGTTTGAAAGTTGTCTTTAAAATAGAGGGCTACAGTTGTAATTAAATATGCTCGTACATTACTGGGTACACCGTGCGGGATATATCGCATAGCTCTTGCGATGAACAGGGCAGAGTCCCACTAGACTGTGGTCTAAAAGTTAATTAAAACACACGACATCCTGCACAGAAGTTTGATACCACTTTTCAGTATAGTCCGGAAGATCTGGCGAGTTATCCATCAAGAATCACCTTGGCTCTACATCCTGTAGACTTACATCGGGCCTGCAAGGCCCATCCATAGAGAAGCTCCTCTGTAAGTGTTCCAGAAAGGGAGTTCTTTTATTAGTTAATTTTGCCCTCGGATGGCCATCCGAGAGCTTACAAAAACTTGATGCAGTTGTTCAAGACAGCTCACCGGCACAGGAGGTCTGAATTCCAAAGGGTGCTGCTATAGCCCTGCGCTGATCCAGCAGCCTTGCTGTCGTGTCGGCTTCCTCGCCGAAGTGCTCTCGATTCTCGATTTCTGGCTCCTTTTATACTACTCGTGACGTCAGTGGCAGGGCACCACAGCCAATTAGCGGGCGACCAGTAGCCAATCAGCGTGCAGCTAGAAAGGATAACGTGGCGATCACGTGATCAGCGCATTCTCCATTCATTTAATACATACATGCGATTACGACTTCAAAGCAATATTTTGAAAATAATTCAAGTGAGCCATTTGAGGATAATTCGGCCATTCCTGGTCTGATTTTAAAAAGGTAAAAAGTTTTGAAATCCTCGTTTCATTCCGGTCCTGAACGCTACCAAGGACGACGAGAATGGAGTAATTTTAGGAAACCACCCGTACCAACTCGGTACACCATAAGCATACCCTCTGTCCCAATACTGACACGTGTTGCCAGGGAAGCTCTGATGCGCGCGCATGTGCGCTACACATTCTTAAGGACTTAGCCTTTTAACAAAACCTCTCCCACAGGGCTTTATATACATGTACTATCCTACCCAGGGTGTGCGTGCTTGTAACGTACCTGGAGCAGTCGTTCTGAACCCAGCCTAGCTGGGATGGTCCGTACCCATCTGGCCGATCCACGCTACATCACCCCCTCCTAGTTTGACACCTGTGACAAACGATCAACGCATCATGGATCGAAAGCATGGAAGCACGCTAGGCGAGAATTATAGACTTCTCGAGTAGTCGCATAGCTGAGAGGAGTAGTGACGTGAGAGACACGTAGTTTATCAGAGAAGAGCGCATAGAGCTGCGCTCTCTTTATTATTTTAATACCCTGATTTGGCTAAAACAATAGCTCGCATGGGCGTTCTCTCAGTGATGGATAATTAAATTTCCGCCGAGAACGCCCAAGCTCCAATGTACCTGAATCAAATAAAGTTATAAAAATATAATATAAGAAAATACATATATATTTTAAAACATACAAACACCACATTAATATATAATTATGCATGCACACCGAGTATACAAATGTTTGCATACAGTGCAGCCCGTTTTGGCGGGTCGGCACGGATAGCTCTCGCTATCCACAATCCATCTCGACGTTCTAACGCGAGAAGAAAAATAATAGGAAAAATAGTACTTAATAATAAAGTAAAACTGGTTCATCAGGCAGCCCCAGAAATAGCTGGGATGGCATGATGGTAGTAAAAACATATTCGCTACTGTCTGTTGTGTGCCTACATCGCACACGATATGTGTACAACACAGGTATCCGCAGTGATTATTTTGATGAGACACAGCTATGCAATAATTTTGTGGAGTAGTGTAGGATGACCGTAATCAGCTACGGGACGGGATTTCAATTTTTAAAACATATATAATAATAAGAAAAATATTTCAAAAATAAAATAATAATAGTTCTATCTTCTGCACACCTATTCACACATTCTGCTGCATCCACGACAATAATGTCCACAGTCAACAAACGTCTGCTGAGAAATTCTCCAATGAGTTTGGGTCCCTCACTCGTGCTGGATGGCCATGGTGGTGGTCTCCTGATACCAATATTTCATTATTTATGTTACTAATGTCGGTGGCACTTAAGTTCAATGAAGCTGCTGATGTATTAATGGATAGCACTGTGGTGGTGGTGGTGACGACGATGGGTGTAGTTCTGACTGGTATAGGCTCTAGAATTACTGACATCACTGTTGTCGTGATGGTGCTGGTAGTGGTGCTTGCTGCAGGTTGACTGAACAATGCGATGATGCTGTGCGACGATGCTGCTGCAGTGATTGTAGATAATCTTCTAATTTTAACAGCCTTCATCAGCTTACTCACGAACGTTGTCGGAATGGCTCGGATTTCTGGTTGATGAGCTAGTCTGCGTTTTCCCGCATATGGTCGGTCCAGCGTAGTAGTCTTTCTGATGGCAGTCTATGGAAAGAATGGTGCTGCGCGTGGATGTCGGCATACTGGTATGCGGTGCAGTGGTGGTGATGATGGGTTCCATGAGACTTATCTCCGCATTAATAACTAAACTGAGTGGCGATATTGAACTGTCAGAAATGTCCTGTAAAACGGGATCGTGGATTTTCACAGGAGTTGTTATCACTACCAATATTGACTGTCCTATCATGGATGCGGATGGTGTTGTGGTGCTGCGTGGTGTCGGTGTTGTCACTGCGGGTGTAGCGGATGTTTCAGTTTGTGTGAATACCGATGCTGCAGGTGCTGCTGGTGCTGTCTGTATGGATGCTGCCGGTGCCGTGGTGATGGGTGCTGGAGTGCTGGTGCTGGCTGGCTGTGTTGCGGATGCTGTTGTTCTAGCGACTTGTGGAAAGTCAGTTTGTCATCGCTTGGTGCATTTCGTTTTGGCCATTCTTCCCGTTGGAAGCACACTAGCTGGAAGTCTATTTTCGAAACGTGGAGTGAGGATATCTATGTCCTCATTTTGTTCACCAGGTTTTAATGTCACAACTAACACAGGATGTTTAAATGATAAAGCGCGTGTTACACCATACTGAGTGGCTGAATACAGGTACTTTCATCCCTCACAGAATGCTCTCTGTAGTAAATGGTCGTGATTGACATGAAGTTTCAAGTCCGAGTTTCTGGAAAACGCACCCATGCACGGCTGCCTGTTGTGTGATCAAGCAGTACACGGATATTTCTTTCCGATGTGAGCAGGTGCCGATTCTTCTGAGCTGTCGGACAAGGCACGATCTTCTGCAAGCGACATACTACACCCACATGTAGGCAATAACCTAATTAAACTTACCTAACTCTTCATAAGTTTTCTGGTCAATATAACATAAAATAATAAAATAATAATAAGAAAACAGCAAAATTTGGTTTGCGACATGAAAGTAGCCTAATGCTCGATCTTCCCCAGTCTTGAGTTTGACAGGAAGATGAATTTTCAGTACGCGCTTTCTTCCTTTTATTCTTTTTGGTGACGTCACAGGAGGGCGGATGACCACACCCGAAAGTTTTAGGGTGAGTCGGTCCTGCCAAATATGGAAATATTTAACTATTATACTCCTGGAGTCGGATTATATATTCCCTTCATAGGAAGAAGGCAAATATAAATATAAGACGGTAGGACAGTCGGTTTCATCCCCACTCAGTGGGAAATCGGGTCACAATTCAACGTTAAAATCTGGAACTATTTATTCTTGTGGACGCTCACTTTTTAATTAACGTGAAGCGGATTTTCTTGTTGGATGCTCATAAACTCGCCTGTTCAAATTTCAGACTGGAACGCCCGATGGGGTGTGGGAGAGCATGATGACGTCAGTGGCCTGGCCCCGACTCACCACCTCTCGCCTCCTCCATCACGCTGTTGTTATCACATGTAGGTCGGCTCTTTTCGACACATGATGATGCAATTATTAGAACGCATCATGTCATTTATGGTGGGGATAGAGAGACGGATATCCATCGCTAGCGTCCTTTCCGTGAGGGCGTGGTGGGTTCTAAGACCTCACCCAGACACTACAACGAGTTGGATGGAGATCTGCATCTCGTCCGTCACCGCGTGCTACGGAGTTAACGTTTGACCTGTCATTAGGGTTACGTTCCATGATGCCCACGCTTTGCACGTATTGGCATCGATGGGGCACTGAACTCCCTGAATCTCAATTTCCAGAAAACTATACAGGTAAGTTGTTGAATGGTCTGAAACTAATTTGGCTGGGTGATATTGCTGCCTATGGCCTACAACGCCAGTGCATATGGCAACAGCGCATATAGTAACAGCTCCCGGTCAAATTAGTTTCAAAATATTCAACGGAATGGTTATTAAATAGTAAAGAATACAATTTGTTTAACTTGACGGGCTATTTAGCGTCTATGATGGACTTAGATAAGTCAGTTATGACGTAATTGACGTAAGAGCCATCTGCCGGCATGCGACATAATTCATTATGACGTCATATATTTGACTGGCAGCTTGGATTCTTATATTGACTGTGGAGGTACTTATCTGGTTGCTCAAGGAGGAAATGTCTGCTGCTGCTGACGCTGCTACGGCTGCTGCTGCTGCTGCTGCTGCTGCTGCTGCTGTTGCTACTGTTGCTGCTGCAGCTGCTGCTGCTGCTGCTGCTGCTAATCATGATGTTGCTGCTGCTTGTGCTGGTGCTGCTGCTGTTGCTGTTGCTGCTACTACTACTACTACTACTACTACTACTACTACTACTACTACTACTACTACTACTACTACTATGCAGCAACAACTACCAGTGAAATTAGTTTCAAAATATTTAATGGCTTACACGAGTACATAGTTTTCTGGAATTTGAAATTCAGAGAGTGCATCGATCGATTGATCACAACAAGATTAAAGCGTTGGTGGAGCATAGCTAGAGATGGAAGCGAAATGGTTAAAACTGGATTCCTCCAGTGACTGACCCTCTGTGTTTAGTGCTTATATTTAACTGGTATAGTAAGTCGTCGCTATGCTGTAGGCTTCTTGTATCCTCTTATCTATTGTGAGGGCACTTTCGTTCTGAAATACCATCTATGCTACCTTCCTGAGATAGATTTCACCATAACACTAAAAGGCACTGCTAAGTAACAGTTCATAATAAAATATTAGTATGGAGAATAAGCTGTATGGAATGTTTAGGATCCATGACAACGCACTATCACGTATAGCACCATCCCATTCACAAGATTTCTTTCTTTCGGGATGGATGATCGGCATGTGTTGATAGGTTTCTACTACAGTGACGTCATATCAGGAGAATGTGCTAGTCACTCTCAATATGTATGTAGCAAAACTCTAGCGGTTGTATTCTCACTTCATTGTTAGCTAAGGCAACTAACATTGTGTGTGTACTCCCGCTCCTCATTTTTGTGACAAAGAGCTATGATGCTTCAACGTCGACTAGGGCAACGACCACGACGACGACCACGACGACGGCCACGACGGTGACTGCGACCACGATGATGACCACGACGACGACCACGACAACGACCACGACAAGGGTCACGACGACGCCGACGACAGGGGCCACGACGACGGCCACGACGACGGCCACGACGATGACTGCGACCACGACGACGACTGCGACCACGATGATGACTGCGACAACGACGACGACTGCGACCACGATGACGACTGCTATCAGTTTTTCTTCAACATTCTCCACTGGCCGGGTCTTCTCCACTAATCTCCTTTAGGTTCTTTCTCATCGTTAGTGCTCCTAGATTACGTTCTTTAAGGTATAATCGCAAAACAATTAGCACCTACAACTACCAATTCTAGTGCTTTCTGCAATAACATATGCTCACTATGTAAACACATTTAGCATCAAATAATTGCATCTTGAATTTCATATAGTTTTTAAAGCCACAAATTCACAACATCTAAAAGGATGGGAAGTAAATATTTCTTGTTACACGGCGGGTCCCTCTGTCGGTAAATCCGAGAAGGATACAACCCAAGATTTTTCAAATCTACCACTTCTTAATGCTCCGATGGGGGTAGCACCAACATTCTGTGGTGCCGGATAGGCATACGCAAGTGAATTCTGTTTGGTGTCATTTACGAAGACGTTTGCAGACTTGAGCTGTTGTACAGCTATTGGATGTAAGGTATAAAGAAGACCTTTTGTCTCGTCGATAAAGCGAACATTATCTGCATACTCCATCTCTTGGGATATAGCTATCATTGAGATTGGTGTGTTTGGTCTTGTGGAGTGTTTTCTAGCAGAAGACAGCTACGCGGAGATTTATCCAGTGAAGAGCACTCCTTGTGGTGATCCGATCGATGTTTCAAACTGTGCTGAATGTGTTGCTTATACACGAAAATTAGTTTCATGTTTGGCAAAATGAGTCTCACCAAACGTACTTCGTTATCATCGCATCCGGCTTGATGTAGACAATGAAGTATCTGTGATATCTTAATACTCCTGGCATACTGTGATCAAATCGAAAATGAACTTAAAGCCCATTATTAAAACAACTGGTAAACAAATCACACCTATGGGCGTGTGAATAAAAGAACCATGGAGTGTATGCTCATTTGTATATTCGTGTTCTTGTAGTCATCGAACTTTAATGGGGTCGAGGTTATTAGATCTTCAATTTAGTGCATGCCCTATGGGCCGTATGCTGACGTCAAAATATTAGTAGAATGTAGACAAATTTGTTACACGAAATGTCAGAATTGCCACGGGTTAAGGGTTTTACGAATCGACTACATATCCAGTTTGAACTAGGAGCGATATTAACGCCAGCTCATGTCGTGGTGTGATTACAACAGACAGTGTGATCAATATCCGAACCGGGATATCGTTGTTTCGACAAGACATAGTGAATGGTAGAAAGTTAGGTTCAGATTAGAGGAATGAGCACGGAATATTATAGCAACATAACGTAGTAATGCACCCATGAATTTGATTCTATCCGCCATGACTTCGAGCTCATATAAAATGGGACGCTTATGATCATGTCGATAGCCACTTACAGGACTGGCGGTATGATCAGCGAACGAAAAGAAGAAGAAGATATAAAATGGGACGATTATGGAATATGTAATTTATCGGACTTGTTGATGGTAATTAAACTAGCCGTAAATATTTGGAGCAATCAGGCGAATGCCTGCCTTCATAAATGTTTACTGCAACGAGTTGAATTCATTGAGACTCAGTGGCACGCACTATTAATATTACTGCAAGCAATATCATCAAAATAATATCAATTACTATGCAAATATGCTTAATCGTGTGGCCTATAGTATATAAAACTCAGATCGATTCGATTATTACTTTGGTTAGGGTGTAGTGCAGTGTCTCCGGTTTCTCCATACATATGTCAGGCTGTGCTCATGCACATAGTATGTACGGTAAAAAATACTTTGGAAAAGATGAGTTTTAGAGTTGAATAGATTCGAAGGTGCACGCCGGCTGATATAGCATAGTATTAAAACAATATATGGCCATGTTCTGAAATGACACCGTTTATAATAGAGGATACACTGCTGGCTTTTTTGTGAATGCATGAAACGCTGCTAGCATGTAGATCGGATGTATGCACCAGAACAATGTTAATATTCTAACAAGAAGCGTGCCCCCTTTGCTATTGCGTCCTGTCTACCGCTGTTGGCACGTGTACTCTAATTTCGAACTGCAAGTCACCAATAGTCCTTAAAGCAGCAGGTTTGAAGAGACCAAGTTGGTTGAGGCGACGATATCTCTGCGGTCCTTCCTGTACCATTTTTTTATTTTACATTTTGTCATGCTATCCATCATTCCATAGTACGGATCTTGCAGTTTAAACTGGATTAAGCTTCATGGTGAGGCCCTGAGCTGAATCATGACAGCGATTCTTGCAGTAGCATAACTTCGAAAATTCGCTCTGACACATGAGTCATTCGTAGAATGTCAAGGAACTAATCACCTCGAATATTCTATCATAAACATTGAATAGTTTCTAATACCTGTGGATGAAAACATTCGTCAATGCCAGATGAAGAGCATGTATAATCTCCGTTCAGTTTGATTGAAGTATGATTACACGGTTACATCATTCCGGGCAATGGCATCGCGAATAATAATGACTGCATCGATGGGATTACGAATGCTCTCTGGCGATTATGGTTTGATTCCAATAGCAGCTGTCCTGGTTGTGTTAATAATACACGTTCAAAGGTTGACATGACATGAGGAAAGATATCCCGAAGCTAGTTTCCTGTCAATAGCGCTAATCTCCAATTTCCCGTCATAGTGTCAAGGTTAAATATATATCCGTCTTCATAAAAACTGCAATATGGTACCATATCCAATACAGCTATGTATTATCAGAAGTAGCTTAAGTATGTGATCCCAGCGGTATCTGGTGCTGCTATTCACCTTATTGCTGTACGTTAACTGACTCTAAGTTGTTTGACGGTGTTTCTCATAGTGATTGCAGCATTTTTTTAATTGTTGCCGAGATTTATTTTCATGGCTCATAGTAAATTATGGCATAGGCCAGACATGGGAAGCGGCGTTTCCTTCCTCACAAATGGTGCATTTGATTAAATAACATGTCTATCCCTAAGGTCACATTCGCTTACACATCACAGTCAGATATATAGGTGTTTGGCAGATGTACATTTCTGAACAAGTTTGAGTAATCTTGATTATTTTACTTCAATCAGTGATGACATCCTTCTGAGATCTTTGAAATGAATAATTTCCGTACTGGTGCTAACGCGTGCTGCTCAGTTTTGTATATGTAACAGGAAACTAGACCATTAGTTGTTGAATGGAAACTGATCGATAGCAGGTTAAAATGTTTGCTGACAACGAGGCAGTCATCTAAATTGTGATAGCATGGGTGCTTTGATCACACAAGTGAGCAAATCTGAGAGTGAGATAACACTATCTACATCTTCTTAAAGTGAGATGTCAGATTACAGGCATACTCTCCATTGTGACCACTCCGAGAAATCCACCAGTTAGTGATCACTGATAATGATAACAAGACATTAACGCCAACTAGACGCTGTGTATTGTAGTGATATCTAGCTTATAATCATTCACTATGAGACGAGGATGTGCCTGTAATGGGGCTTATTTTCTTCATTGTTGATGTCTGATAATAGTGAATGATACAATTCATCTCAGCTGCAGTTTTACAATGCGCAGATGTCGCTACCCTAGATGCCCCACTACACATTCAGCACTTAATAAGTGCCTCCTCCCTGTTAAGCGCCCACCCCATTCCCAACCCCTAGGCAGCTTTTTTGTATTTACTCTCCCATCTCAAATATGCACAGATCTAGTATGCGCCCACCAACAGCAAGGCGTAGCAGAAAATGAATTCAAATAAGCGCCCCTGCAAGCAGCACACAAACAATGATAAGTGAGTGCTGTACTGGATCTCAGTAAGCATTGTATTCAGCTGTTTGCTAAATTTAGTAGGCCTAATGGTTTTCAGGCAAACTCCTCTTCTAATTCAAGTGGGGTAAAGTTTGTTTATGTATTTGCTAAGAATCTTCGTAAGTTTCTTATTCTTGGCCTTCCCTCGGTATACCACTGGAACGACCAAACATACTCCAACCCGTGCGCTTCACGCATACTTCCATAGACATGGAATCCGTCTTAGATGCATCAAGAAAACCAGCTACCAATCTTGAGAGTATTATCGGAATATGACCAGCCAGCTCAAGGAGACCATCTCTCGATTCTTTGTAAACATCCATTGCATTGGTTAACTCTCCACTGATTCTTGGCGATTCTAGATATTCTCGTCGGTATGTGTTTGGTGTGCTGTTGTGAATCGACGCCGTGATAGAGAGCAGTACATTATCAGTGGAATATCTCATCAAAATAGCCACAATCTATATTTATACATCATCCCATACAATATCGCTCCAGCGTACAGATGTTAGCGAAACCATCGATGCCTTATATAGGATGTATTCTGTCTGTGTCACGAAACATACCAGCAGGACAATTACACCACTCGACTACAGCAAAAAGTAGAATTAAATGATGGACAATAGCTATAGCACATTCAGGGTCGTTGTATTTGGCATATGGTGGCTTCCGTTTCTCACAACCAGCGCATCCTAAAGCCCTGTGTGGGTAATATATATTTGTGGAGGTAGTGTTTTCTTTACATACTAAGAGTGTATTTAAGACAATCGGCAGAACCTTTCTAAAGAAGTGTAGCTCGAGGGGTATGTGCTGGTCCGTCCTGCTGCTCTGCTCCGTTGCACCGCATGTACAGGATGTGTGGAAGGACTGGTTAGCTCTGGTTCTCAGGGTTACGGATCCTGTATCGTGAATCTCTGAAAAGTACAAAGACCAACTTCTAGAGCCGGTGGAACGATAATATTCCAATGGGGCCATGCGACCATTGCCGCCGAGATTGAAACTCACCATCTCATCCCAACTCACTCAATTTAGGAGCCCAGACATGATAATTACAAATTTATACGAGACAAACAATGGTACTCGTTTGTTAGCACAAGAGAGAAAATATACAGAACATAGAACCAAGTTGGAGTCTTGTTGATATGGATTCGTCAGAGGTACCTCACCGATCCGTATATATATATATCCGTGAGGTATTCCTGCAAGGGAGCGTCCTAACGAGGCCACTTATGTAGGTTAATATAAATCATTATACTCCTAGCAAAAAATATTATTGTTGCGAGAGTAAAGTGCCTCGCGCAGGCCTCCATCACAGGAAAATGCCTTCAACGCCGAAGCGGATGAAGAGAGCTGGCAAAAAGGGCCACTCTCTTGTTCAAACATATGCTAAGTTTAGTGTGAGTCAGCCTAGTGAAATTACAATTAATGTGATGCATAAAGTATTACTTGAAGATGGGGTGGATGATTTCTGTAGAATTCAACACCGTCATCTTATGTAAGTCCAAGATACTGTATTGGTATTTGCCGCTTTTATTTATGCAGTCCTTCTGCTTAATCTTAAATTACCGGTTAGGTGTTAGATTTATATCCTAGTTTTGACCACAAGTGGCAGGAATTTCTACCTATCTTTGACACATGAGCCTGACTGGCGAAGATGCTCGGTTCCCCTAAGGTCACCCTCCGGAGCATCTCCCTCAGAAAGGCGGCAAGCGGACCTGATGTGTGACAGCTTCAGAATCACATAACGATCCGGTTACATATCACACTGCAACCACATCCAACATCACTAGAACAGGTCAATATTACACAAGCAATTTGAAAAGCACAAACAAGTTTCATGGTGGGGAGTGAGAGGCAGATATCCATCGCCAGTGACCTTCCGGTGAGGGCTTGGTGGATTCTAAGACCGCACCCAGTCACCGTACGGAGTTTGATGGAGATCTGCGTCCAATCCATCACCCGGTGTGTCGGACGGACCATCTAAGATCCGGTTCCGGGGAACTAATGTTTGCCTGTCATTAGGGTTAAGTTTCAGGATGCCCAGAGATGCACTGCTGGCCAGTTAAAATAAATATCTTTTCGCAGTGCTTCCGACTTTGGCGAGTTTATCTATGCTAACTGGTATTCGAAGATACAGAGGAGGTGTATGCGAAATCGACACTTTGGTCTTCACCGCTTGGAAACCCCAATAGTTTCTCAAGTCGGATCATCCCAACGTGGCGATGGGAGTTCCAGATAATTAATAAGCCTGGAGGAGCGTAGAAATAGACAATCACTCTGTATAATAAGAGGCCCTAAGGTATATGGCCAATTTTACACAATCTAACCGGTGTGCAGTGTTACATATCCACTACATCCGGAAAAGAGGCTTACACAAATGTCTCCTAAGGAGTGGTTGTCCCTAACTACCTTTAAGCCTATCCCATCGAGCTACAATACATGTCAGGTTCGCGCAATGAGAACATGAACAGTGACCTCAGTGTAAAATTGATGCAGGGGGAAAAGTGATGCGGATTTAATTGTGCTGTATAGTACAGCCTAGCGTGCTGCGGTCCTAGTATTTTATGTAAAATAAACAAAACAAGTAACTAGGATGGCTGCTGCCATATACATAAACTAACTATCACAGTATTGACAGTCAATCAGGTCATAGGACCTTGCGGTGCTCGTTGGTCATAAGAACAAAAATAAGAATAATATTTACATTGAAGATATAAATTATAAAATGCGTTCTCAGACGACCGGTTGGTACCTATTAGTCATCAGTACCTGTAAAGAAACGAATAAATACAATAATAGAAAGATATAGCTAAATGAGTACCTATTAGTCATCGGTACGGAAAAAAGTTCATAAATCACTGTAGATGCTGCATCACAGATGAGGAACGAGAGCTCGCACGAATCTGGAGTTTCTGAGAAATCTCTGCCGGTAAACTCAAAGACGGTGAAGAAGAACGATGGACGTCGGATGTCCACTAGATAGTCATAATACCTAATACAAATAATTTAAGCAGATTGTTAGAAAGTTCCGTACTGTAGCGGAAGTTTGAAGCTTGCCAATAACATAAAGGGCTACAGTTAAAAGTTATTATTATAAATTGCATGTACATACCTGGGTAGCGCTTGCGGCATACCAGGCAGAGTCCCACCAGACTGCGGCTTAAAGGTTAATTAACACACGACATGCTGCGCAGAAGTTTGATCACCACTTTTCATCATGGTTCGGCAAATCTGACAAGCTGTCCACCAAGATTCATCACTCGTTCTACATACTGGAGAAATTACATCGGGGCCGCGAGGTCCATCCGCAGGAAGGCTCACCTGATGTGTTGGAAGTGAGGTAATCATCTACTTAATTAGTTGCCCCCGGATGGCCATCCGATGGCTTACACAAACTTAGAGTCGGATGTTCGATTGTGGGCTAGGGACTAAGAACTGAAATCCGAGAGGCACTGCAGCAGTAAAAAGGGAACCACAGTCAGTAAGCAGTTGCCCACGTCTTGCACTGCTCTGGCCACACAACCTGCCACTTGTTCTCTCTCGCCGAAGTGTGGTCTCGATTCTTGGTTTTTCGCTCCTTTTATGCTACTCGTGGCATCGTAGGCAGGACGCCCAACCAATAAGCGGGCGATCTGTACCAAATCAGGGTGCAGATAGGAAGGGTGAGAATGCTATCACGTGATAGACATCTTCCCCATTCATTTAGTACATACACGTGTTTACGACGTCCCAGTAATATTTTGAAAATAATTTCAATGAGCTAAATTAGGATAACTCGGCCATATCTGGTCCGATTTTAAAAAGGTAAATAGTTCCATTCCGGTCCTGATAGATACCAAGAACGACGAGAATAGTTGAATTTAAAAAAATTACGTGCACCAACTCGGTACACTTTAGTATGCATTCTCTCCCAACGCTGACGCGTGTTGTCAGGGAAGCTCCGATGCGTGCGCATGCGTGCTACGCGATCTCACAGTCTTAGACGTTTTACAGAAACCTTATACACGTGTACTGTCCTACTCAGGGGTGGGGGTTGCTTCGAACGTACCCGGAGTGGACGTCCCGTACCCAGCTGAGCTGGGACGGTTCGTACCCATCCGACCGATGCGCGCTACACCAGCTCCACATGTTGGACATAAACGTGTAATAAATATTTTAGCTCAACTCAGAAGCAAAGGTCTATCAGAGGATAGGGAGAAATTGCTAGTTTATGGTTTTATATTAATTAATCTTAAATGATGTTGAATTGTAATCATAGACTAAGTCGTATCGATTCCATTTCAATAACCCTTTAACCCTCAGATTTGTTCAAAAGAATGGAAATTTTCTCAGAAAAAAATGTCCATTTGCAGACCAAGAGCTTATTTTTTAAGGTTTATCACTGGCATTACTGCCTTGATAACCGAGCGATGCATTGCAGTGGTAAATATTCAAAAATGTAGTCTAGACTTGGCCTGAAAATGAACATTATCTATGAGAAGCTGCAATTGTCTTGGTGGTCGTGGTGACCTAAATTGTATTTTGATGCAATTTTCTGTACACCTCTGGAAATGAATATAACTACAATTAGTCCTTAGTTGTGATACATGAATGACAATTTTATAATAGATGGATAACCAAGTACTATCATTCTAAGAAAACAAACTAGATATCCACGACATGAGTGTGTATGGATCTGTTTTAAATGTGTCATGGCTACATGTATTACTTCCATTCGCATTAGCTACTTGGACACATTTATTTTCCAACGATATATGCTTGTCGACCGTTGTAAAATTTGCTGTGTTATGCCAATAATAAAGCTATGTTTAAAACACATCTAGGCCATATCTCCTTCTTATTCAATACATACTTGCCAATGAAGCTAACTGGTTATATTTGGCGGGCTCTTAGACATTTTACTATAAATCGGGTTCTAACATAGATCTCGAGGTGAAAATCAATTCAATTAAAGGGCAATGTTGCCTAATGTTGACGTTGAAATATCTTTTCAATATCAATATCCTTTCATTCAGCTGCTGTGATATCACTGAATAGCTATCATCGAAATTGGTGAGCGAGGGTGAAGCTAGTGATTACTAAACTCTCCAACTGATGAGATCAATGAATCTATTTGGTTGATTGTGCATCTGATGCAGCGAGGATGTTTAATTTGATGCGGTATCACAATCACCATGTAGATACTTCTGCAACATTAAAATGGAATTCATTGACCATTGCATCCTCATTTTTGTCATCAAAATATAAGCAATTCTTATTTTAAAAGGCTGACTGCTAACGGGTTGTTTTGCCCCTTTTTCAGGCTGCTCGTGTGCAATGTTCTTTTAACAAACTAGAGATAACAGAATGATGAGATAAACTGACTAAATTTGGTCAAGAATATAAACATAATATTCCTGTTGAATCTCCATTTGCAGGCCAGTAAAAGACATTTTTTAATTTGCCACTCGAATGACTGGCTCGTTCATCAAGCTAGTCATTTAATATTTTCAGCAGTATATTTTCAAAAATAGTCTTCTCTTGGTTTGAAAATGAACATTCCTGAATACCACTGTAGATGAAGGTTTTGGTGAATGCAGGATACTAATATAATATACTGTACTTGGTGAACAATGATTCTGTCTGGAAGTTGTCATCACATTATATCGACTTTGTAAATCTCCAAAGTATATTTTAAAACTAATTTGATCATCACTGCTAGCGTGGTTAATTTATGACGTGAACACTGCAAACCCACACATATGTTTATGTGACCCTATGCCACATATTCCAGTCCACGAGGCTCTGTACGACTCGGTAAGGAATACTGATTCCAGACACTAACGGTAAATTATGCCACGTTATTTCTAGTGAACGTTCCCATAAAATGCCCACCTTTTCATATTCTGTGTGATAATAATGTATATCCATTCATACTAATAACTTTTATGTTACTTGTATCTGCAGCAACAGGACATGGTGAATTATGTTTCAAAATAGTTAATAGAATATTCCTTGCATAATAAACGATATTTGTTGTGAATAGTACTCGTTGAAAGTCTTATCTTCTAACATTGTCAGTATGGAAATGAAAGTCTGGTAGCAAAATCACACATGTATAAGGAAGACTATTTTTATTAATTTAGGTGGATGGATTGCCTGGTTGTGGTGAAATTCATCCCGAGCACAGTTATATGAAATCGCGCATGTGTCTACCTAGTCCCAGTTCTCTGTCCTTCTGACACATACGAATTCTGAGATGATGGGTGAGCACATGATGTCAGAATCTCTCTAGCGCGGAGTGTCAAAGAACTAGGGAATACCTAGCATAGTATCTCTGCAATTCTAACCGATATCGATATCAATTTATATCCCGGAAATGAGTCAGGGCCTCGATTCTTTCCCTGGAATGGGAAGCCTGCTCAGAATGTCGATGAGCTCGTCACATCGCTAAATCGTTCACACTTCTTGAATAGTTTCTAATTCGTGGTGATAAAGCAGCTCTTCAATGTCGGCTATTGGAGAGATCTATAAAACCCTATCATTTTGCTTGAATTAGTCTCACACAGCTGCAACATTTTGTACAATAGAAGCAGCCGTTTCTAGCTATTTCCCACTCATCTGTGGCAAAGCTCCATCCTCACCTCACTCACCCCAACCTTCACTCACACTAACCCCACCCCACCCCCAGCGACTCACCCCCGTCTCCCACTTTTTATGCGTGTTGGAATCGAGTTAACACTGTTAAAACTTAATTCCCAGAATCTAAATTCCAAAGTAAGTCAGCAGGCATGCTGTAATATATCATGAGACGAATTTGATTGGGAACGGTTTCTGCTTATTGCGCAACAGCGTCCTATCAGATTAGTCGCCAATATTCAAAAGAATGTTTGTTAAATAGTGAATTCACCAGAGAGAGACAAATCGTACACTTTGGCAACGGAGGTTCCCAGTTTAGTGACGGAGCTATATTATTTTGATTTTTTTTTTATTGTGAGTTCAGCGTAATAGTAGCATAATTCAGGAATCCACTTTAGTTATGCCCCGCCTATCTTTAGCTAAGCACCACCCGTGTTGGGATCACGCGATCCCTGAAATCCATAACTATCAATTTTCAGAAAACTACGTTTGCGCATAGTAGTTTGTATAAGCATGCATACGTGTGTGAGGATACCCAGACTTGTATCTTAAAAAAAAGTACTGAACCCTATTTTGTACTCAACCTTTAACACAACCTGTATGTGTGTAGCTACGTGGATACATGTACGGGTCCGTGCATGCATGTGTGTAGGTACGCAGAGCTTTATCTCGTGGAATACGGTCAACGCAATAAATCTGGGTGTTCTAAGATAACTGGGAATTCTTCTGCAGGGGTATTAAACAAATGTCTATTTGCCGACCGAGAGGCTTTTTTTAAATTTACAATAGAAATAACTCGTTCGATGACCTCAACAGGTATTCCATGGATACATTTTGAAAAAATACGTATCTCTCGGTTTGCATAATGGCTGACAATGTCAATGACAAAGCGTTATCGCGAGTATGAACGTATTCGTACTTAGAATATGTTGTAGTAGTAGTAGTAGTAGTAGTAGTAGTAGTAGTAGTAGTAGTAGTAGTAGTAGTAGTAGTAGTAGTAGTAGTAGTAGTTTTTATTATTGTCAAGCATTAGTTCTATGAACCCTGTCTTTGACAACGCACTGGCACTAAGATCTTGCGCATTCGTCATCTGGAATGTATGTAATTTTACCTTTTTCAATTTTTTTCGACCCGAGTGGGGTTCGAAACTTGCATTTCTATGGCAACTTTCGCCTAGCAATTGTGAGGCGAGTGCTTTACCACCAGACCACCATCCAGAGGACACAAATCCTTTTTCACCCACCTGTCTCACAACCACACGAATTACCTGGAATTTTGATGGCGTACATAGCAGTTATCTAACTTTTATATTTTTCTGAGATCCCTCCTGTTAGATCACTAGGCACTCGCAAGTATGTAGTTTTTATTATTGTCAAGCATTAGTTCTATGAACCCTGTCTTTGACAACGCACTGGCACTAGGATCTAGCTCATTCGTCATCTGGACTGTATGTAATTTTACCGTTTTCAATTTTTTCGACCCGAGTGGGGTTAGAACCTGGCAATTCTGTTGCAACTTTCGCCTAGCAATTGTGAGGTGAGTGCTTTACCACCAGACCACCATCTAGAGGAGAAAAATCCTCTTTCACCGGACTGGCTTTCAACCACCTGTCTCACAACCACACGAATTACCTGGAATTGTGATGGCGTATACAGCAGATATCTAACTTTTTTCTGAGATCTCTCTTGCTAGATCCCTAGGCACTCGCAAGTATGTACTTTTTATTATTGTGAAGTATTAGTTATATGAACCCCGTCTTTGACAGCGCACTGGCACTAGGATCTAGCTCATTCATCATCTGGAATGTAATTTTGCCTGTAGTAGTAGTAGTAGTAGTAGTAGTAGTAGTAGTAGTAGTAGTAGTAGTAGTAGTAGTAGTAGTAGTAGTAGTAGTAATAATAGCGGTAGGAGTTTCATAAAGATGAAAAAATAAAATAAATCTAACTGACGCAATCTTTAGTTCTTGAGTACTCAATGAGACTTCGTGGAAATAGCATATCATGGCATCCCTAACCTAAACATCAAAATGTATAGTGTTGACTAATTCTAACATTATGATTACTAGCATGAGATTACTTGGAATTCATTGTATTAGAAAGACCAACGGCATGACGGTAAGTAATCTCCTTTAGTTATGTGATTTGATTAATTAAGTGTTGAAGTTTAGGAACTTACGGGAAGGGTGATATAATAATCCTAGAAAATTATAATTATAAATATACCGTGCCTAGATATATGTATATAGATTATAAACGTGTCCGTATATAAATTGTGCTGTGTAAGGTATTAAATCATTCCGGAATTTATATATGTCCACATTCTCGGGGTGGGGATGGATGGGGTGGTGTGTGGGCTGGTTTGAATGTTCATTCTCCGAACACAAACACCAGAATCGCTACGAATCCCAGACAGTTAAAGCTGGTAAGAACAACAACCCCGAGCCGAATGCTTAACTTCTCGTAAGCAGTGATTATGTCAAGTGAATAAAAGAAGTCACTAACTGACCAAACACAAAAGTATGACATCCAACAACGGCTAAACGGGGACACGTATGCATATTATGATCGCTTGAAAAAAGATGCCTGGAATATGTGTTAGTGGAACCAAATTACTATCCGCAGTTCCACTCTAGCTAGAAAGGTACCCAATCTGGAAAGCTGGATTATCACGAGAAGAAAAGGAAGACTGGCTCATTCTGGTTTCCTTGCGGACCTAGTTGTCTGTACAGCCTCTGAATGTTGGTGATGTAGAGGCAACACAATAGCTTCTATCTGCAATGGATGTAAGTCGCAGATGCGGATTCGCAGATGGGCATCCGCCTGTCCAAATAACGTAGGACAGTTCTGAAGTCTCACTGGATTCCCGCATCGCTAACCGCAGTTGATTAACAGTAGCCAAGAAAGTCTAGATTTACTGAAGAGAAATCCTCTCTAAGAATAACACAGTTCACAGGAAACTAACTCTTATGACATTCTTCTTTTAATAAACTGTTCAAACTGGTTTGGCCTACTGATGCTACTAAGCAATATCACATAATTTCTACAGACGCCGGGTGGCTGTCTGGCGTGGACATCACAAAACCGAGAGAAGCTACAGGAACTTTGAAAAAACGTTCCAGTCAAACTGATTTATAACTTGACTAGCACTCGACTAGTTTCGATGATGATAATTTCGGTGACGCGATAATATCCACGCAAAGGGCAGCCAAGAGGATGACGATATTTTGAGATGGCTGCACCGCCTTAACTCAAATTCCACGGCCCCACCCGCACTATTGAAAAACGACAAGTGGGGTTGCTGAAACAAATCTGTTTCTACTCAGACGTATTAACGCACAATCAGCGCGCATGAGATGGCGCGGGAAGTCGGTCACACGATCATTGTCTACGAGCCAAGGCCATTTTCCTGTAAATAACATCTCAAGCATGATGGCTGGAAAATTTTAATACAGTCAATAAATACTGAGTCGATTCTGAACCGGTTTTCAGATTCGTGATGCCGGACAAATTCTACATCGGAAAAGTGTAAACACGTCTCCGGACAATGATGTTTCAAGGAAACGCCATTTAAATTTATTCTGCCTTATTTGTACAGTTTAAAGTGCAACCGACATGTAAGTCAGCCGCGTACATCTGCACGCCCTGTTAGTCCACAGATGGCATCACATTTGCAGGAACTCCTGTCCAGTCACCATACTTGGAGAGAACCACACGTGAACTCATACCCCGTGTGCTGATACAGTCTCCGCCTACGGATATCTCTGTGGTGAGCGTTCGACTTTATATAACAATTCATATGCAGATAGCCATATCACGACCTCTGCACACAGCTGAGGTATATAATCTGAACATAGTAGAGGTAAATATTCTGCACATAGTCGAGGCATAAAGTATGTACATAGTTGAGGCAGATAGTATGCATATAGTTGAGGCAGATAGTATGCGCATAGTTGAGGCAGTAGTCGCCCAGCGGCTCCATATCATGTGCTAATAATACTACGCAAAGATAAACCACAACTAGCCAAGGAAACGATAGAATTCTACATCAACAAGACAGTTATGTGCTGGGTTGTCGCTTCTGTCTTTGCCAGGTGGAAAGAGGAATGAGATGCCAGCAAGAGTACAGGATGGAAGGATACAATTCTCAGTTGCTTGCATGCGCGTCAGTGAGTTTGCATCCTGTTCCTACCTCACTACCTGATGAGCATCAAAAGTGCAAAAGGTCATCAGAAAAGGGGGATGAGTCGCATTGTGTGTGAAAAATGCAATGATTACCTTGTGAGCCAGTTTGTCTGTGAACAGATAGGGGGGCATGCCATTAGATAGGCAGTGAGCGTGATGGCTATGAAAACAGCTGGCATTGTCTTTAGAGAGAAGGACATATGGCTAGATGCGTTATATTTTGCACGAATATGTTTAATACAAATACGTCTCTCTTAGATATTCATTATAGAAATGTATTATATTTAAGTTGGACAAAATAGGCGTACACGTGGGTAGAATTAGGAAATATATGAGTAAACACCACAATTGTAAAACGCTTAGCATGCAAATCATCAATATAATACATCATTTTGTCAGTCATTAATATACCGCTGCTAGAAGGAAGAAGGTTGTGATTGTGAAAGTTAATCCCCCTATAATGTCACCATCAGAACCACACTTCACCCCCGGATCAATACTTTCGAGACCATCCGATTAACACATTTCCATTAAGTGTATCCCATTCGATAATACGTTGGTACATGGTTCTGCATAACATGTGGTCTTTATTTCAATAGCATAGCCAAGCGTGGCGTTTGTAGGGAAAGCCCATCCTCCAAAAGGTGGCGACTAAATCAAATGTAACATATAACAATTTAACCATATTAACAGTCAACTGATGGTCAATATTCACCTCTAGGTATGCACGCGTAGACATCTGAGGGCATACAGATTTCAGATTGTATACCCCCACGGCGCCACTGGACGTTAATCCCTGGCTACTCCGCTGCTTTGCTCTGAGCATTAAAAGAATCCTTCATCACATGCAATCTCGATATCTTGAGCAAGTACCTACTGTAACAATTATGCCATATGTCATATGACCCTTTGTATTAATAGCTGGCGAACAAATTATGTTTGCTAAAACTATATTGCCTGTCAGTGTTAGTGCATATAAAGCCGTGCACTCTATGATCAGGGGACAACATGTGTTTGGTCAATCTCGACAATAAGCACAATCAATTAACTGGATGTATTTGCGTTATATGGAAATACAAAATACGCGTGTAATCACTAAAAAGTAATCTCGATTCGTGTTCATCTGTATAGACTCACGCGCGTGCTTAAATTCGCGCACATAGGCAAAGAAATATATGTGGTTGAAACACCATAATCAACAGTTTAAATATCAATCAAATAAGCTACTCATAGATGAAGTCATGGCAGCAATTCTTTGTCATGGTGAAATTGTCCTTTCGTTGCAAGTGGGTGTGCGTAGCACGAATTATCGAATATATCTATCAGATATTGCAACGGATGCATCCACTTTTACCTATGTCCTGGTCATGTCTATCTAAGCTCCGCCCATACTTTGCGGCTGTTGCGGTCGATTTATATTTTTGTATCCGGAATTCCAGGAATCCCAATTTCATGGTGAATTTCCAGCGAAGCTGTTGAATATTTTGAAATCAATTTGACTGGGTGCTGTTGATGCCTATGGAAGAATGTGTATTAAATAATAAAGCCATACAATACGTCCGACTTAACGGACTATTCCAGATACATGACGGAGTATTTCTGACAATTATGATTAGGACAGCAACCTATATGTGACGTAGTAAATTATGACGTCAATACTTGGGCGATTGTATTCGTCCATTGGGTTATTCGAGATCAAGAGCGTTGGTCAGATCCGGAAATGAACCAGCGTCATTATTCTGCCTTCTCCGTACAAAACGTGATATGGCATCAGCTGCGTGCATAGAATGCTGATGAATTGAGATACCCACACTGAATTGATTCTAGCCCAGGAAAATATGGCCCCTCCTCCTACTTTGGGAATTTGGTGCTCTCTATGTTCTCAGCGCCTGAATGACTGCCACAATGTTACATCATTCTGGAAAATGGTAGCTGAAATATCATTATCGTTCAGCGAGTCCGTGTAATGACAGTAAATTGTTGTCAATTACCAGTCGCACGCCAAAGTTACGTCCAGAGAAAACATTCCGTTAATTATTTTATGTCAGATATGATAAACAACGGACCTTTCCAGTTTATCCATCCGGCATATAGGGTGATATTCAGCTACGAGACGTGGAGGATGGCGTCATAATCAATTACAGCATGAAAGAATATATTAAGACCAACTTTACTGTTTAATAAAAATTCTATCGAGTATTTTGAAACCAATTTGACTGGGCGCTGTTGCTGCCTAAAACCAGCGCCCGCTCAAAGTAGTTTCAAAATATTCAGCAGCTAACCTGTATTGTTTTCTGGAAATTGAGAATCAGAGAGTGCGGAGATCGATTGATCCCAACAAGGGCGAAGCGTTGGTGGAGCTTAACTAGATAATTATGATAAACAGTGGGTCTTTCCAGTTTATCCATCAATCATATGGGGTCATAATCAACTACGTGACGTGGATGATGACATCATAATCAGTTACAGCACGAATGACTAGATTTAGTCCAACTTTACGGTTTAATAAACATTATGTCGAATATTTTGAAACCAATTCAACTGGGTGCTGTTGCTGCCTAACAACAGCGCCCGCTCAAAGTAGTTTCAAAATATCCAACAGCTAACCTGTATAGTTTTCTGAAAATTGATATTCAGACAGTGCATGGATCGATTGATCCCAACAAGGGCGACGCGTTAGTGGAGCTTAACTAGGAGGGATGGGCGTGACATAACTAAAACTTGAACGGTCCATTGAGGGTACATGCATACTGGAGGAATGCATATCTAGTTATACCCCGTCCATTTCTTGCTATGCTCATATCACTTTTTACAGTTAAGGGAGCCGATTTGAAAATTTAAAAGCTTAACAATACGGAATCTAAATTTCACAGTAAGCTTTTAAATGATTTGAAACTAATTTGACTTGGGGAATCAAATTAGTTTCAAAATATTCAATTTTCGAATTCATCAAAGACATTTCGGTGATGGACCTTTCTATTTCTGTGTCGAAGCTTCATCATTATGATTATGACGTAAGTTACATGTGATGTCATTGATTATGCCATCAGATCCTTGAGCGACGGATCGGATGTCTCTATTGAGAGATTCAATTAACCTTGAAAACCCCTATGCTAACACTGTATTGAACGAAGACTAATAAAATCATTTATAAAATAATCATTTTTCATTAACATACATTATATTATATGTAAGACTAAATAACAGAGACTAGAGATTTACTCATATGAAAACACACAGGTACCCTACCTATATAAATTGAACAGACCACAATAGTCCGTCTTAGCCTTTTAAGGGTCAAGATTGGTTAAGAAATACAAAGGTAGTGCTTAATAAATGTCTTTTTATAAGCCAAGAGAAGACTAATTTTTTAGCAATTTAACATTGGAATGATTGGCTTGTAACTGAACCAGTGATTAGAGTGGGGAATGTTCAAAGTTTTCAGAGACCACTGCGAATGCTGATTTTAACTGTAGCCTACCGATTAGGTGGTTAATGATACAAAAATTATGCTAACTTGACGATGTGCAAAGACTATTCCTTATAAAATGAGATATTGGATTGAAGAGCTAATGTATCCTGTGGGCAAACGGAGAAATAGAACAGCTATTGTTATAACTAATCAAAGAGAGTGATAACACGGTGTTGGCGGGGTCGAGACGGTGTGATTTATGTTCTTTCCTAGCTTATTATCATTGACTATAAGATTGTGATTTGTCTGTAATATGGCCGTCCATCCTCTTGTACAAAAAACACGAAAAATACATTTCTTTGTGAAAATCTTGTGTAATCTTTTCCAAGGACATGTCAATATTGATCATGGAGACGGTGTTATGGAAAGGTTTTCTAGAACTAGCAAGACTGTTTTGCGGAATAGCATTGGCGTGCCTTCAAATTACTAACTATAATAGTAATAGTACAAGCAGCTAACGACATGTTAAATAACAACCAACGTTTTGACCATTGTAATCTCTGATTAACCACACAATCAATAGAGGGATCCATTTCTAGCTATGCCCAGCCTGTTTCTAACTAAGCTCCGCTCATAGTCTGTGTGTGTGTGTGTGTGTGTGTGTGTGTGTGTGTGTGTGTGTGTGTGTGTGTGTGTGTGTGTGTGTGTGTGTGTGTGTGTGTGTGTGTGTGTCGGGATCGATGTATAGACTGTCTATACTGAAGCCTGAATTCTCGGAATCCTATTGTCAAGGTAACCATACGGTTAGTGTAGCACACCAGCGTCCAGTCAAATTGTTCAACAGAATGTGTATTACATATTAAATGCATTCAATTAGTACACGTGACTGATAATTCAATGTTCATGACAGATCGCGATACGTCATTCATTGCGCATTTTGATTAGGATAGCAACCTACATATGACGTAATTGACTATTATCAAGAGTGTTCAATTCATATATTGCAAATTAATCCAAGGAAACCCTAAACCAGTTTGCTATAGTTTAGTAAAGTGTTCTTGAAATTGGCAGGTCACATCAGACTATCTAATGTGTGTTGTAATAGTCATTACAAATACACAGCATACTTCTAGATGGAGCCTGGCCATGAACATGGACATTTTCGTTGTACATACATGGTGTTCCCAGGCAATTCACTTTTTCAGAGTATCCATCCATCATCTGACCTCGTATGACGGCATACTCAGCCCAGCGCGTGTATAATGGCGTCACACTCGTTACGTCACAAACGGTTCAATATAGCCCGTCATCAAATCTCAAATAGTCCGTCACATTGTATGAATTGTATGTCTTTGTAATTTGTTGCTATGTATTGAACATGCTGTTGACTATTTTGAAACTAATTTAACTGGGCACTGTTGCTGCCTTGGCAGCAACAGCACCCAGTTAAATTAGTTTCAAAATATTCAACAGCTTGCCTGTGTAGGTTTTTTTGGAAATTGATAGTCATGGTGTTAAAAGATCGATCGATCCCAACACGAGCGAGGTGTGGGTGGAGCTTAGCTAGAGATGGACGGGGCATAGCTAAACCCGGAAAGGTCCATTGGTACTGAAATTGTATCACGCTCTCTACGAGTGTGATCCAGGACTTACCAGAACGCCGCGCGTGCATGGCAAGAACGATGCACCAGGTAACAACAACTCCCAGCCCAAATAGCTGCACAATCTTCAGCAGAATAGCTTTTACATTGTAAAAGATTTTTACAAAAGATTGGAAAACGTCCGAGCGAGAGACGACCGACCATAATGATGGTGGTGGTGGTGGGTGGGGGGGGGGGATGGGGAACCAATACCGCCTTAGTGCCAAGGATGACTGCATCCTTGCCGTTTGTCTGAAAGGAAATTTATGATGGTGCCACACCATGGCGCCTTGTGAGAAGGCAACCGGTGGGAAGCTGACTATAAAATCGCAAGGGAATGGTGGATGGACTCTCACCGCTTGTGTGAACACGGCTAGGGAGTCATCCCATGGTAACAATAATGAGGAAGAAAATTATGTTCGCTTGCACCCTTTGGCTTTCCTAGTGTGTTTCCTGTCTTCGCCACGCCTGACGACCGCCACGTACTCCACATAGGATGCAGCCTAGGCTATGTGCCTTTCTGTATACGCATGAAATACAGACCTACTCAAGTTCAGGGATAGATATGACTGGGTCCCACCCCAGTTCAGGGAGCTATATAACTGAGCTGAATCCAGACGTACCCTGCTATCTTCTGACCTGGTCAGGAACAGTACGGGATGGCCATTAAATGGTCATTTTGGCTGCTAGACGTCATTTTGGCAAGAGGCCGTGGCCCCACATAGATGGTACCAGTCAGGGGAGTCATTCTACGCTTACTGGGATCCCCGACCTCCCCGTGCCACCCAGCAAGTAACAGGTTACACCTTCTCACGCATATACGATCCTGTTCCAAAAGAATCACTTTTCATGACCTCTGATCACAGGAGACATGACTCGCAAAACGAATGCTTGCCATGGCCTGAGTGTACATCGAGCCATCTTGATCACATAATCAGAAAGGGGTTGATGAACTGACATGATCAAGACAACCTGCCGGCGACCCAGTCGATAGCAATCACCATCTGAGCTCAAGCCCAGGGGTAACCGATGGTCTGATCCACACCTATTTGCCAACAGAATACGAGCTTTGACCGTTTTCCCTGGCCTTGCCTGCCAGAGACATGAGGCGCTCCAGGTGTGGACTGTCATCCACGTACCACGCACGTCCACTTACTGGAGTAGGATGCCGACCTGAAATCTTTAGGGTAGCACCGATCACAGCAGCCAAAACAATGCGCCGACTAGACTGTATCACAGTAGGATGTTAAGTCATACTTCGTTAGACACGGATGCCTTCAGTTTCTCCTCTGCACTATACCCAAATCTTAATGTGTCCCAGGACTCTTGCATGCCAACTGCCGCCTGTTAAGGGCAACCCTTGAGGGGCACATTCCTCTCAGTTATCCTTAATACCTACAATGTAGGGAATATAAAATTTTGAGAGAGGAAAATGCCTCGTGCGGGCCTTCGTCCTAAAGACAAATGCCTTTAACGCTGAAGCGGAAGGGTGGGGGGTTTGGGGGGGGGGGGGTGTTTTAAAATTGTCCGCCCTCCTATCCTACAAAGAGAGGGAAAATGTATCATGTGTTTTTATCCTAGTATAGTTATTTTAATGTTGCCCGTGTACGATGCATCCGTGAAGGTGGGGTGGTTGATTCTTATGGAATTCAGCACCGTCATCGTGTGTTTGTTAAAGATCTGTTTTAGTTGGTACCGTTCTTAGTTTTAATACCTTGTGTGAGCCTAAGCCTGCATTGAATTTTCACTCCAAACACATATTCTTAGGCCGCGAATGGCGTAGTACCAATTGTCTTTAATGAATATGTCACCTGGCGAGGATGCTCGGTACCATTGCCGATACCCCACAGAGCATCTCTCCTCAGACCGATACCATGCAACATGTTGTCCTGTGGTAGCTTCAGAGCCGCAGAGTGATCCCTCCACATACCGCATCACAACCACAAATAACAACACACGGACAAATCACATTGACAGAGGCATGTTTTAGAAAGCAGTTCTTAGCTTACTTACGGTGGGTAGAGGGAAACGTATTTCCATCTATGCTGGCCTTCCCATAGGGCGTGGAGAGCTCTACAGCTTCACACAGTCACGATTATAAGTTAGATGGCGATCCGTGTTTCTATTCATCACCTAATGTTTCGAGTACGGACCATGTGCGATTCATACCCTGGCGTTACCGTTTGGCTGCTTTAGAACACTGCTGGGATGCCAATAATATTGCATGATTTATATTTTCGCAGTAGTTCCTACTTTGGCATGAAAAGTCTTGCTTAATAGGTATCTGAAGATACACGGGGTATGTATGTGGAAGACAGATTGATTTTGGCCGTCAAGTTTGTTTGTTTGTTTTAGTTGGCTTTATTGGCCACTTACACCTAGATGTATTTGAGCCATGGCTCTATCTTGAGGTGCTTCCCCGAGGGGTTGCGAAATGAAAGTAAAATTATGATGTTGCTAGGGGTGTATGCGGTGCCTGTTGCTGCCTAATGAACTGTTGTTAGCGGGTGTAAGTGTCTGATGCAGTGTAAGAGTTATTTCACTTGGAGGAGGCTGTCAAGAAATCGACAGTAGTTTCTTGACTCTGTCAGAACCATTCTGACGGTTAGAATTCAAACAATTATTTCGGCCAGAGAAGCGTAGTCAAAGGCAGTTACTCTCCACTTTGATTTAGGAGGCGTTGATATGGATGGCCAACTATGGAACTCAGTAGTACCGTTTATAGAATGGTTTTATTGACCGTAGAGAAGAGTTTTTAATAACCGTTCTCCATGTGTAGAGTAATCGTCCTTGGCCAGCTAACACTTCAGCGTTTGTTTACGGCTCATGGCCGCGCATGTGCTTCGGGCGACCTCACAGACTATTCTCCTTCCAAACGGCTTATATATGTGCGGGTCTTATGCTGCCAGTGGGGGGGGGGGGGGGTGAGCATGGAGTATCCCCTACCAGATCGTTTCGTACCCAGCCGATCAGGGCCGGTACGCACCCGACAGGGCGATCCACGCTGCAACATCAACATACATGTGACGTAATTCATTATGATGTCCTATATTTGACTGGCAGATTGGATTCCTCTATTGGCTATGGGCCACTTATCTGGTTGGTCAAGGAGGGAATGTCTACAGCCGATGCTGATGTTGCTGCGACTGCGACTGTGACTGCTGCTACTACTACTACTACCACTACTACTACTACTACTACTACTACTACTACTACTACTACTACTACTACTACTACTACTACTACTACTACTACTACTACTACTATTACTACTACTACTACTACTACTGCTACTACTACTACTACTACTACTACCACTACTACTACTACTACTACTACTACTACTACTACTACTACTACTACTACTAGTACTACTACTACTGCTACTGCTTGTGTTTTGTTGCTGCTGCTACATACTACCGTAATACAATAAAAGCCATACGTACATTATTATTACCAGTTTCTGAATATGCCCGGGTAATTAAATTTGTAACCGACAAAACGGGAGTATTCAAACGCAAACGTTTTGTCATCAGTGCAGCGAACAATAGCAAATATCGTCCATGCCAGTTAATCTCTTTACTCTTCGTGAGACATTTTCCGAAAATGTCCCTAAACGCTTGCGGTCTGTATTTAGGTGGGCAATACAACACCACTGCTATTTAATGATCTCTGTTTGCATGACCATCCAATATTAGCCTGAATCATTTGCAATGCATACAATATATAGCACAGATCGACCAGACGGGTACGGGCTATTCCAGCTAGGCTGGGTACGAAACGCCCATCATGGATTCGCTCTAAGCACCCCCCCCCCAGGTAGGATAGTATGCATATATAAGCTCATTAGGAGAGGTTTTCGTTAAAAACGTCCGTTAGAACGCGTAGTGCGCATGCGCGTGCGTCAGAGCTTCCCTGACAACATGTGTCGAGATTGGGAGCGAGTAGTGTACCGAGATGGTACCCGTAATTGCTTTAAACTCGTCGTTCCAGGTACCTATCAGGACCTGAATGAGACGAGGATTACAGCAAATTTTACTGTTTTAAAATCGGTCCAGAAATGGCCGAGTTATCGTCGAAGCTCCCCGCTAAATTATACTTAACATATTGCATTGACGTCTTAAACGCGTATATATATTAAACAGAATAGAGAGGGCGCTGTACAAGTAATAACTACGTCAAAACCTCTACAGCACGCTGATTGGCTAGTGCTCGGCCGCTGATTTGCTGAGGCACCTAGCTCTGATGTCCCGAGAAGTATAAAAGGGGTGAAAAATCGAGAATCAGGAGCATCACCGGTGTGGAAGCCGGCCAACACAGGACGTCTGGGCCATCGGGTTAGAAGTGTACAACTGCAAAACTACGGTGCTTCCTACTTCCTCTGGTGCCCTTCAGATTTCCGCTCATCTGTGGTCGTAAGGAGTCCTCAGCTTCCACAGTTTTTGTTCACCCGCGGACGGCCATCCGAGGGTGACAAACTAAATTTAAAGTTATAACTCCTGCATCCGAACCTTCCTAAGGGAGTCTTCCTATGGATGGGCTGTGCGGGCCTGGGATGTATTCATACAGAATGTAGAGCTGATGGTGATTCTTGGTAGATGACTCACCGGATCTGCGAACCAAGCTGAAAAGTGGACTTCAAATTTCGCACTGCATGTCGTGTGTGATAAATGAACTTTCGACCAGTCTGGGTGAACTTTGCCCGGTGTACTGCAAGAGCTATGCGATGCACCCGCGCCGTGTTCCAGTGATTGTACATGCATTGTTATTATATAAGTAACCCTACATGTTAATGGGTTACTCTTAACTTTTATATCTCCGTCACAGGACGGAAAACTTTGCAACTTCTGCTGTGATTATGTATCAGCTATAAGACTATCTAGTAGACATTCCTGAACAGCTCCGTCACCTGTTCTTAGATTGTACCGTATCCTACCTGCCTGGAGAAGTTAGCCTGTGGAGACCTGCCTGCGGAGACCTGCTTGCAGAGACCTGCCCGCGGATGTCATCTGGCGGAAATCTTTCCAGCCCTAAGAACGTGTCATCTCGCGCTATGTGTGAAATAGCGCCTCAATTTCAGCAACTAGTGAACTTGTTCCATTCTGATGACCAATAGGTACTCAAGTAGCTATACTATTGTACATTTAGTTATAAAACGTTTAAGTATTTGCGCATAAAGGTACAGATGACTAATAGAATAGGTACCGTATCGGTCCTAGGACTGCATTCTTACAATTTCTGTTTCATACTGTGAATATTATCCTTGTTTACTGTGGTGCTTTCAACTAGCCGCACCGTAAGGTCTAGGTTGTGTATGGTTAGTTGTGCATATGGCAAGTAGCCATCGAGTTCATATGTTTCATTTATTTGTAAAAACTCTAGAACGCAGTACACTAGGAAATACTATACAGCAACATGATATCCGCATCACTATTACCGCCAGCATCAATTTTACACTGAGGTCGCTGATCATGCTGTAATTGTTTGAGCCTGACATGTTACCGACCGAACCTAGCTATTCAGCTCGATAGGATAGGTCTAAAGTTGTTAGGGACAATTTCTTTGTTAGACTTTTCCGGATGTTGTGGTAATGTAGGACCACGCACTGGCAAGGTTGTGTAAAATTGGCCAAGTGACCTATAGGGCCTCGTATATATAGTAAGTTATTGTCTCTTTCCGTGCATCCACCAGCCTTATGGCTTATTAATTGTTTGGATTCCCAATCGACATGTTGACCAGATCTTACCCTGGGAAACTTTCGGAGGTATCCGAGCGGTTATAGTTAAAGTGCCGATTTACATACATGCCCCCTTGTGTCTTCGGATACTTTTTAGGTAGATTCCCCGGCCAAAGTAGGAAGCACTGCAAAATAATAATAATATTAATTTATATGTTGTGATACCAGCCTGCAGTGCATCTCTGGGCATCATGGAAAATAACCCTAACGACAGGTCAACTGTTAGCTCCGTAGCATGCGGTGACGGACGAGATACGGATCTCCATCCAATCTGTTGCAGTGCCTGGATGAAGTGTTGGAGCTCATTACGCCTTCAGGGGAAGGACCCTCGCGATGGATATCTAAATCTCCATCCCACCATAGTGACATGTCAGTATTTAAATTTGCTTGTGTGAACTGTTAAACTCGTCTGGTAATGTTATATGTGGTTGCAGAACCTGGTAGCTGGATCGTTATTTGATTGAGGGCTTTTTTCCATGGCATGCATGCACGCTGTCCTTGGAGGTAGATGCTATGCAGGGTGACCTATGGGAAGCTGGACATCTACGCCCAATGGATAAACTTCAAAAATATACTTATCTAACTCATTTATTTTGTTCTTTGTTTGAATTAAAATGTCGCTGTAGCATTTCTCGCTGTTATTTATTTTACTGGAGGTTCATCATAAAAGTGTATCCAATGTTTTTCTGTGTTTGGTACATCTCGTGCTAATTTATTAGGATACCGTCGGGAAATAAGACCCAAATTGTTTTTACCCTCCTCCCATCATTGAATCAAATTTTCATATATGTCCCTTTTCCCGAGCCAATAATGCTAAAGGTGTTTGACACGCTGACACTATTTAACATCATGATGGAGTGAATTACTGAATTTCCATTATCCACTCCCTTGCATAATTCAATCAGCATTATCTAAGGTAATTCACAGGATGTTGTGATCCGAAAATGCTACAGGTACAGTTTTGTCTTAGCTTGTTTGCATTTAAATGACTACTGCAATTATGTCTATTCTTGACGCAACATGCCCATCACGTGGATACCATGTGAACTATTTTTCATCAGGATTCAACAGCCAACTGTCGAAAAAGCATTCTCGCTCACAGAGCTGGTTCAATTCAGTGTGGGATGTGGCAGTATAAACAGTTGAAGACCGTCCCGCCTCATAGCACTAAATTTTCCGTCCCTTCCATGTATAATAATCAATATTTTTTTTGAAAAGCCTGCCGAGGACCATGCAAAAGTGGTGCATAAATACACATAATATTTAAAACTGAGTCAGACATAGTTACTGATATTTTAACCCAACTCCCATTTGCATCAATTGATGACGATAGGACATTAGCATAATTATGGCACCTGGGGCGAATAAAAATAGCAACTCCTGCTGTTGATAATGAAACGTACAATTCGCATTTGAAGAACTGTTTAAATGAATTATACACTTTAGGATTGTGAATTTTAATTTCCTGAAGTAAGGTCTTCCAACAAAGGCCTTTGCTTTAAATCTGTATTCAAATCCCTGCAATGTATGGTGCTTTTAATCATAATAAGTAGGGTAATATAGAAATCTAATAGGATTTTGTTTTTTACTGCCATTATTTCGTTTTAGCCCATTTACCCAGCTTACTATCAAAATCATGATTATTCAGCTGAACAATTTCCAAATGTCTGTACTTGGCAGCATCAGAATCGCAACTTAGATGTCTGTTCGCACTTATATAGGGAACGAGTATTTCACCAGCATTTGAACGAAACATTACAATTTCATTGGGACCATTTCATCGGTCACATGTGAAGTGAGAGTGTATTCGAACCCAGCCAGTGACATATTGTCATCCTCAATATCCTCTTCCACTACCTCACTCTTAGATCCGGAATCAATTTGGCGACGTTTAATTCCTCCAGCGCCATTAATAATAGAGGTATACATAGAATTACGTCCATATATTGTCGTTTTATCAGGGTTGTGGTTAATGCTACATATGCCCGAGATTTGACTTAAAGGAAGCAGAGGGAAATTGTATTTTTATTCCATTAATTGTGACCTAAATCCTTTTTGCCCACATCCCAAACTCTCTGACTGAGAAAACTTAATGTCAGTCACATTTTCACCATCAACTGGTTGACATTCGCTAGAACCATCTGGAGCTAAACCAATCACTTCTTCTAATATTTCTATTTCATCATTAGTCTCAGTTCTTGCTACCGATACACACGACGTTGGTGGTAAATGCACGTCAGTAACAACTGGAATTGATGCTGTAATTGGTAGTGAAATTACCGTATACCTTGTCAGCATAGATGGGTTTCCAACTGGTTCACCACCATTTAAAATGCTCAATACAACCGCATATAAGGCACTTGTTTTTCCTGCTAGATGGGTAGTGCTTGAACAAATGCGGCATTCCTTGTCGACTGTACTGAAAGGGAATGATAACTAGGCCAAATTGACAATTTATTTGGTAAGGGTTTATCCACTTTATCGTAATAAACTCGCCTCACTCCAGTCTCTAGCGTCCTAACAAATCGCGACGTCTCTCTCTCTCTCTCTCTCTCGCTCTCTCTCTCTCTCTCTCTCTCTCTCTCTCGCTCTCTCTCTCTCTCACTCTCTCTCTCTCTCTCTCTCTCTCTCTCTTGCCACATTCAGAATCCTTCCAAACTGGCAGATGTTAGCCGCTCCTTAGGGATCTTCATAGGCACGTTAATCTTCACAACCAGTTTATCGCTATCGATTTCCCCAATACTACAAACCTCTCCCTTAACAGTCAACTCGTTTTATAATAGCTTCTCCTTTGTCTGCTCATTGGCCAAAGTGATATTCCAGATATTACAACTAATATTAATTAGGCCCTTTAACACCATGGGTCCAGCACCGACGGTATCTGTTAAGCCATGATACGTCCCACCCTCTGGTGGCTATGTTCAAACTTATTGTTCATTTTTATTTTGATGACAATTCTAACGATGTTATAACAGGAGCGCGCCAGACCACCTTTAAAACTGGGCATGTGCATGTAGTTCATGCTAACACATATGAACTGAGCAACGAATAAACTGCCTATAAAAACAGAGGCCAGACTACTGCATAAAATGACGACTAGCAGTGTTCAAAGGCAACCGACATAACAGGCGCTTTCGTCAACCGACGTGAAAGGATGAGGACAAGCGAAAGTAAAGGAGGACAACATACAGCTAAACAAGCAAGGCCGAAACAGCAGCTACTACTACTACTACTACTACTACTACTACTACTACTACTAGCGTCTACTAAATGTTATGTTGAATATATTAAACTAATTTGATTGGAAGCTGATCAGTGTTGTCTAAAGCATTACGTATAACCTAACTGTAAAATTGAGATCTTGAGATTTCATGTTCAATTGGGACAAGTAATAATAATTTTGATTTGGGGAACCGGGCTCTAGGATCGTTGACCCTTTCCGTAATTCTGCGCTTGAGAAATGTTATTTTCTCAACGTGTGTAAAAATAGGTTTGTTTTTCCGATGCTAAAAGCCTCACAGAGCTTCGAGAACCATGCGTGGAATGATATGGACCACATCATATTTAACCATTTTGCTGGTGTACATTATAGGTTTTTATCTTTATTTGGAATAGGGCAAATAACTCAAACTCACCCGCGTAATGCTTACAAGCAAATATGTGTCATCTGGAAGCAATGCAGCTTTGTTCTCGATATAAAGAAGACGAAATAAACTCCGTTAGTAAGGCTAGAGCCCCAGTAGAATAGCGACTCCAGTTACTATAGTAGTGCCTAAAGGGATACATTTTATAATCAGTTTTATAATCTAGTACCTACTCGAGGACATCCACCGATGAGCAATGGTTAGTCGTGTAGGTTATGTGTTTGTATTGAAATCAATATACATCTACCCCAGTCTAGGCGAGGGTAGATGATTTACCCTCGAGTGGGTACGAGACTTTTCATCCAAATCCAGTCCATGTGACTGGCAATGCAAATCATACGCATTGCAGAGCTTGAAAATATATTTCTAAAAAATGCAAATATATACCAACACAATTATTGTTTTTCAAGACGTGCTAAAGGGATGAGTAATATGAGTGCCAGATGCTAACACTCTAAATAATGACATATTCATTGAAAAAGGGTGTTTCATACAATCATACTGCATAAGATTACTGTGATTGCACTGTACCTGTGTGAATGTTGATGCTGGCCCCGTATTGCTAACTACACTACACTGACAATGCGGGTTACTGGGACACTACTGGGCCGATACTGGGCCAATATCATACGCTATCACGGTGGTTAGCATAGATACCAACTGAATAATGTGATCGAATAATTCAAAGTTGTTGAACATGTAAACAGAATACTTGGTAAATGGGTTTAATTTCGTCATAAGATTAGAGCTTTCTTAGCACAGACTGATTACACTTTAAATAGAAAACCATTACTGGAAAAAGACATGGATACAACCATTTCGATTCAATAGGGGAGACTTGACAAGTTATCATTAAATTGACATCAATCCTCTACCATCACAAAGAATCGTTTAATGATAAGGTTATTCTGAATCCCGCCACACAGATGCAGACGCCATTATCCGGCATGCGGTAACCAACCTAGTGGCAATCCTTCATGTGCCCTCAAAATAGATGGCGGGATGCAAGAGAAACTCTGTATGAAGAACATTTATTGGTCATTTTAAATAGCATCACTAAGCGCAGATGGTCTGTTAATTACAATTCGTTTGTTGTATGGAATCACTGTTGGGAGCATTACGATGGTGGTTATTTAAGATGGGTAACAGGGGAATAAAGGCAGGTCGAAGTGTGAGTAGTACGGTGTATCAACCAAATCAAGTGACGCACATAACATTCTGAAAATTATCATCATTGCACATGCAGATAAGAGTTATACATGGTTTGAATGGAAGGATTCGATATGTGACTCAAGTATATGATGGCATAATCAAATATCCCATATGTTACTTGACATTACAATAAAAATGACATGGCCCTGGTATGGAAATCGAAAGGTCTGTCATGAGAGTGTGCGATGTGTACGTCTTTGAAGATTTTTATAATTTAATAAACATTCCTCGCAATAAATAAATCATTTATAGTTCAAGAAATATTTTTAAGTATTTTGAAACTGAATTCATCAGGATGTATTGCTGCGTATACTTGTAACATAACAGTTCTTATCAAATTAGTTCTAATCCATATGTTGGTGATTTGCAAAAGCAGATGCAATACTGTGACCAGTTCCAGACAGAATCATTCTTGACCAAGTACAGTATATTATGTTATTTTCACGAATTAACCCTTTCATAGCGAAGCCTGGCAAAGGCAGAATCCACAGTTGCATTCATAGAAGATAATGTGTTATCAAAATGTGCTGCTGGAATGACCGAGCCTGTAATTCCAGTGGTACATTTTCAACAATATTCTTCTTTTGGCCTGCAAATGGGCATTCAATAAACACATATTTCGATATTCGTGACCAGATTTAGTCATTAAAGGGTTAAGAGAACTGATTTCAGTGTTTTATCGCATCATAGTGTTTTCTCGATTTTGTTAAAAAGACCAGTGCAATGCATCGAACATGCAGACAGAAATAAACCGGAAAGCGACACGATCGCAATCAGACTTTTAAGACAAGAGTTGTTTAAATTTCGATGACAAAAATGAGGAGGCAATGGTCAATAGAATCTACTTGGATGTTCCAGAAGTATCTAAATGGTGTGCACTATAATGTGATATCACGTTAAATTGAATATCCCTCTTCGTAAGTTGCATAATCAAACTCATATAGCCATTGATCTTATCCGATGGTGAGTGCAGTGTTCAATAGTTTCACCCTCGCTCGTCAATTCCGACGATAGCTTTTTTTTTAGTAAAATTGCCGCGCCTAGCTGAAAGGATTCTGGAAGATTATTCGGCAACATTGCTGCTTAATTGAATTGATTTTCGCCCCGGGATCTGTTTTTGACCAACTTTTAAAGTAAAATCCTAAGAGCTCTCTGAATTTACCCAGTTAACTACATTAGCAATTGTTTAGTGACAGAGGGACGTGGTAGTGGAAATGGCTTAGATGTGGTTTTAAAATACCTTTATTATTTGCATCATGCTGTATATCCGACATCAGTTGATAAGCCTACATGGAACGACAATAAGGTTATCGCGGTAGCTAATGCAAATACACGTGGTAAACGTAGGCTTTACACATTTGAAACATATTCATACATATTCATATCGTGGATATCTATATTTCCTAGCATGCCAATAATAATGGGCCTTTCCATTTTTAGCTATGCCCTGCGCATATCTAGCTAAGCTCCACCCACATCTCGCTCGTGAGAGAGGATATATATATATATATATATATATATATATATATATATATATATATATATATAGAGAGAGAGAGAGAGAGAGAGAGAGAGAGAGAGAGAGAGAGAGAGAGAGAGAGAGAGAGAGAGCGAGAGAGAGAGAGAGAGAGAGAGAGAGAGAGAGAGAGAGATAGAGACTGTTCAGTCAAGTGTGTACTTCTTTGAGTAGATTGTCGTTTGCGATGTACATCCCATTATTAAAGGTACATATCCGCACCATAATGCCCGAAAATGAACCGTCAAACGTGCACAAGTCTCGAGAAACAAAATCCCTGAACTCCGTGACTAACAATTTCCAGAAAACTATACAGGTAAGCTGTTGAATATTTTCAAACTAATTTGACTAGTTGCTGCTGGCTCCCAGGTGAAATTGGTTTCAAAATAAACAACAGCATGTTTAATAAATAGTAAAGACATACAATTCGTAAACCAATGCTTAGCCCGTCCTCAATTAAGCGTTCGTGATGAACTTAGCTACGCCATTCATGGCGTAATTGATTATTATGTCATCCTACACGTCACGTAGTCGAGTATGACCTCTTATGATTAACTGAGAAATTGGAATCATCATTCAGTGTCAAATAGAGAGAACTATACAGACCATATATTCATCAAACACCCTTTAAAGAGATACTATTCGCATGTTAAATGATGTATTGTACTGAGAGATTATGGCATAGAGAATCCATGTCATTTATTTCCCGGTACATTCCTTTATCTGTATCATAATTATGTGCCCTTTAACATAGCTTTTTGTTTGATTGCCACCATTTTGTCGCTTCAATCGATAGTATGTGATGTCAAGGATGTGCACATAAAAGGACTTGTATTAGGTAGTGAATGTCAATTTGAACTGCTACCAGTCGAATTATCACCAAAATGTGCATAAGCTTATCTGTATGGCTGCTTTTGCACCACAATGTCAAATTATCTGACATAAATCAAACAATAAGTGGCATAAATTAAGTCTGTTCATAATTAGCCACAACAAATCCTGCTATATCAAGCTTGCACCATTTTTTATTTCCATGTATGTGCCACAGCAGAATCAACTGTCAGTAATGCTATCAAAACAGAAACTGATATATAGAAATCATGTTATTATGTGAATCTCATGAAAATTATTTGGATAGAATGGACCTGACGAAGCAAGATAAAAGGAAAATCACTGTCATTTGCCTAAATTTGATTTTGGCCATGTTTTTCATTTCTTTTCAACCGATTCATGTGCATGCAAAGACTAGTCTGACAATGAACGTCTCGGTTACAAAATAGTGAGCTCACTTCAAATGTAATATTGACAAAACAATGTGGACACAAAAGTCATTCTGAGCAAAGAGAACGCGAAACGAATCAGACGGGGAAGAGATTGTATTTGTCCTCTGGACTAAAGACTACGCGTCCAAACGCTATATCTGTCTACAGCCATTATGCATTCTGGGTTCAATGTAAACAGCGTCCGACGTTCGAGTCGCTTGGAAACTTGATGGAATGGACCTGTCCACAATGTGCACGTAATACAATCCCATATGTACCGTGATGTCATTGATGTATAAAGTATCCATTTCTAGCTATTCCCCGATAATAGATAAGCTCCAAACACATTATCCACGTGTTGGAATCCATTTAACCCTTTAATGACTAAATTTCTTCGCAGTTAAATTATTTACTTGTTGAATATCCATTTGCAGGCCAAGAGAAGACTATTTTTGCAAATTTAACACTGTAATAACTGCCAGTCATTTCAGTGGTAAAATTTCAAAAAAGTAGTCTTCTCTTGGCCTGTAAATGGACATTGCTCAAAATCACTACAGATGCCGACTTTGGTCGGTTTCGTCACGAAAGGGTTAAAACCTTGAAACTTTAATCCCCCGAATTAAAATTCAAGGTAACTATAAAAGTAACTTATGGAATAATATAACGCTAATTTGAGGGTTGTTGTTGCCGGCCTATGACTCTGGTAGCAACAGCTCCCAGTTGAATTAGTTACAAAATATTCAGTTCAAAGATTGTTTATTAAATTGTAATAGTTTGTAAGTTCATCAAACACATACAATTCGTGCAGCAGTGACGAATTTCTCACAGCTTATCACGAAATTTTCACCATCTTTTATTTCCATGTGGCATAGCAAAATTAACTGCCCGCCCTGTTATCAAAACAAAAACTGATCTAAAGAAATCTTGTTATTATGTGAATCTCCTGAGAATTATTTGGATAGAATGGACGTGACGAAGCAAGAGAAAAAGAAAATAACTGTCATTTGACTCAATTTTATAGTTTTCTATTTGGTCATTTCTGTTTATCCATTTAGTGTGTATGCAAATCCCCATCTGACCAAATAGTGAGTTCACTTCCAACGTTATACCGACAACACAATATAGACACCAAAGCTATTTTAAACGAAAAGAACCCGTAATGAATCAGACGAGGTGGGGGAGGGGAACATATTGTATTTGTTTATTGGGCTAATGAGTAATGACAGTAGACAGCTATTGCAATATGTTGTTAATATCATCGGACTTGCGTGAGGAAACTTTGCTGAAGACAGCGAACTGTCCACAATGTGTAACTAATACTATTACCTATGCCTTTGTTTTCTTGTTGTACAGGCGTGTATGACATATACAAACGTGTTGTTTCCCGAGCAAAGTGATGGAAATATATTGTTTGCGGAAGTCATACAAGCCTCTACCACCCGCAAAACTCTCGTAGAATAAATGTATCACGCTGATCATCAAAAACAATCCCATCTGTGCGGTGACGTCATTGATATATAGAGGACTCCATTTCAAACTGTACATATGCCAAACACCTACATCTGCGCCTGTGTCGTGTAAGCCAATTTGTTGTTAAGAATAACATTGTTATTTAATCAAATGCCACATTATAGGGAAGGAAAAAGGATTGCATTTGTCTGTGATAATTTAATATGGGCCATGGGAATGAAGATCTGCAACAATCACAGAATTAACATAATGGAGGAATCCAGTATTAGCTATGCCCTTCCCACATTTAGTTAAGCTCCAGCTACACTTCGCCCTTTTGGGATCGATAGAATCCTGAACTGCCTGACTATCAATTTCCAGAAAAACGGGTAAGCTGTTGAATAATTTGAAATAATTTGATTAGGTGCCTATGGCAGCAACAGCGTCCAGTCAAAGTAGTTTCAAAATATATTCAACAGCATCTTTATTAAATAATAAAGACATACAACTCGTACAACAATGCTTAGTCCATCATCAATTAAACGCTCGTGACGGACCTATCAACGTCATTCATGACGTCATTGATTATGACGTCATCCTAAATGTCATGTAGTTGATTATGACGTCATATTATTGATGGATAAACTGGGAAACGTCCATTCTGACTTTACTTAGGTACTTTGGTGATGTTGCTATCTCACAGCTTTTATGAAAACGGATATAAATTTTTTTAAAGATTGAACCTGTGAATGGAAGGTGGAGATTAGCACCGTTTATGGGAAAATAACTTTGTTCTCATCTCATGTCAGCAGTCGAACCATTGTTAGAAACGTAACCATGTTAGCTGTCAAGCTATTGGAACCAATACGTAATCCCCACAGAGAATTCATAATCATATTCATGCAGTCATTATCATTCTTGTCCCAGACGCCGTTGTTCAGAACGATGTAGCTGTGTGACAATCATTCACGCAAACTAAATGAAGCTGATACATGTTCTACGGATGACATTGAAGAATGCCTTGTCCTCCTGGAATAAAAAAACTATTCAGTGTGTATAAGATAATAAAGGGCCTTACGTTGCATTGTAGTGTAGGAAATCTTCAACAATGATACTACCATATACACTAAAATATTTGGTTTTAGAAATGTATGTTCATCTTGGGCTTACACGATCAGGAGGTAATTGGATTGGGTTTTAACAGAGTCCCTCGATTTTCGTCTCAGTTATTTCATTGAAAATATTAACCCTTATCAATCATAGATCAAAGCATCACATATTGTATGATGTAGGGAATACAATATTGAATATTTTGAAATGAATTTGCCCCGGAAGTATTGTTGCCATCAGTTGTCTTGGAATTGAGACACTGGAGTGAATAGTTAGAAATATGTATGCGCTGATTTAAATTAGAATGCTGCTGGTCATCGTGTATGGCATATTTCCAATATGCTGATCTCGTTTCTGTTAGATTTGTTTATAATTAGCAAAATTGTCATCCTTCAATAGCAACATGATCAGTTTCAGATTACCACTATCTTATCACATGTCTTGATGCTACCTTCAGTAAAATATGTCCAGAGTCACAAAGTTATTCTCCCCGTTAGCATAATCTCCATGTGTCATTAATTATATGAAATTAATATGGCTGCATAGATTCACAGGAAAAAATGTGATGGCAAGACATGGTAAATTGTTCAGGCATATATAGACATACACATAATCCGACGCCGACAGAAGTACAAAGTCTCAAATATCCTGATATCCTGATGACGGACCAAGTAAAGTGAGTTGGACGAATAGTATGTCTTTACTATTTAATAAACAAGCCATCGAGAATTTTGACACTAGCATCAGCTCCCAGTCAAATTAGTTTCAAACCTTTCTACGGCTTATATGTATATAGAAGTAGATCGGGTTTATAGTCTGATTCCGCGTGCTTGCTCAGCCGACTTGCCAACGTTACCCCATGGTCATTAGGCGTTTTCATTCCTACACAATCTGAACTCCCTTTTGGAGCATACAGCCATACTGCGGCTGCTCGATGGATTTTCCTGACATTCCATATTGCTCGCACTGCCCTCACAAAAACCTATTTTACAGACAGGTGTACTGAAACAACGCAGAGTAAAGTTCCTTGCTCAGAGACACAGCGTCGCAGGCCGGCCTCCAGTAAATCGACCCAGCCACATTCGAGTCACGAGCGCCACTCCCTAACCACTAGGCCACTGCGCCTCACTTTAGTTTACCTGTATATTTTTTGGGAAATTTATAGTCAGGGATTGATTGATCGCAACACGAGCGAAGCATGGGTGGAGCTTAACTAAAGATGGACGGGTTATAGCTAAAACTGTGTTCCTAATGCGTGCTAATTCAGGAACATATATACTTGATGATGTCTTTAGCGGATATATGAACGATGGAACAAGACGGCAGTCGTTCTTTGCCTAATGTGTATTCATTGAAATACCCTCTTTTATTACCACATGAGGAGGAATATTAGCGTTTTTCCTCACGAATGCCGATTCTGACTCGTGTTGCTATTGGCAAAATCATTACTAGAGAGCAACTCTATAACGTGCTCTAATAATTCAAAATTGTTGAACATCATAAGTAAAATTAATGTCAGTTTCCAGAAAACTATACACGTTAGCTGTTAAATATGTTGTGGCAACAGCGCCCAGTCAAATTAGTTTCAAAATATTCAACTTAATGTTTAGTAAATAGTAAAGACATCCAATTCGTAAAACATGTCGGACTATTAAGTCAAATAGAATCATGTATGACGTAATGATCATCACATAGCTGATTATGACGTCATATGACGTCAGATGATAGATGGATACTCTGGAAAGGCGAATTGGTTTTGTGAGAAAAGATCAATGCAAACCACTTTGAACTCACAGACTGACAAAACACTGGAAAACGACATGATCGCACTCCGTCTTTTAAAATAAGAGATGTCTACATTTCGATGACGATAGCCGATAGAAGCCATTTGGATGTTCCAGAAGTATCTAAATGATGTACACTGTATTGTGATATCGCACTAAAATAAACATCCTCGCTTTGTAAGTTGTACAATCAATCAAATATAGTCATTGGTCTTATCTGATGGTGAGTGCAATATTCAATAGCTTCGCCCTTGCTCGTCAATTCTGACGATAGTTTATTTAGTGAAATTGCCTCAACTAAATAAAACGATGCTGGGAAATTATCTCACATGCTAAGATTTGCAAACATTGCTGCTTAATTGAATTGATTTTCGGCCCGGGATTTATTTTCGACCAACCTTTATAGTAAAAGGTCTAAGAGAGCACTGAATTTTACAAGTCAACTACATTGGCAATTGTGTAGTTAGTTAGTGAGAGAGAGAGAGAGAGAGAGAGAGAGAGAGAGAGAGAGAGAGCGAGAGAGAGAGAGAGAGAGAGAGACAGAGAGAGAGAGAGAGAGAGAGAGGTGGCAATGGCTTAAATGGGATTTAACCATACCGCCATTATTTGCATCATTTCAGTGGTAAAGGGCCCTCTCCCTCTCTCCTTCCCCCTCTCCCTCTCCTATCCCCCCCCCATCCCTTCCCCCTCTCCCTCCCTTTCACCCTCACTCACTCCCTCTCTCTCTCTCTCTCTCTCCCTCTCTCTCTCTCTCTCTCTCTCTCTCTCTCTCTCTCTCTCTCTCGCTCGCTCTCTCTCTCTCTCACGTCTTTCTCCTGGAGACATTGTTATGCTATGATGCATTGGTATAGATTGCGGGAGTATTTCTATAATCATTGATGGAGATCCTTCTACAATCTTCTGTGGTCTATAACAGTACCAATTCGCGACAAGACACCAGTCACTGACACACTAAGAAATCTAAGATCTTGCCAATGGTAAATTGTTTAGTAATATCCTGATAACTCCTTGGTCCCATGGCAATTGCGACGGAAACTTGACAAATAATCTACTGAATTTCATAATTTGACTTAGTCTAAGCAATTGTATCACTTTTTAAATGATATGGACAGAATATGGAATCATGGCTGGAAGGCCGTGATTATCATATGATGAGGACAATGGAGGAATCAAGTTTTAGTTATGCCCCGCCAATCGCTAGCTAAGCTCCACCCACACTTTGCCCGTGTTGGGATCGTTTAATCCCTGAACTCCTTGACTATCAATTACCTGACAACTATACAGGTAAGCTGCTGAATATTTTGAAACTAATTTGACTGGGTGTTGTTGCTGTCTATGGTTACAATAACGGCAAGGTCAAATTAGTTTCAAAGTATTTAAAAGTTTATTAAAAAGTAAAGACATACCATTCGTACAACAACGTTTAGTTCGTCACCAATTAAGCGTTCGTGACGAATTTAGCTACGGCATTCATGACGTAATTGATTATTACATCATCCGAAAACCACATAGTTGATTATAACGTCATATGAATTACTGAGATACTGGAATCTTCCATTTAGTGGCAAATTGAGAGAAACTAGACAAACAATATAGTCATCAAACATCCTTTAAAGAGATAATATTCTCATGGGAAATGCTATATTGTACTGAGAGATTATGGCATAGCGAATCCATGTCAGTCATTTCCCGACAAATTCCGTTATCTGTATCATAATTATTTGCACTTTAGTTTTGAGCAATTGTTGTTTTGATCACCACCATTTTGTCTGCTCAATACAATATATTCTTTATTATTTAAGAACTGTCATGTTGAACAGATACCTGTCCAGTTAGCATCAAAATGTTCATGAGCTTACATGTATAGCTGCTTTTACACCACAAAGTCAAATTATACGAGATAAACGAAAGAATAATTGTCATAAATTAAGTCTGTTCATAATTAGCCACAACAAACCATGCTATATCAAGAGCTTATCTTCAAACTTGTACCACCTTTGATTTCTATATATGTATCATAGCAAAATCAACATTTCAGTACTACTATCAAAACAAAAACTGATCTAAAGAAACCATGTTATTATGTGAATCTCCTGACAATTATGTGGATAGAATGGAGTTGGTGAAGCAAGAGAATTTGGCTAAATTTGATTTTTTAACATTTGGTCATTTCTGTTTATCGATTTAGTGTGTATCCAAATTCTCATCTGACAATACATGTCTCGATCACCAAATAGTGAGTTCACTTCAAATGCAATATCGAAAATAAATGTGGACATCAAGACCATTCTAACCGCAGAGAAACTGAACCAATTCAGATGGGGTAAAGATTGTATTTGTCCTTTGGACTAATGACGGTAAACAGCATTAGCCTTTTGACGCTTTATGTTCTCAGTTCAATGTAAACAGTGTCCGACTAAGGAACTTCACGAAGGAGAGCGAACTGTACACAATGCGCACGTAAAACATTCCCATATGTGCCGTGACATCATTGATACATAAACGACTCCGTTTCTAGCCAAGCCCCGCCCCTTCATAGTTAAGTTACACCAATGTGTTACATGTGTTGGAATCGATTTGAAACATTGAAACTTGAATTCCCAGAATTTAAAATGTTTAGGTAGCTATACAGGTAAGCTGTTGAATAATAAAAGAGCTAATTTGACAGATGGTTGTTGCTGCCAACTTAGGAATATGCCTATGATAGCAACAGCTCCCAGTCAAAACATTCAACAGATTGTTTGTTAGATTCTAATATTTTGCAAATTCATCGAAGACATACAATTCGTACAGTAGTAAGAGACTTTTCAATTTTCGTGACGGAGCTATACACCATTTCATTATAACTAATTGATCGCTTGAGTGACAGCTGAGATTTCTCCATCAGCAAGTGGAGACGCTGGGATGATCATTAGAAAGATTGGGAGATGCATGCGTATGCACAATAGCAACAAAGCTGTAACTGCACATTGTTTGTCTCTACAGTATGGTTTTCTTCGGTTAATTAAATAGTAATGATTTAGTACTGTACAGTATTATATTGAAATATGAATTGCATTAATCAACATTATCAGACATCAACAATGAAGACATTAAGCCCTATTACAGGCACATCCTCGTCTCATCATGAATGAGTATAAGCTAGAGATCATTACAAATCTCAGTGTCTAGTTGCCATTAATATGTTGTTATCATTCTCAGCGGTCAATGGCTGGTGTATTTCTCGGAGTGTTCACAAGCGAAGCAACCCTGTAATCTGACATCTCATTTTAAGAAGATGTAGTTATTTTATCTAATTGTCAGTTTTGCTCGTATGTGTCATCAAAGCACCCATGTTTTCTCAATTTAGATGGCTGCATAGTTGCCAGCAAACATTTTAACCGGCTATCAATCAATTTCCAATCAACAGTTATTGATCGAGTGTGTTGTTGCATAACAACGCAACCCTCTTAGCACGAGTATGAAATTCTTCGTTCTAAAGATCTTAGAAAGTTGTCATCACTACTTGAAGTAGAATACTCAAGTTTACTCATATTTATTCAGACCTGTGCCTTAGTGAAACTATGATTGTGACTTGTAACCCACTTTTTTTATTAAGAATATAATTGGTATTTAATAAAATGCAATATTTTTTGGGAAGGAAAGGCAATTTTCTGTGTCTTGGTAGTATATAAAATGATAGTTCTGGATCAGAATAACCCCATCAGAGACGACACCACTGGAACACGCCAATGGACTACGCCTCTGGACTACACCTCTGAGCCACGCGCATGGACCATAATTCTGACCTACAGACTACGCCTCTAGATCACACCTCTGGACCAAATCACCCCATTAGAGACCACACCACGTCTCTGGACTACACCACTCCGGACAACACCATTGGACCACGACAATGGACCAAGCATCTGGACCACGCCAATGGAGCACGCCTCTGGACCACGACCACGGACGACACTTCTGGCCTATGGACGACGCCTCTGGATCACATATCTGCACCACACCCCATCTGGACCACACATCTTGACCAAATAACCCCATTAGGGACCACACCACGTCTCTGGACCACACCACTCCGGACCACACCAATGGACCACGGCTCTGGAGCACGCTAATGGAGCACGCCTCTGGGACACGCCTCTGGACCACACCTCTGACCCATACCCCTCTGGACCAAGTAACCCCTTCAGAGTCACAGAAGTATTCTCGCTGTTAGCATAATCTTCATGTGTCATTTATTACATGAAGTTAATATGCCTGCATAGATTGACACGAAAACTGTGATGGGAATACATGTTAAAGCTATCAGGCATATGTACTCATACATATATTCCGACGCCGGCAGAAAGACAAAGACTCAAACCTCTTGATAGAGACACTATTGCTAAAAGATAATATGTTATTTCATAAGCTTAGCTTGGCAACTGATAGAGACAGAAATCTTGTAGCTCTGGCGCCGCGCTGCTCTGCGACTTCTTCCTCGGACTCAGACTCGTACTCACGGTACGCGCTTGCCCGACGATGCTGGTTAGCTTGCCTCGGGGATACGGAAGGGAGACTGTAGGCAACCTGTGACCACAAAGACCGACCTCTAGGGCCAGTGGAACGTTCACATTCCATTGGGGCTGGGCCAACATTGCCATCAATGGCGAACACTACCGTGTCATCTCGGTTATTCATATAACTGGCGTGTCTGTTCATTATAAGTTATAGAATTTGTGATGTAAGGATATAAAAAAGAGAGTGACGGTTGGCGCCATCTGTGTTGTATCGCGCCAAAGATACCTAACATATCCTTATATATACAGAAGGTCCTCCCGTAAAGCAAATGTCCTAGTGTGGCTACCTAATTTCATATAAACTAATGCCTGAGACGGGCTAATACATCGTGAGAGGAAAGTGCCTCGCGTGGGCCTCCATTACAAGAAAAGGCCTACCACGCTGAAGCTGAGGTTGAAAAATGGTCAAGACCATGTTCCTTATCTAGAACAATGCTAAATAAATGTTGATGTACATGTGTATTGTTATGTATACATAGGGCTGTATGCTGGTTACGTGGAGGCGGTGAGTTGGTTTCACCAGAATCTTGCACAGTCGTCTCTAAAGTAGTTGCTGGTTTAGTCGGCGCCACATTATTTTGGCAGTCCTTCTTGAGGAGCTAGACTAACCGTTAGTTATTGAGTTCAAAAATACAGTTTTAGGCCTCAAATGGCTTATGCCTACTTAACTTTAATAACGGGTTGTCTTCCTACTTAGCTAGCTGAGGCATCTATCTCGGAGCGTAATTTTTTAGCCAACCCCTCGGGCCGACTGCACATACATGTTGTCTGGGCGATGAATCCGAAGCCGAAGACCGCCTTCTAACCACATGTCAGCACAACCATGAATAACAAGACAAGAACAAGATAACACACAGAATCATTGAATAAGCACCATATCCATTCACGCCGGGGCTGAAGAAGCGGATGGCAGACTATGGTGACCTTTCTTGAAGGCGTGGAGAGCTTATTCGCTTCTCCCAGTCACCGTAGGGTTAGTCTGTAATCCGCGTATATGCCAGCACAGAGCATGTCGGGAACAAACCATATAAGATCCGTTCCCTCGGAATTAACGATTACCTGCTTTAGGGATATGTAATTGCCCTGAGGTTCACTGCTAGGCCGTTCATACTATAATTAATGTTTACGCACTGAATCCTACTTTGGCTTAAAGGCTGTCCTAGAGGTACCAGTGAGGGTACAGGGGAAGTGTGTGAAACATCATCGTTTCGATTCTAACGGGTCAAGAAACCTCAATGACTTCTCGGGTCGGCAAAAGGAGTTACCAAACAGTTAATTGGCCAGAAGGCCGGAGAGTTGCAGAAAGGACAGCTGCTCTAGAAGGAATTTGGAAGGCCGCAAAGTTAGGGGCCAATTATGGAAACACGGCTTGCTATGTAACTGCAGCAGAGCCGGGAAAGCGGCTTTACAATAAACAGCACTCCTTCGTTCAAGCAGTTGTCCGTAAATACTATATCCTAACAAAATCTCTGAGCTAATACTCGTTAGGATTAGGCCCCGTATCTCGAGTCTATTAGTGCAGGAAGGAGAGACGACTCTAGTGAAAAAATGTTGCTGTACTTAGAAAATAGGTGATGCGTTTATTGAAGCAGTTTAGTATAAGTTTAAGCGATGCGCAGTTTAAAATATATAACTATTTAACTTAATATCGAAGACGAAACAGTGTTTAACAACGGCGCTGGTCGTATTACAATTCTATGCAGTACAATGAGGTCTAGCTTACCTAATTCGATTACTTGTAATTAACGCTTAAAGAAATTAAATAACTATGTTACAGTAAAAAGGGCACATACTAGTCATCGGCGCGGTATTAGAAAAAGCACAATTGTTGGCGCCTGTTAGTCATTAACGCGATGTTCGTTTACGGCACAGTAGCTGTTGGTGCCTCCTAGTCATTGGCGCTAATAATTATACAGAAGGTTTCTATACAGTCGAATTTTCTGTGTGAATGAAGCATGCAGAATCCTTGGTGTGGAAATGAACTTGCCTCCATTGATGAAGAGGCTGGTTTAAAATAGTCGCCACACAAGAAGATCAGAGCCGCTTAGCAAATCAGTGGCGCTGAAAGCAATGTTGACAGCAAGAATAGTCGTTAAACATTGAAGAAAGCAATGGATATGTGCATGTTTCTAGTTACCACATTTTGGCGTGGTATGGCAGGCTTGGTGAGACATCAGAGCTAGCCAATTGTTTATTTTAAGTTGCTTCATTTACCCTTGAAGAGGGGTTTAAAAATTTAGCCGGCGCCGTTTAAAGAGTAAGGATCGCTGTCGCGGTTTCAGATATTGGTGCGCAATATGCTGATGTAAATTGTTTACTACGAGCTCTGCATAATAAAACTTCAGGCAATGTCTTCCGCACTAGGCAGCCACCTCGTCCCGACTAAGGAATACTGCCGGTGCGACTCTTTATATATTTTATGGTATCCAATCAACAGCCACCATTGCAGAGTGAACCAATCATCACGCTCCTCGTGGAGGGGATAGCATGAGGAGAACACGTGTTTGTGACGTCACGCTATCCTAACCCTACCAGCACACGAGCGATGGCGATCTACACCAACTTAAAAAGGCCAAACCTTTATTTACTGATATCTCTGCCATTCCTGGTCCGATGTCAATCCAGCAAATGGATTCGTCTTTCCCAAAGAATCCAGATAATGATTCACCCCAAGATGAATGAAAAGGGCCTAGTGTTAAGGAATACCGAAACAAAGGCAACTATATACATAAGGATGCCATCTCCCACACTCTCTGTACAGCGTGGGTAGGCCATCTCTTATTCGCGCGCATGCGTGATAGGCGTTCTTACGGAGTCTATTAATCTGAGCTCTCTTTCTGTGGCCATGCGCGCTGACCTATAAAACTGACGGAGTGAGGTTGGAGCATCTCAGACCAAGCCGTTTCGTACCTGGATAACCCGGGCCAGTTTGTACCCAACTGAGATATACCCTTGTCTAACCACATGACCGAGTTATAATACGCTCAATCAAAATATGGCACGTTTGGAAGTACGTGCACTTCGCGGAAACTTGTCGATCTTTAATGACACAATTGATGATTCCAGTTTCGCAGTCAATCAAATGTCGTCATAATCAACTACGTGACATGTAATATGACGTCATAATCGAGTACATCATGAATGGTGTAGATAACTTCGTCGCAAAGGAATACTTGATGATGGACTAAGTGTTGTTGTACGAATTGCATGACTTTACTATTTAGTAAACATGATATTGAATATTTTGAGACTAATTTAGGCAGCAACATCATCCAGTCAAAATATTCATTAGCTTACCTGCATAGTTTTCTGGAAATTAATAGTCAGGGAGTTCCGGGATTGACCAATCCAAATAGGAGCGAAGTGTAGACGGAGTTTATCTAAAGATGAGCGGTTCATAGCTAAGACTTGATTCCTGCATTGATTGATAAAATAGCACTTTAGATGGGTTATATTATACCAAGTCCTATTATATTCATAAATACATCTTACTTTGATGGAGTCCATTAGTCCTGGCTTCATAGTCGTGGGTAGCATATCTTATTCCACTTCAGAAATGGCTGTGAAATCTCCAAGCAGACCCTCCTCTCATAACACGAGAGAATTTCTCAAAAATCATTAACAATTTAATATGGTTATGTTGAATATTTCACACCTATTATGTCTTGTAACTCCAGACGAACATGGATCGGATTATCTCACAGCTCGTATGCATAATTATCATGCAATTTAAATTTTGTATTTTCGTACTTTAGCCATTTAGCCATTACAAACCAACTCGGAAATTGTTTTACAATGTGAGAAATATCTGATAATAATGCTGCGACCCATATCATTGCAAATCAGACCAAATATGTGTTAGCCTTAAAGAAATTGGTTTTCGAGGCACACTATCCCAAATTCTCAACTTCAAGTTAAGTTTCCCTTGACAAAAACAGTTGCCAGGATGCTCTTGTTTCAAAATAAACAAGATATTATTTATTACACTGTAGATGAGCTTCCAAATTCATGCTTTTGTGTTCAAATGCCTAATGTGTATTCATTGAAATAAGTACTTTTATTACCAGATGAGGAGGTATATTAGCGTTTTTCCTAGAAAATGCCGATGCTGGCTCATGTATGTTGTTATTGACAAAATTAACAGTAGAGAGCACAGATAATTTAGAAACTCAATAACGTGATCGAATAATTCAAAATTGTTGAACATCGTACGGAAAAATAATTACATCTCCGGGATGTAGAAATTGGTCTAGTCTAGCTGGCATGACCATTCCGTTCTCTAACTCAGCGCTAGAACAATTTCTGCATCCCGGAGAAGTAGCTAATCCTCCGTATCATGAATTATTCTGGGATCGGGATTAACATTTTTGGAAGAATTCCTGAACATATTAATAGACAATTGGGTAAACCTAATTAAATTTCAGCAGGAATTATAACTTTCATATGATAGACTTATTATGATTTAATTATGAAATCATGCGGGGAAAGGCTATGGATTCAAACATTTTGCTTGAAATAATCCGTAATTATGGACTGTTTAATAGGACGGATTGGATTCGATAGACGAGATCTGGCAAGCTACCAAGAAATTGACATAAATCCTTTGCCATCACAAAGACTCGCTTAGTGATAAGGCTATTTAAATTCTCACCACACAAATGCAGACGCTATTGTCCAGCATGCGGTAATCAAGTACCAGTCCTTCAAGTGAACTCAAAATAGATAGAGGGATACAGGAGACCCTCTGCATAGCGAATATTTCCTGCACAATTTAAGTAGCATCCCTCAACACATGTGGCCAAATAATTATAAGACTGTTGGTATCTGGAATGAGTTTTCGCAGAAATACAATTGTGGCTATTTAAGAAATGTGGTTTTACGACCATATGTTTTAAAGAACCACTGGCTTCTGGTCCCAAAATTCGCATGTTCGCTAAAGACATGATCAACTTTATATGTTCCAGAATTAGCACCCATTCAATGTGGTATTTGGTTCATTGGCATTCTGCGCATGTTTTCGATTTCATACAAAGTTCTCTAAGAGTTAGATGAGCAATACTACCAGCGCTGGCTCATTTCCGGACCTGACAAACATGTCTGCACTTGGATTGGATCTAAATAGCTGAGAGAGGGAGTGGCTGGGGGGAGGTGGGTCAATTTATGAACAGTCATCAAGTGACGCACACAACATTCTGAAAATTATCATCAGTGTACATGCAGTTTAGAGTTATACAGGGTTTGAATGGAAGTATTCGATACGTGACTCAAGTATCTTGACGGCAAAATCAAATATCCCGTATGTTTGCTGACGTTACAATCAAAATGACGTGGCTCGGTTATGAAAATCGAAAGGTCTGTCATGAAAGTGTATAAGGGTATGTCTTTGAAGATTTTACAATTTAATAAACAGTCCTCACAATACAAAGGTCATGTATAACGCAAGAAATATTGTGTTAACTATTTCGTATCTAACTTCACCGGGACCTATTACGGCAAATACTTGTAACATAACAGTTCTTCTCAAATTAGTTTTAATCTATAGGCTACGTTGGTGAATTTCGAAGCAGGTACGACAATGTGACACGTTCTGGACAGCACCATTATTGTCCAAGTACAGTATATTAGATTAGTATTCTTAATTCACCTTTCCAGAGTACCCACCCATCATATGACGTCATAATGAACTGCGTGATGTGTACAATGACACCATAATGAATGACGTCATGAATGACGTCGATAAGTACGTCACGAGCGCATATTTCAAGACGCTCTATGCGTTGTTGTACAAATTGTTTGCTTTTACCATTTAATAAATATTCTGTTGAATATTTTGAAACTAATTTGACTGGGCGCTGTTGCTAGGCAGCAACAGCACCAGTCAAATTATTTGCAAAATATGCAACAGCTTCCCCGTATAGTTTTCAGGAAATTGATAGCTAGGCCATTCGGGGATCGACCAATCCCAACACGGCGACGTGTGGGTGGAGCTTAGCTAGTGATGGGCGGGGCATAGCTAAAAATGGAAAGGTCCATTAACCATTTGATGGTGAGGCTGGTGAAATCCTGATTCTACAGTTACCTTGTGGTCTAATAGAAGACTATGTTTGAAGATGTTCTGCTGGAATGACTCATCTCAGTGGTACATTTTCAAAGATAGGCTTGTCTTGGCCCGAAGATGAACATTCAACAAACACATATTTTGATATTTGTGACCGGATTTAGCCATTAAAATGTGAAAAGCATTATTTCAGTATTGCACCGCATCATTTTGGTATCTCGGTTTTGGTAAAAGAAAGATCAATGCAAAGGACATTGAACCTACAGACTGAGAAAATGGGAAACAACATGATCGCACTTCGGTTTTTAAAATAACAGATGTTTTCATTTCGATGACAAAAAACGAGGCAATGGTGAACGGAATCCATTTGAATGTTCCGGAAGAATCTAACTGGTGTACACAGTAGTCTAAAATTGCACTAAATTAAATATCCTCGCTTTGTAAGTTGCATAACCAACCAAACATAGCCATTGGTCTTATCAGATGGTGAATGCAGTGTTTAATAGCTTCACCCTAGCTCGCGATTTCCGACGATAGTTTATTTAGTGAAATTGCCACACCTAAATAAAAGGATGCTGGGAATTATCTCACATGCTAACATTCGACAACATTGCTGCATAATCGAATGGATTTTCTCCCCGAGGACTATGTTGGACCAAACTTTATAGTAAAAGATCTAATAGCCTACTGAGGTTGCCTTAGACGTGTTTTAAACATACCGTTATAATTTGCATCATTTCATGGTTAATAGGTCAAAGGAATTCACTGTTCCAGAGTATCCATTCATCATCTGACCTCGTATGACGTCATAATCAGCTAAGCGCGTGTATGATGACGTCACAATCATTATGTCACAAAGGGTTGCGTATATACCGTCATCAAATCTCAGAGTCCGACACGTTGTATAAATTGTATGTCTCTGTAATGTCAAACAGGAGTAAAGTAGGAATACCTACCTGCCCCCGGATAGAGCGATTCTTAAGCACGTGTCCTGTCGGTTGGCTTAAATAAGAACATGCAATCTATGGCCACATATGAAGACAGCACTTCCGTAAATACATCTTACCCACTTATGGCTTTAGAATATGTACTTGGGAAGAAACGGAAACTATATTTCTTCGAATGAACTAGTTTGAAGATGTTATTGTGCCATCGCTAGTGTCCAAGATTCAATTCCACTGTTTACTATAGTGGAGTGGTGTAATTGTCCTGATTGCAAGGTCTCATGACACAGACGGACAACATTCTATATGAGGCATCGATTCTCTCTCTCTCTCTAACGTCTGTACCCTATTATTAATATGCTCTTATGTATCGGTAGAGATTATTGGGGTATTTCTATAATCGTTGATGGGGATATTTCCATAATCTGCTGTTGTATATCACAGAGCCAATTCTCGAAAGTACGCCAGTCACTCATCCACCACGAAATCTACAATTTTGCCAATGGTAAATTGTTTAGTAATATCCTGAGAACTTGTTTACACGGGAATTGCGATGGAAACGTGACTACTGAATTTCATAGCTCGACTTAATCTAAGTAATTGCTTCACGTTTTAAATGATATGTCCGTTTCTATTTTCGCGATGGGGCTATGCACTATTTTAGTGTAACTAATTGATCCCTTGAATGACAGATCGGATCCATCCATTAGCAAGCGGAGACGTTGGGATGTCCAACAGAAGGATCCATAACACAGGATGACACACAATAGCAACAAAGCTGCCAGTGGACATTGTGTGGTGTTATGTACGTTACGATTTTCCTCGCGTATTTAAATACATGATTTAATACTGTAGGCCTACAGTATTCTATTTAATTATGATGTCATTGACATATGTGGAAACCCGCGATGTACACATAAAGACAATTGCTTATTACGAAACTGCATATAATCAAGGAACTGTGATGAATTATATCATTCAAGATTATCAGACATCAGCACTGAAGACTGTGAATCCCATTACAGACACATCCGCGTCTAGATATATATCGTTACAAATCTACTTGTCTAGTGGACGTTAATGTCTTTTATCATTCGCAGACATCATTTACTGGAGGATTTCACAAGGGAGAAAAGGCCTGCAATCTGACATCTCACTTTAAGAAGATGTAGTGTATCAGTCACAAGCATATGTTGTGTTACCATCGCTCACCGATTATGTGGGCAGATTATAGTCTTTAATTCTGGAGATAAGCAATAGTGTGTTATCACGGCAAAGATGCCCTTATAACAACAATTAATTACCTTTTGAATAATCATGTTGGACAAGTCTTACAATGGCGGCTTCACAAGATAGATGCCTTTTTAGTACATTAAATGAAAGCCGGTTGATGTAGCTGTCAAATCTACTTACGAAATGTATTAATCCATTTAGAGAATCTGTGATCATAAGTGGTACTAAGCGTATGAGTAATTAACAGATATTGTAGCACGGATCCCCGTCGGGTGCGTACAAGAGGGCCCGGTCCGGGGTGGTCCATGCGCACCACTCCGTCGGCCCAATACGGCCCGCGCATGAACGGCTATTCCAGCAGGAGAACAAAAATTGATTCCGTGAGATCGCCCTAAGTGCATACGCGGTCATGAGCGGTAAACAAACATTGTCTCGTTAGAGACCGGCAACTTATGTATATACTTGCTCAGATTATGGCAATTCCATAAAATGGGACAGTCATCAAAGATGTTGGTATGTATTAATATCAGAATTGAATGAGGAATTTAACACACTGAACAGAAATTAAATCGGTTCAGAGCTGGCGAAGATATGCCAAGATTAAAACGGACCCTTTTGGAGCTCAAACTAAGCTTATACATCTCCAGAGCTTGTGCCTGAACAAGAGAGAGCGAGTCACGATTTCTCTAGCTACCTTGCCTAGCTCACAACACGTGCTCTGATTGGCTGAGCTGGCTGGCACAGCCTCTCACCGAGTATAAAAGGCGTTCTCAAAGCCAAACACGAATAGAAGGGAGGTGGACTCGGTCCGAGCATTTTCACTATCTGCCTACAGCGTAGAGCTCGCGTTCCGGAATCTACACCAACCCAGCTTATTACAGTCAGATTCCCTCTGGACAGCTGCGCTCGACACCGCACCAAGTTTGTGTACACTCCTAGTAGATCAACATGAGTAACAACCTAAATTAAAAGAAGGCTCTTTATTTTGACCACCGTCACTAGTGGTGGCTTCACTGCAGTGTAAGACTTTTGGTCCTTACCATCTAAATTAGTATGTAAGAACGGTGGTGTTTTACATGTCTCGCCAGACTTGCCGTGCCACTACAGAAACGGGGGTAGAAAACAATGGACGTAACCAGCGTCATTGAATTTAAGTTTTGACCGTAGACCAGACAACGGCATTGCTTTACACGCCTTAAAAGCTAGACAGTGTGAATCGTCTTGTGCCGAGAAAATAATTCAACATAATATGTACTTACCGTCTCTACACAATGGAGACACCCGTCACTCTTAAAGGACAAACAGCATAACGGTATTACGGTGAACTATTAAAGTATGTGCTATGAATTAGGACCCGTTAGCCACCGAAATTGGCTTTATTCTTCACTGTTTTCGAGTATGAAACATTACGCCCAGCATCCTTCAGTAATTCTCCAGGCGACAGCTACACCGTGCCTTAACTCATACGGCAAGAAAGCGGTGCAAAGACTACATGTGACGTTTAAACTGCACTGATGACTAATAGGTGCACGACACATAGGAACATATCTTAGTTATGTATACCATTATTAATAATAAATAAAGTACCGCCCTAAGTGGTACCGTACGGTCGGATACGACCTCCGCTTTAAGACAATATTGTACATAATGTTATGCATTGTAAACGGTGTCAGCAAATAAACGGCATTGTGGATCGAATCGACCCTATATTCCTAATGAATATATATACTGAACCAAAAAAGCTTAGCAACACTGAGAATATTACTGTATAAATATTATTTAACAAAATCAATAAATTGATTCAAATATATTATTTAATTGATAGGTCATTTTCCAATTTGAACAACCGTCTTTTGTTACTGTAATGCTAACATCGCGCCTTTAACACGGCATCATTCAACGGAAGGGTCCAATTTAAATAATGACACCGAACTGTCAATACCGGTTGTGACCTCCGCACGCATTAACCACCGCCGTACATCGCTTTCTCGTGCTTCGAATTAAGCACCTGATGTCACGAAGAGGAATCGCATCCCATTCCTAGAGCAGTGCAGCTTCCAGCTCCCGCACGTTGTGAAGATGTGGATGGTTCTCACGCACCATACGGCCAATAATGTCCCACACGTATTCGATAGGAGACAGGTCCGGTGAGCGCGCTGGCCAGTTCAACACCAGAACGTTGTTAGCCTCAAGGAAATCACTGGTGACCCTAGCTGAATGAAGACGGGCGTTGTCTTGCTGGAACATAAAGTCTGCATGATGCTGCATAAAAGGGATGGCAGCAGGGGCGACAACTTCTTCACAGTAACGTTGAGCCGTTAAATTTCCGCGAATCACAATAAGATCTGTTTTGCCATTTTTTATGGATTCCAGCCCACACCATGACACTGCCGCCACCGAATCTGTCGTGCTGAATGATGTTGGCTGCATCATACCGTTCTACTAAACGTCGCCAATCCCGTTGCCTACCATCCGCCACATCCATCCAAAACCTCGACTCATCACTGAACAAAACGTGGCTCCATTGTTGAGCACGCCATCGCTGATGAGTTCTTGCCCATGCAAACCGATTCTCGATGTGACGCTCTGTAAGCGGAACAGCAACAAGTGGACGACGGGCATGTCTGTTTCGCACAGTTTGTGGATGCACTGTAGTGCCGGTAGTGGTGTGCAAATTACGGGACAGCCGTGGCGCAGTCTCAAACCTATGACGTCGTGATGACGTCACTAAGTAGCCGCCTTCTCGTGGTCTTGTTGCTCTCGGTCTGCCAGATCGTGGTCGGTCATTAACATGTCCAGTTTCTTGCTCACGTTGGAAATTGTTGAGGCGTGAACATTAAAATGTCGAGCAACAGCACCAACGCTCGGCCCAGCAGCGAGAATTCCCATTGCTTCATGGCGCTGATTTTCTGGTAGCCCTGGGCAGTGGCCCATGTTCGGTAGGGTAATATTTTAAGCATTTTCTGTTAACGTTCGTTATCTGCTTTTGCAATATGGTGAATTTTTGCCTTCGCTACCCGCCAATGTGGGCCAGTGCATGCAAAATACATTTTCACATGCAGTAAGCGTGCGGCCGAGAAATGCAAGAAAGAATTTGCATTTCTTCATGATCAGCGAGACATTATATTGACGAAACATGCCTGCAAATTTGGTTATAAATGGACGCATAGTTTTAATACAACAAACCAAACTTCACTGTTGCTAAACCTTTTTGGCTCAGTATATATATATATATATATATATATATATATATATATATATATATATATATATATATATATATATATATATATATATATATATATATGTGTGTGTGTGTGTGTGTGTGTGTGTGTGTGTGTGTGTGTGTGTGTGTGTGTGTATAATCAGGCATTCTGCCAATATTGTCAGTTAGCAGTAAAAACTACAAAGATATTTGGACCCCAGTACACCTAGGTTACACTATACATCAACAACAAATGCATCACCGTATTTTCTCCCAACGGAACCAATTTTGCATTAAGGTCGCTGCTCATGCTCTCGCCAGAGAACATGACATGCTACCGTTAAACCTAGAACTACGATAGCTCGATAGGACAAGGGTTTAAGCTAGCCAAGAACGGTTACTCTCCAAGCAGGAAATTGTTATTAAAAACTCTTCTTCACGATCAATAAGACCGTTGTATAAACGGTACTACAGATTTTCATAGTTGGTCATCCATATTAAGGCCTCCTAAATTAAAGTAGAGAGTAACTGCCTTTGACTACGCTTCTCTGGCCGTCTGGCCGAAATAGTTGTTCGAATTTACACCGTCAGAATATTTAGGACCGTCTCAAGAAACTACAGCAGATTTCTGGCCGGCCAGAATCAATTTGCCGTTCACATACATACCCCGCGTATCTTCAGATACCTATTAAGCAGGGCATTTTATGCCATAATCGGAAACACTGCGAAAATATAAATAAGGCAACACCGTTGCCATCCCAGCAGTGTTCTTAATGCAACTTTCTCCAAACCTAAAGCAGCTAAACGGTAACGCCTGGCTATGTATCTCATACAGTCCGTACTCCAAACCTTAGGTGACGGAGAGAAACATGGATCACCGTCTAACTCATAACGGTGACTGGGTGACGCCTTAAAGCTCCCCACGCCTTATGGGATAGCCACCATAGATGGAAATACGTTTCTTTAAATTTGCTTTCTAAACACGCCTCTGTCAATATGATTTGACCATGTGTTGTTGTTTGTGGTTTTGATGCGGTATGTACTATGTGGATGGATCGCTTTACGGCTCTGAAGCTACCACCGGACAACATGTTGCACGCTGTCGGTCTGAGGAGAGATGCTCTGTGGGGTCTCGGCAACGGTTCAGAGCATCCTCTCCAGGAAGAGGTATTCGTTAAAGACAGTTGGTGCTATGCCATTTGCGGCTTAAAAATATTTGTTTTGAACTTACAACTAAAAGCTAGTCTAGGCCATTTTAGGTACACAAAAATAGACGGTACAAACAACAACTGTATCTTTGAGACAATGGTGATGAAGTCAATGGGAATCAGCCACCGTATCTTTACGTACACACCGTAGGCACACAACAGTAAAATAACTATAATAGGATAAGTGCACCTGCTAGTTTTTCTCTCTCTCTCTTTGCCGGATAGGGCCTTTATACCGCTCTCCTCCTCCGCTTGGGTGTTGAAGGTATTTTTCTTTTTGACGGGGGCCCGCGCAAGGCATTTTCCTCTCACAAAATGGTGTATGCCTTGTGTAGGGAAGGCCAACATAATTTTCCTCCTCATTTTTCGTTACCGTAGGATGTTTCTCTAACGTTTGCACGCAAACGGTGAGATTACATCCACACACCCCACACCCCGTTTTCACGTTTTTATAGTTAGCTTTCCACCGTTCGCCTTCTCACAAGGCGCCACGGTGTGGTACCATCGTAAATTTCCTCTCAAACAGATGGCAAGGACGTAGTCATCCTTGGCATAAAGAGGTATTGGTTCCCCATTCTTCCTCATTGTGATGGTCGCTCGTTTTCCTCCCTCGGCCATCTTCGATGCGGAGCACGGTACTGCACAGTCATATATTTCGTCTCAAGCAAACGGTAACGATTCAGTCACCAATGGCACCGTTTGGTATGGGTTCCCCATTTTTCTCATGCCTCTTATCCAGGACGGCTTCTCTCACTCATATCTTCTCTCTTCCTCCGCTATGGCATTGTAGGCCTTCTCCTGTGACGGAGGCCCGCACAAGGCACTTTCCTCTCGCAAGAACCAATGATTTTTTGATATACTGATGTACCATGAACGGAGCTTTCCCCCCACAGGGGTACCTTTCACGATAACGTATGTATATGATTAGATCGTTTAGGTACCTCCGGCGAGACATAAACCCAAATTCACCAAGTGGCACTCACACAAAAAAACCTCTTAGTTACTAAATTCAATTAAATAATTTGTGTGCTGGCACCGCTCTTTCCACCTCGGAAATGACGGTTAGACACACCGGGGACACGAACAGCCAGGACGATACGGTAGTGTTCAATTTTCGCAGCAATGGCTGCACGAGTCCACTTGAATGTGGTCGTTCCACCGGCCCTGGAGGTCGGTTTTTGTGGACAACGGAGATGCGCGACGAAAGCTCCCCACCCCGACGCTGGCGGACCAGCAGCAGCAACAACAGCAAGTGGTGGAGCCACGCGTCGCCCCCCCCCCCCCGGCGGCTACAATATTTTGCTATATACGCAGGAACAACCCAAGGAGAGAGAGAGAGAGCGAGAGAGAGAGGGAGAGAGAGAGAGAAAGAGAGAGAGATGTATCGGGCAGGTCGCCAGATGCCTTTCTGAAGACGAATTATAGAGAGTCGTCGGAGTTCGGAGCCCACAAGGTGCCATATCTCAAGGCAGGATATGGTCTAGCTGTGGCTCTCATGAATCTATGGGGAAGGAAGGATTGCCACCTCAAATATCTACCGCTTCCTCCATAAGGGGCGGTGAACTCATTTGTTTTCTATAGCATTGTAGCACTGCGAAAAATACTGCACGTTCGAATTTCTCGTGAGCGCGCGCGTGTGTGTGTGTGTGTGTGTGTAGCGCAAGCAGGACAAGAGAACATTTAACAGATATCTGTCAATTTCGCACATGTTCTGCCCTGAATTCAACCACATTCGTCACGCACTGTTTAATACAAAAGGCGACTGTGAGAATCAGATGACCAATACACTTTCCTTAACCATTGGATAAGCAAGTAACATACGCTAATCCACAACACTAGCTAGTGGATACCGCCCTAATGAGACACGGAAACAGTTTTACAGCTCTGAGAATTTGTACAAATTACCTCTGCTAAATGTCGAGCGCACAACCACCCAGCCCCCACCCCCACCCCCACCCCTCCTGGACTGTCCTTTGGACGAATGACTGATGCCGGTAGACAAATATAGATATAGCGTTCGGAAGCTTTGAATTCTCAGTTCAGTGGGAACAGTGTCCGACCCGATAGGGCACTTGACGGAAGACAGTGAACTGTCCACAATGTGCACACCATACTATGCCATATGTGCCATGACATCATTGATGTAAAGATGGCTTCATTTTAAGATGTGCCAGCCCATTTAAATATAAGCTCCACGCACTGTAGGCACGTGTTGGAATAGATTTAAAGCATTGAAACTTGAATTCCCAAAACTTAAATTTCAAGGTAACTATACAGGTAATCCGTTGAATAATATAAATTTACTTTGACAGAGGGTTGTTGGTGCCAGCTTATGCCTATATGTATGGCAGCAACGCATCCAAGTCAAATTAGTTTCAAAATATTCATCAGCTTGTTTTCATATATTCTAGTATTTTGTAAATTCATCAGAGACATACAATTCATACAGTAGTGACCGACTTTTCGATTTTCACGACGGAGCTATACGTCATTTCATTGTAACTAACTTGATTCAAAGATCGGATTTGTCCATCAGCAAGTGTAGATGCTGGGAGTATCATTAAAAGAATTAAGAACGATCTAATGAGCTAATGATTAAGAGCATTAGAAAGATTAATGAATGTATCTGGACACACCATAGCAACAAAGCTGTCACTCCACATTGTGTATTGTTACCTAGAGTATGATTTTCTTCACTTAGTTAAATAGATGATTTAGTACTGTGCATAATTTTTCTTAATAGGAAATTACTAGCATATGTAGAAGCACTCTATTTACACATAGAGACACATACGTATTATGAAACTGCAAATAATCTAGCAACTGCGACGAATTACATCATTCAAGATTATCATACGTCAACAATGCAGACAGTAAGCCTCATTACAAGCGCATCCTCGTCTCATAATGAACGGTTATAAGCTAGAGATCGCTACAAGATCGCAGCGTCTAGTTGACGTTAATGTCTTGTTATCTTTCTCAGTGATCATTGATTGGTACATTGCTCAGTGTATCCACAAGGGAGATTATGCTTCAAACTGACATCTCACTTTAAGAAGATGTAGTTAGTTTTATCTCACTGTCAAATTTCTCGCCTCTGTCATAAAAATATCCATGTCTTCTCAAATTAGATGGCTGCATACTTGCGAGCAAACATATTAACCAGCTATCAATCAATTTCCATTCAACAGTTATTGATCTAGTTTGCTGTTACATAACAAAGTAACCCTCTTAGCACGAATATGAAAGTTCTTCATTCAAATGATCTTAGAAAGCAGCAGAATCCAGTCAAATTAGTTTCAAAAGATATTCAATAGCATCGTTATTAAATAGTAAAGACATACACTTCGTACAACAACGCTTAGTCCTTCATCAATTAAGCGCGCGTGGCGAACTTAGCTACGTCATTCATGATGTCATTGAGTATAACGTCATCCTATACGTCAAGTAAGCCAATAAGGAATCATATGATTGATGTTCATCCTGGTATACAAGGCGTAAAATTATGCAGGGAAACGAGATAGATACAAACATTTTGCTTGAAAGATTCTGGTAGGTATAAACTGTTTACTAGAACAGATTGGATTCGATAGACAACATCTGACAAGCTACTAAGAAATTGACATCAATCCTTTGCTATAAATTTAGCGATAAGCCTATTCAGATTCTCGCAATATAAATGCAGACGCCATTGTTCGGCGTGCGGTACCCAAGTGTCAGTCCTTCCTATGAACTCACAAAAGATATAGGAATACAAGCAACACTCTGTATAACGAAAATTGCCTGGACCATTTAAATCGCATCCCTAAACACATATCGTCAATTAATTGTTGTTATTTGGAATCACTTTTGGCAGCAAGACAATGGTGGCTATTTAAGAAGGGCGGTTTTACGACCACGTGTGTTAAAGGACTATTGTCGTTTGGTCCCAAATTTCACATATCCGCTAAAGACATGATCGTCATATGTTCCAGAATTAGCACCCATTCAATGTGGTATCTGATTTATTGGCATTATGTGCATGTTTTCGATGTCATGCAAAGTTCTCTAGGAGTTAGATGAGCAAGAGTATCGACGTTGGTTCATTTCCGGACATGACAGACACGTCTGCACTGGGATTGGATCTAAATATCTGAGACAGAGAGAGATAGATAGATAGATAGATAGATAGATAGATAGATAGATAGATAGATATATAGATAGATAGATAGATAGATATATAGATAGATAGATAGATAGATAGATAGATAGATAGATAGATAGATAGATAGAGAGAGAGAGAGAGGGAGAGAGAGAGAGAGAGAGAGAGAGGTGCAGTGGGGTGGGGCGAAAGGTAGATCGATTTGTAAGCAGTAGGGTACGGCAATCAAATCAAGTGACGCACACAACATTCTGAAATTTATCATCAGTGTACATGCAGCTTAGAGTTATACAGGGTTTAAAAGGAAGGATTGGATACGTGACTCAAGTATATTATTGCATCAAAATGACGTGGCTCAGTTATGAAACTCGAAGTCTGTCATGAAAGTGTACGAAGTGTATGGTAATAAATATTCCTCAGAATATAAAAATCATTTATGATGCAAGATATATTATGTTAGCTATTTTAAATCTAGATTCCGCTGGATTTATTGATCCAGATAGCATTAACATGACAGTTCTTATCAAATTAGTTTTAATCTACATGGTGGTGATCTGTAACGCAGATGCAATACAGTGACAAGTTCCGGACAGCATCATTCTTGACTAGGTACAGTATATTAGATTATTTTCCTGAATTAACATTTTCCTGGCGATGCTGGTGAAAACCTGAATCTACAGTTGTCTTGAGGATTGTACATTTGCTGGCCAATAGCAGAATGTACTGCTGGAATGACTGGATCGATGACCGAGACAGTCATTCCAGTGGTACAATTTCAAGAATAGTCTTCTCTTGGCCTTCAAATGGGCATTCAAATAGCACATATTTTGATATTTGTGACCAGATTTAGCGATTAAAGCGTTAATTTCAGTATTGCATTGAATCAGTGTGGTATTTCGGTTTTGTTAAATAAAACGATGTAAACAATATTAAACCCACAGATTAAAGAAAATGGAAAGCCACAATTCATGATCGCACACAGACTTTTAAAGTAGGAGATGTTTACATTTCGATGACGAAAATGAGGAGGCAATGGTCAATGGAATCCATTTGGATGTTCCAGACGTATCTCAATGGTGTGCTCTGCATTGTGATATTGCGCTAAATTAAACATCCTCGCTTCGTAAGTTGCACAAAGAACCAAAAATAGCCAGATAGGGAGTGCAGTGTTCTATAGCTTTGCAATTACGACAATATTTTATTTAGTGAAATTGCATCACCTAAATGAAATGATGCGGGAAAACACTTCACATGCTAACATAGGGCCACATTTTTGCTTAACTGAATTGATTTTCGCTCCAGGTTCTATTTTCCCCAGCTTTTATAGTAAAAGGTGTAAGAGCACGCCAAATTTAACCAGTTAACTGCAATGACAATTATGTAATGAGTGAAGAGAGAGAGAGAGAGAGAGAGAGAGAGAGAGAGAGAGAGAGAGAGAGAGAGAGGTGGTAATGGCTTAGATGTGTTTTAAACATATCTTTATTATGTGAATCATTTCATGATTAACGGGTTAAAGGAACATGTCTAACACGAGTAAACCAATGAATAACTACCTGCCAGCAGATAGAGCGATTCTTGAGGACGTGTTGTGTCGATTGGCTTAAATAAGAACCTGCAAGGTATGGGCACATAGGAAGCCAGCATTACTTCCGTAAATAGATACTACCCACATATGGCTTTAAAATATATATTTGAGAGGAAGCGGAAGCCAAATTGAGTCGAATGTAACTAGCTTGAAAATGTTATTTTGTCATCGCTATTGTCCCACATTTAATTCCACTGTTTACCGTAGTCGGTTGGCTTAATTGTCCCGATTGCAATGTCCCACAACACAGACATACAACATCCTATATAAGACATCGATTCTCTCTTTAACGTCTGTACCCTGGAGACACACTTTATGAGATGATGTATCGGTGCAGATAGCGGGGATATTTCTAAAATTTTTATGAGGATATTTCTATAGTCTATCACAGCGCCAATTCTCGACATCACACCAGTGACTCACCCACCACGAATTCTACAATCTTGCCAATGGTAAATGGTTTAGTAATATCATGAGCACTCCTTGTTTCCCCAGAAATTGCTACTGAAACATGACAAATAAACTACGTAATTTCATAATTTAACTTAATCTAAGTAATTATTTCACTTTTTAAAAGATATGAACAGAATATGGCCATAGACTAATTATATAAGTAGTCTATAATATGGTATCATTTCGTGAAGGCCGTGATTGTCAGATAATGTGGACAATGGAGGAATCCAGTTTCAGCTATGCCCCGCCAATCTTTAGCTAAGCTCCTCTCACACTTCGCCAAATTTGGGGTCGCTCGATCCATGTACTCTCTATATCAATTTCTTGAAAACTACACAGGTAAGCCATACATATTTTGTAACTATTAAATAGTAAAGACCTACAATTCATACAACTATACTTAGTCCGTTATTAAATAACCGTTCGTGACGAGCATAACTACGCCATTCATGATGCAATTGATTATTACGTCATACTATACGTCACATAGTTGATTATGACCTCATATGATTGACTGAGAAACTGGAATGCTCCATTCAGTGAAAGATAAAGGGAAGCCAGACAGACAATATATTCATCAAACTACCTTTAAAGATATATTATTTTCATAAATGGTGTATAATCCTGAGAGATTTTGGCATAGAGAATCCATGTCATTCATTTCCCAGCACATTAATTTATCTGTATCATAATTATCACAACCGTTGTCAGTTGATCGCCGCCATTTCGTCTCATCAATCGATAGTATGTGATGTCCTGTAGGTCATGCCCATACAACCCATTCTTTATTATGTAATAACTGCCATGTTGAACAGATACCAGTCAGATTAGCATCAAAATGTGCACGAGCTTACCTGTAAGGCGCCTTTTACACCACAATGTCAAATTGTATGACATAAATCAAACTATAAGTGACATAAATTAAGTCCATTCATAATTAGATTCATCAAGTCCTGCTATATCGACAGCTCATCTCGAATCATAAACAATAATTTTTTTCTATATATGTTTCATAGCAAAATAGTGTCAGCACATCCACCAAAACTGAAACTGAGTTACGGAAATCACGTTATTGTGTTAATCTCCTAACAGTTATTTGGATAGAATGGACTGAAGCAAGAGAAAAAGAAAATAACTGTAATTAAAAACTTTTGACTTTTTCAATCTTGTTCATTTCTGTTCAACAAATTATTGTGCATGTAAATACGGGATTGGCAATGAATGTCTCGATTACCAAATAGTGAGCTGGTATCAAATGCATTATCGGCAAAACAATATGGACATAAAAGCCATTCTGAGCAAAGAAAAATCGAAACGAATCAGACGGGGAAAAGATTGTATTTGTCCTTTGGTCTAATGTCGGTAGACAGATATATCCTTTGAACGCTCTTACGTTCTGAGTTCAATGTAAACAGCGTCCGACTTTCGAGTCGTTAGGAAACCTGATGGAAGACAGTGAATTGTTCACAATATGCACGTAATACCATCCCGTATGTACCGTGACGTCATTGATGTATAGGTGGGTCCATTTCTAGCCATGCTCCACCCAGTTATGGTTAACTTTATACGCATGTTTGTATTGATTTTAAACATTGAAACTTGAATTTAAATTTCAAGGTAACTAAACAGGTAAGCCATTGAATAATATAAAATTAATTTGGCTGAGCGTTGCTGCTGCCAGCTTATGAATATGCCTATGACAGCAACAGCTCCGAGTCAAATTAGTTTCAAAATATTCAACTTATTGGTTATTAGATTGTAATATTTTCTAAATTTATCGAAGACATACAATTCGTACAGTAGTGAGAAACTTTTCAATTTTCGTGACGGAGCTATGCGTCATTTCATTGTAACTAATTGATCGCTTCAGTGACAGATCGGATCCCTCCATTAGCAAGTGGGGACGCTGGGATGGTCATTAGAAATATTAAGAAATGCGTGTTGACACATAATAGCAACAAAGCTATCACTGAACAATGTGTGTTGTCACCTATAGTATGGTTTTCTTCCGTTAATTAAATAGATAATTTAGGACTGTGCAGTATTCGATTTAATTATGAAATCACTAGCATATGTGGAAGCACGAGAGTTACACATGGAAATAATTGTGTATTGTTAATCTGCAAATAATCTAGCAACTGACATCAACAATGAAGACAATAGGCCCCATTACAGGCACACCCTCGTCTCATAATGAATGATTGTAAGCTATATATCGATAAATAGTTTGGTGTCTAACTGATGTTAATGTCTTGTTATCATTCTCAGTGAACACTGACTTGTGGATTGCTTAGTGCTCGTAAGGGAGAGGATGCCGGTAATCTGACATCTCTTTTTAAGAAGCTGTAGTTAAGTTATCTCATTGCCAGATTTGGTCGCCTTTGTGATCAAAGCACCCATGTTTTCTCAATTTATATGGCTGCATATTTGTCAGGAAACATTTAAAACAGATTTCATTCAATTTTCACTCAAGAGTTATTGATCTAGTTTGCTGGTACATAATAAAGCATAACGCTTAGCACGAGTATGAGAATACTTCGTTCTAAAGAGGCTTTGAAAATTGTCATCACTGCTGGAAGTAGAATGCTCAAGTTTACTCAAACTTACTCAGAACTGTGCATATGTGACACTATTAATGTAACTTTTAAGCCAATTTCTTATTAAGAATATCATTTGTATTTAAGCAAATACAATATTTTTTGGGAAGGAAAGACGATTTTCTGTGTCTGGGTTGTATATAATGTGATAGTTCTGGACCAGAAGGACCCCATCAGAGACCACCCTACTTTACCACTCCGATGGGCCATGCCAATGCAGCACGCCTCTGGACCAAACCCATGGACCATGCCCATGAACGACGCCTCTGGCCTATGGATCACGCCTCTGGATCGTACCCTTGGATCACACCTCTGGACAAAATAACCTCATTAGAGACTACATCATGTCTCTGGACCAGTCCACTCCGGACAACACCACTGGATCACGCCATGGACCACGCCTCTAGTCTATGCCAATGAGGCACGCCCCTGGACCACACCTCTAGACCACACCCCTCTGAACCAAGTAACCCCTTCAGAGTCACAGATTTAATATCCCTGTTAGCATAATCTCCATGTGTCATTCATTACATGAAATTAATATGCCTGGAAAGAAAGACAAAGACAGAAATATCCTGAGATAGGCACTTTTTATCTAGTTTGTTGCTACATAACAAAGCAACACTCTTAGTACGAGGATGAAAATTATTCGTTCTAATGAGCTTAGAAAGTTGCTATCACTGCTTGAAGTAGAATGCTCAATGTCACTCAAATTGTTCTCAGAACTTTGCATATGCCAAACACCTACATCTGTGACTGTGACGTGTTTGGTATTATGAATAGCATTGGTATTTAATCAAATGCAACAATATTGGAAAAGGAAAGACAACTTCATGTGTCCGGGTCATGTCATAATTAAATATGAGAATGGGGATTGACAACCATTCATAAAATAATGGCCCAAACATATGGGCAATGACGTCATACAACTAACAATCAGTTAACATACATCCTGTAGCTGAAAACAGATTAACAGAATGAGGGAATCCAGTTAAAGCTACGCACAGCCCATCTTTAACCAAGCTCCACCCACACTTCGACATGTTCGGATCCATCGATCCCTCAACTGCCTGGCTATCAATTTCCAGAAAACTATACAGGTAAGGAGCTATGGGAGCAACATCATCCAGCCAAATTAGTTTTAGGATAGTCAATATCATCTTAACAAATAGTAAAGCCATACACCTCATACAACAATGCTTACTCCGTCATCAATTAAGCGATCATGACAAACTTATCTACGTCATTCTACGATGATTAGAACCTCATACGACTGATTGATAAACTAGAAATGACTAAAGGTACATGTCGATGTTTAGGCTGCATTGGGCATGCTGCCATCTCGCAGCTTTTGTGAAAACGAATATAAATTTAACCTTGAATCTGTTAATGGAAATTGGAGATTAGTCCTGCTGATCGAAAACTGTCATTGCGATATTTGATACAACAGATGTCAAACGTTGAGGACTATTAGAAACGTAACCAGGTTAGCTGTCAAACGATTGCAATCAATCTGTAATACTCATAGAGAATTCATAATGATATTCATGCAATCATTATCATTTTGTCGCGTAAATGCATACGCCATTGTCCTGAATGTGGTAACTGTGTGACAATCCTTCAAGAAAACTGAACAGAGATTATAAGTACTCTTCATCTGATATTGAAGAATGTCTTTATCCCTAGAAATTAAAAACTATTCAATGTATATGAGCGAATATACGGCCGTACATTGATTGGATTGTAGTGCAGCAACCTATCATGAAATTTAAATTGTGTCATTTCGTGGTTTAACTATTTAACCATTAGAAACCAAACTGTGAACTACCTAGACAATTGTAATCAGTGGTTGATATAAATTATCATTTAGCCAGTTTAACATACGTTACTATTTAATTTTGTTTTATTATACCCCATCTTGATGTATTTATTAATGTATTGTATTTGTATGTATGGGAGACACGTGTATACGACTTATGTCTTACTGTGCTCCCATTGAACAAAATAAAATTCTGTTTAAACCAAACTGGCAATTGTTTTAAAATGTAAAATATCTGTTAGTAATGCTGGCACCCATTTCAATGGAAATCAGACCAAATACGTATTAGCTATAGAAAACATATAGCCTGATTCTCTATGTAAACTATCTAAAAAAATTCATTTCAAGTCACCTTTCTGTTGGCAAAAACAGTTGTCAGGATGTGTTTGTTTTAAAATAGTCAAGATATTATTTATTACACTGAAAATGAGTTTCCAAATTCATGCGTTTGTGTTTGAATGCCTAAAGTGTATTCATTGAAATAAGGTAGTTTATTACCATATGGTGAGGTATGTTAACATTTTTTATATTAGCTTTATTGTCCTATGACTATGGATGAACTTCCGATTGTTCCTGAATAAAAAAAAAAGAGATTTCTTTGAGGATGACGATGGTGACTCATGTTGGTATTGACAATTTGAACAATAGATAGCACAGATAATTCAGCAACTGAATAACATGATAGAATATTTCAACATTCTTGAACATGATAAGTAAAATTAGTTTCCTTCCGGGATGTAGACATTGTTTGAGTGTAGCTTTCATGATCATCTCGGTCACTCTTCCAGCACTCAAACAATTTCTACATTTCAACAGGGTAAGACATGTTCCATATCATGACTCATCCTGTGATCGGAACCATTTTTGAAAATATTCTTGAACATGTTAATAGAACATTTGATATTTCAGAAGGAGCTTATATCTTTCTTATGATAGACTGATTACACTTTAACTATGGAAGCATGCAACGAAAGTAGATGGATACAAACGCGTTGCTTGAAAAATTCAGGTAGTTATGGATGGTTTAACAGAATGTGTTGGATTAAATAGACCAGATCTGGAAATCAACCAAAAAATTGACATCAATACTGTACCATCACAAAGAATTACTTAGCGATAAGGCTGTTCAGATTCTCACCACACACATGCAGATGCCATTGTACGGCATGCGGTAACCAATTGTCGGTCCTTCAAGTCCCCTCAAAAGAGGTAGAGAAATACAGGACACACGCTGTATTCATACGAACATTTCCTGGACCATTTAGATAGCACCCCTAAGCACAGAAGGTTTGCCAGAATTTCAAAATCCTTCTTCTCCGAAACCAGTAAGTCAATCAGCCCAAAACTCAGGATCTCTGGTCGACTTACAGACTAGGATCAAAATTTACAAAAGGAATATGATTGGCTGCATGATTTGATAGCCATCTTGATGACATCATAAAACACAAAATAATCTTCTCCTCTGTACTGGTGCGATCAAGTTGAATTCGGAGAATAGGATTAGTCCATGTGGGCAATTGAAGATTGTTCGTAAAACGTTCATATTTAAACAAACATGGCATCAAGGGACCAATCAGATTTGCACATCTGGGCGGCCATTTTGAACTTTTTTTATTTGATGGAATTTGATAGTGATAATTGCTATATTTATGTAATTTGGGATCTTGAATTCGAATTTGTCACTTTTCCAAATGGCAGATGATTGGTTTGGCAGCCATCTTGGATTATTCATGTATTTTTCTGCTGGTGGGTACCCCCGAACTGCCGGGTCTAGAGCAACCAAACTGCTTCCATGTTACAAGATTTAGTGTTTACAGAGGGTTGGAGGATCAAAATACCTAATGGGAACATGATTGGCTGCGGTATTTGGCGGCCATCTTGATGCATCATAGAACACAAAATAATCGTCTCCTCTGGAGGTACTTGGCCTGTCAAGCTGAAATTTGGAAAATAGCATTATTCCACGTCGTCGATTGAAGAAAGCTCATAAGAAGTTCATAGCTAAACAAATCTGGCCGCACTAGACCAATCAGATTTGAGCATCTTGGCGGCCATTTTTAACCTTTTTATTTGATGGATTTTGATAGCAAAAATTGCTATGCTTATGTTATTTGGTATCCTGAATTCGAATTTGTTACTTTTCAAAATGAGCGGTGATTGGTGGTTTAGCAGTCATCTTGGATTATTTATCCACTTTTCTGCTGGGTGGTTCTCCCAAACCACCGGATCTAGAGCAACCAAACTGGTTCCATGTTACCAGATTTAGTGTCCACAGAGGGGCTGAGACAATAAACCACATCCATCAGTAAACAGCTAAGAGATTTAGATCTTAATTTTCCTCTTTATTATGTATTAGCAAACAGTTTGCTAGAGTCCCTAATCAAAATGATTAATGTGACATTTAATTGTCATTTCATATCTGTTTACTATGGGGTAACGACTAGATTTGCTACTGTAACTGCTCTAGGCAAACAGATTTATGTGATAGGGATTAATTGTCATTTAATATCAGTTGACCATGGGGGACGATTAACCCATGGACTTATGAATGTCAATATCAATATAACACTTGCGCTTATTAGAGATGCTACGGTTACGTGCTGACTATTTTTCAAAACAATTTGATGGAAGTTATTCCTGCATATTAACCCTTCTACTGTTGAAATATTACATTTGTGTTAACCCTTATACCACAGAATATTAACATTTATTTCATTCATTTTGTACTGATTTAAGCCTATTGGAAAGATAAAATTGTCATGCACCTCTAGACCTGTTTACTGCTGAATGGGCAATCCTAGATTTACGGAATTACTGATGAATGGCCAATCATCTAGCTGACCAGTTTTGTGGCTGTATATAAATGTTCTCCAAAGCCACCTACCTGATTAATCTAAAAGACAAGAAATGTTATGTAGAGCAGCTAGAAAAACGGAATTTCATGAGAGAACTGGATTGAACAAGTACAAGAAAAGAGGGTCTAGTCCATGTGCAGGTACTCTTGGAAACTGTATATCTGGTCATTGAACAGATCTAGTTATTATTATTATTTTTATTATTCTTCCGCCAGCCATTTCCAGCAAGTAAATTGAACCAAAACTCCGAAACAAGCAAGCAAATTGAACCAAACCTCAGAATATATGGTTGAGATCAGCCCCCAAATCAAAATGGCTAAACAGAGCTTGATTGGCTCAGGGGGTTGGTGGCCATCTTGATGACATCATAAATCACAAAATAATCGTCTCCTATGGAACTTCTGAAACGAGCTAGCTGAAATTTTGGGAATATAATTAGTCAATGTGGGTGACTGAAAATACCTCGTATGAACTTGATATCTAAAATAAGATGGTCGCCACAGACCAATCAAATTTGAGCATTTGGACGCCCATTTTGAACTTCTTTATTTGATGGATTTTGATGGCAAAAATGTCTTTCTATAGGTTCTTTCACATCCTAGTCTCAAATTTGGCACTTTCATACATGTCCGATAAATGGGTTGGTGGCCATAGTGATGACGTCACATTTAATTATGGTATTCACTACTGTGTAATAACCTAGGCGGTAATCATCAAGGCCATCATTTAGTGTCTCATTTTGATGGCGAAAATTCCTTTACATATGTTATTTGGGCTTCTAAACCCGAATTTGCCATTGTTGTTAATGGCCGATGAATGGTTTGGCAGCAATCGTGGATTATTTTTCTATTTTTCTGGTGTGTGTTTCTCCTGACCCACCATGTCCAGAGTAACCAACCTGGTACCACTGTAGCAGATTGACACTCATCCTAGTGTCTGTGAAAATGAATGGGATCCATCAGTAAACAGCCAAAATATTTAGATTTTAATTTTCCTCTTTATTATGTAGTAGCAAACAGTTTGCTAGAATCCCCAATCAAAATGATTAATGTGACATTTAATTGTCATTTCATATCCGTTTACCATGGGGTAATCACTGGATTTGCTACTGTAGCTGCTCTAGGCAAACAGATTAATGTGATAGGGATTTAATTATCATTTATTATCAGTTGACCAAGGGGAAAGATTAACCCATGGACCTATGAATGTCAATATAACACTTGCGTGTATTGTAGATGCTAAGGATACATGCTGACTATTTTTCAAAACAATTTGACTGGAAGTTATTCCTGCTCATTAACCCTTCTACTGTTGAAATATTACATTTGTAGTAACCCTTATACCGCAGCATATTAACATTTATTTCATTCATTTTGTACTCATTTCCAGTGTCCATTAAGCATATTGGAAAGATAAAATTGTCATGAACGTCAATCACTAATTTACCGAATTATTGCTGAATGGCCAATCATCTAGCTGATTTTTGTGACCAGTTTTGTGTCTGTATATAAATGTTCTCCAAAGCCACCTAGCTGATTAATCCAAAAGATAAGAAATGTTATCTAGAGCAGCTCGAAAAAATGGAATTTCATGAAAAACCGGATTGAACTTGAAGTACAAGAAAAGATGGTTTAGTCCAAGTGCAGGTACTCCTGGAAGCCGTATATCTGTTCATGGAATAGGTCTAGTTCGTATTACTTTTCTTTCCATATTACAGGATGGCCCAACGGAGTGGTGATAGCCACTCATGTGGACTCTCGATAACGAGCTGCACTATAATAATGTATATATTAAAAATATACCATTTTAAAATATGCTTTTATATATTATTGTTATATTGTTAAAAGTATGGTGTGCTGGAGCCTTGGAGTTATCTGATGGGGAAAAATACCTGTCATCAAGAGGGCGTCCTGGTGGGTTATTGTGAGTCTAAAACATCTTTTAAATAAAGTTGTGCACACACCGCATCAAAACAAAAATCAAAAAGAAGAGAAATGGCCTGGACAAATAAAAACCAGGCCAAAAATCTAAATAAAAAGTATGCCTCTCTTCATAAACTCGTTCGCACGTCTATGTGCCTGCTTCTCATGAATATGCACCCCACGCATCACTATTTCTCCTCTTGGCTATGCGACTACCTGAAAAGTCTATAATTCTCGCCCGCGGTGTCCTGTGGACGGCGATCCGCGTTGTGGTATCGTTCGGCACAGGTGCCACACTGGGAAGGGGTGGTGTACCACGGATCACATTCGGGTGCATACAAAACTGCCCGGTCTGGGATAGTCCATGCTCACCCCTCCACTAACCATATACGACCGGCACATAAACGGCAATTCCAGCAGGAGAACAAAATAATAGAGTCCGTGAGATCACCCAATGTGCATGCGTGGCCATGAGAGATAAACAAACATAGACATGTTAGCCAATGGCGACTGACAACTTATGTATATATTTGCTTATATTATGACAATTCCGTAATATGGGACACTCCTCAAGGATTTTGGTATGTATTAACATCAGAATTGAATGAGGAATTTAACACACTGAACGGAAATTATATCGGTTCAGATCTGGCAAAGATATGGTAAAATTAAAACGGACTCTTTTGGAGCTCCAACTAAGCATAGCCATCGCCCGAGCATGTGCCTGAACAAGAGAGAGCTAGGAACCATTTCTCCAGCTACCTTGCCTCACACACAACACACGCTCTGATTACCTAAGCTGGCTGGCACAGCCTCTCACCGATTATAAACGGCATTCTCAAAGCCAAACTCGAATGGAAGGGAGGTTGACTCGGCCCGAGTGGGAGCATTCTTACTATCTGCCTACTACGTAGAGTTCGTGTCCTACAATCGACACCAATGCAGCTTATTACAGGCACGTTCCCTCTCTGGACAGCCTCACTCCACGCCGCACCAAGTTTATGTAAACTCCTGGTAGATCAACAGGAGTAACAACGTAAATTAAAAGAAGGGTATTTATTGTGACCACCAGCACCAGTGCTGCCTTCGCTGCAGTGTAAGACTTTTGGTCCTTACCATCTAAATTAGTATGTATGATTGGTGGTGCTTTACATGTATCGCCAGACTTGCGGTGGTAGAACACAATGGACGTATACAATGTCATTGAATTTTTGCTTTGACCATAGTCCGGACAAGGACATTGCTTTAAATGCCGTAAGAGCTACACAGTGTGGATCGTATTGTGCTGAGAAAATAATTGAACATAATATGTACTTACCGTCTCTACACAATGGAGACATCCGTCACTCTTAAAGCAGAAATAGCATAATGGTATTAAGGTGACATATTCAGTATGTGCTATGCATTATGACCCGGTAGCCTCCGAAATTGGCTTTATTCTTCACTGTTTTCGAGTATGAAACATTATGGCTAGCATCCTGCAGTAATTCTCCAGGCAGCAGCTACACCAAGCCTCAACTCATACCGCAACAAAGTGGTAGAAAGACTACATGTGACGTTTAAACTGGACTGATAACTAATAGGTGCACCACAGATAGGAACATATCTTAGTTATGTATACCGTTATTAATAATAAAGAAAGTACCGCCCTAAGCTTTAAGAGAATATTGTACAAAATGTTACGCCTTTGAGTACACTTCTCTGGCGTTTGGCCGAAATAATTGTTCGAATTACCACCGTCAGAATGGTTAGGACTATCTTAAGGAAGTACAGCAGGTTTAAGGCTGGCCTGAATCAATTTGCCGTTCACATACATACCCCGCATATCTTCAGATACCTATTAAGCACGACTTTTTATGCCAAAGTAGGAAACGCTGCGAAAATATAAATACGGCAACACCGTTGCCATCCCAGCAGTGTTCTTAATGCAACTTTCTCCAAACCTAAAGCAGCTATATGGCAACGCCAGGATAGATATCTCATATGATCCGTACTCGAATCCTTAGGTAATGGATAGAAATATGGATCGCCGTCTAACTCATAGCCGCGACTGGGTGAAGCTTTAAAGCTCACAACGACATATGGGATAGCCACCAAAGATGGAAATACGTTTCTCTCTCCCTACAGTAAGTAAGCTAAAATTTACTTTCTAAACATTCCCCGCCTTGTGCAGTGAAGGCAAATATAATTTTCCTCCTCATTTTTCGTCACAATAGGATGTTTCTCTAACGTTTGCCCGCAAATGGCGAGATCACATCCACCCCCTTTTTCACATTTTTATAGTTAGCTTCCCACCAATTTCCTTCTCACAAGGCGCCACGGTGTGACACTGCCGTAAATTTCCTCTCAAACAGATGGCAAGGGCATAGTCATCTTTGGCATAAAGCGGTATTGGTTCCCCATTCATCCTCCTCATTGTGATGGTCGGTCGTTTTCCTCCCTCGGCCGTCCTCTATGCGGAGCACGGTACTGCACCATCATATATTTCCTCTCACGCAAATGGTAAAGATTCAGTCATCAATGACCATTTGGTATGGGTTCCCCATACCCCCCCCCCTGCATCTTATACATTTTCCTGTGACGGAGGCCCGCGCGAGGCACCTTCCTCTCACAAGAACCAATGATTTTTGGCCAGCCTGAGACAGATATAGTTTATATTAAACCAACTGATGTTCCCTGGCTGAAGCTTTCCCCCACAGGGGTACCTTTCACGATACCATCTATATATGACTAGAAGGGTTAAGTACCTCCGGCGAGACATAAACCCAAATTCACCACCCGCGTTTTTATATATACCGTTCATAAGTGAAAAGCATGCAAAAAATTGTTTGTTACCAAAATCAAGTAAGTAAATTTGTGTGCTGGCACCGTTCATTCCACCTCGGAAATGACAGCTAGACACACTGGGGACACGAACAGCCGGGACGATACGGTAGTGGTCAATTTTTGGAGAGATGGCTGCACGATCCCACTGGAACGTTATCGTTCCACTAGCCCTGGAGGTCAGTTGCAGCAGCAACAACGGCAAGTGGCAGGGCCACGCGCACGCCCGGCGGCCACAATATCTTGCTATATACGCCGGAACAACCTAGGAGAGCGAGGGAGAGAGAGAGAGAGAGAGAGAGAGAGAGAGAAATCGGGCCATCGCCAGATGCCTTTCTGAAGACAAATTATAGAGAGTCGTTGGAGGACGGAGCCCTCAAGGCGCCATAACTCAAGGCAGGATATGGTCTACCCGTGGCTCTCATGAATCTATGGGGAAGGAAGGATTGCCACCTCCAATATCTACCGCTTCCTCCATAAGGGGTGGTGAACTCATTTGTTTTCCATAGCATTGTAGCACTGCGGAAAATTCTGCACGTTCGAATTTCTCGTGAAAGGACTCCACATATATAGATTAGTTAAATAGCTATAGCAGAATAACCTACTCACCGGTGTGCGTGCGTGCATGCGTGCGTGCGTGCGTGCGTGCGTGCGTGCGTGCGTGCGTGCGTGCGTGCGTGCGTGCGTGCGTGCGTGCGTGCGTGCGTGCGTGTAGGTGTGTGTGTATGGAGGTATGTGCGTGCGTGCGTGCGTGCGTGCGTGCGTGCGTGCGTGCGTGCGTGCGTGCGTGCGTGCGTGCGTGCGTGCGTGCGTGCGTGCGTGCGTGCGTGCGTGCGTGCGTGCGTGCGTGCGTGCGTGCGTGCGTGCGTGCGTGCGTGTAGCGCAAAGAGGGCAAGAGAACACTTAACGGATACCTGTAAATTTCGCACATGTTTTGCCCTGAATACTGCCACATTCATCACGCACTGTTTAATACAAAAGGCGACTGTGAGCACCAAGACACTTTCCTTAACCATTGTAAAAGCAAGTAACATACGCTAATCCACAACACTAGCTAGTGGATACCGCGCTAATGAAACACGGAAACAGTCCTACAGTTCTGAGAATTTGCACAAAATATCTCAGCTAAATGTCGAGCGCACAACCACCCAGCCCCCCCCCATACCCAGACTGGATTGTCAGTTTGACGAATGACTGATGCCGGTAGACAAACATACATGTAGATATAGCGTTCGGAAGCTTTGAATTCTCAGTGCAGTGGGAACAGTGTCCGACCCGGTATGGCACTTGACGGAAGACAGTGAACTGTCCACAATGTGCACACCATACTATGCCATATGTGCCGTGACATCATTGATGTAAAGATGGATTCATTTTAAGATGTGCCAGCCCATTTAAATATAAGCACTGTATGCACGTGTTGGACTAGATTTAAAGCATTGAAACTTGAATTCCCAAAACTTAAATTTCAAGGTAACTATACAGGTAATCCGTTGAATAATATAAATTTACTTTGACAGAGGGTTGCTGCTGCCAGCTTATGTCTATGTCTATGGCAGCAACACATCCCAGTCAAATTAGTTTCAAAATATTCATCAGCTTGTTTTTATAGATTCTAATATTTTGTAAATTCATCAGAGACATACAATTCATACAGTAGTGACCGACTTTTCGATTTTCACGACGGAGCTATACGTCATTTCATTGTAACTAACTTGATTCAAAGATCGGATTTGTCCATCAGCAAGTGTAGATGCTGGGATTAAGAACGATCTATTGAGCCAATGCATTAGAAAGATTAATGAATATATTTGGACACACCATAGCAACAAAGCTGTCACTCCACATTGTTTGTTGTTACCTAGAAGATGGTTTTCTTCACTTAGTTAAATAGATGATTTAGTACTGTGCATAGTTTTTCTTAATATGAAATTACTGGCATATGTAGAAGCACTCGATTTACACATAGAGACACATACGTATTATGAAACTGCAAATAATCTAGCAACTGCGATGAATTACATCATTCAAGATTATCATACGTCAGCAATGAAGACAGTAAGCCTCATTACAGGCACATCCTCGTCTCATAGTGAACGATTATAAGCTAGAGATCGCTACAAGATCGCAGCGTCTAGTTGACATTAATGTCTTGTTATCATGCTCAGTGATCATTGACTGGTGCATTGCTCAGTGTATCCACAAGGGAGATTATGCTTTAAACTGACATCTCACTTTAAGAAGATGTAGTTAGTTTTATCTCACTGTCAAATTTTCTCGCCTCTGTCATCAAAACATCCATGTCTTCTCAAATTAGATGGCTGCATATTTGCCAGCAAACATATTATCCAGCTATCAATCAATTTCCATTCAACAGTTATTGATCTAGTTTCCTGTTACATAACAAAGCAACCCTCTTAGCACTGGTATGAAAGTTCTTCGTTCAAAAGATCTTAGAAAGCAGCAGAGTCCACTTAAATTAGTTTCAAAAGATATTCAACAGCATCGTCATTAAATAGTAAAGACATACACTTCGAACAAAACAATGCTTAATCCTTCATCAATTAAGCGCATGTGGCGAACTTAGCTACATCATTCATGACGTCATTGAGTATCACGTCATCCTACATGTCACATAGTTGATTATGGCATCGTATGATTGATGTTCAGCCTGGTATACAAGGCATAAAATCATGCAGGGAAACGAGATAGATACATACATTTTGCTTGAAAGATTCTGGTAGGTATAAACTCTTTACTAGAACAGATTGGATTCGATAGACAAGATCTGACAAGCTACTAAGAAATTTACATCAATCCTTTGCTATAACTTTAGCGATAAGCCTATTCAGATTTTCGCCACATAAATGCAGACGTCATTGTCCGGCGTGCGATAACCAAGTGCCAGTCCTTCAAATGAACTCACAAAAGATACAGGAATACAGGCGACACTTTTTATAACGAAAATTGCCTAATCTAAGTATGTTTTTCACTTTTTAAAAGATCTGAACAGAATACGGCCATAGACTAATTATATAAGTAGTCTATAATATGGCATCATGACTTGAAGCCGTGGTTGGCAGATAATGTGGACAATGGAGGAAGCCAGTTTTAGCTATGCCCCGCCAATCTTTAGCTAAGCTCCTTCCACACTTCTCCCAATTTGGGGTCGCTCGATCCCTGTACTCTCTATCAATTTCTTGAAACCTACACAGGTAAGCTATACATATTTTGAAACTAATTTAACTAGCTGATGCTGCCTATGGCAATAATAGCACCAATTTCAAATTAGTTTTAATATTCAACAACATGTTTATTAAATTGTAAAGACCTACAATTCATACAAGAATATATATATCAAACTATCTTTAAAGAGATAATATTTTCATAAATGCTGTATTATCTGAGAGATTCTGGCATAGAGAATCAATGTCATTCATTTCCCAGCACATTAATTTATCTGCATCATAATTATTTGCTCTTATTATTTGCTCTTTAACATAGCGATACTTTTGAACCGTTGTCAGTTGATCGCCGCCATTTCGTCTCATCAATCGATAGTATGTGATGTCCTGTAGGTCATGCCCATAAAACCCATTCTTTAGTATGTAATAACTGTCATGTTGAACAGATACCAGTCAAATTAGCAGCAAAATATGCACATGCTTACCTGTATTATTTTTAGGCTTTTACACTACAATGTCAAATTTTATGACTTAAATCAAACAATAAGTGACATAAATTAAGTTTATTCATAATTAGATTCATCTGCTATATCGACAGCTCGTCTCGAAGCATGCACCACTCGTTTATTTCTATATATGTTTCATAGCAAAATGAACTGTCAGCACATCTATCAAAACTGAAACTGAGTTAAGGAAATCATGTTATTGTGTTAATCTCCTAACAGTTATTTGGATAGAATGGACTGGACGAAGCAAGAGAAAAAGAAAATAACTGTAATTAAAAACTTTTGATTTTGTCCACCTTGTTCATTTCTGTTCAACAAATTATAGTGCATGTAAATACTGGATTGGCAATGAATGTCTCGATTACCAAATAGTGAGTTTACATCAAATGCATTGTCGGCAAAACAATATGGACATAAACACCATTCTGAGCAAAGAAAAATCGAAACGAATCAGACGGGGAAAAGATTGTATTTGTCCTTTGGACTAATGACGGTAGACAGATATATCATTTGGACGCTCTTACATTCTGAGGTCAATGTAAACAGCGACCGACTTTTGAGTCGTTAGGAAACTTAATGGAAGACAGTGAACTGTTCACAATGTGCACGTAATACCATCCCGTATGATGCCATGGCGTCATTGATGTATAGGTGGGTCCATTTCTAGCCATGTCGTGCCCATGTATAGTTAAGCTCCACCCACTTTATACGCGTGTTTGTATCAATTTTAAACATTGAAACTTGAATTTAAATTTCAAGGTAACTATACAGGTAAACTGTTGAATAATATAAAACTAATTTGACAGAGCGTTATAAATATGACTAGGACAGTAACAGCTCCGAGTCAAATTAGTTTTTAAATATTCAACATATTGGTTATTAGACTCTAATATTTTGTAAACTCATCAAAGAGATGCCCGTCGTACAGTAGTAAGATACTTTTTGATTTTGATGACTATGCTATACACCATTTCATTATAAATAATTGATCACTTGAGTGACAGATCGGATCTCTCCATTAGCAAGTGGAGACGCTGGGATGATCATTAGAAAGATTAGAAGATGCATGGTGACACACAATAGCAACAAATCTGTCACTGTGCATTGCTTGTCGTTACAGACGGTTTTCTTAGGGTAATTAAATAGTCCTGATTTAGTACGGTACAGTATTCTATTTAATTATGAAATCACTGGCATATGTTGAAGCACACGATTTACACATGAAAACAATTGCGTGTTGTTAACCTGCAAATAATCTAGCAACTGCAATGAATTACATCATTCAAGATGATCAGTCAACAACATTGAAGACAAGAAGCCCCATTACAGGCACATCCTCGTCCTATAATGAATGATTGTAAGCTAGATATCGTTACAAATTTTGCTGTCTAGCTGATGTTAATAACTTGTTATCATTCTCAGTGATCACTGACTGCTGGATTGCTCAGTGTTCACAAGGGATAGTATGCCTGTAATCTGATATCTCATTTTAAGACGATGTAGTTATTTTATACCACTGCCAGATTTGCTCACCTTTGTGATCAAAGCACCCATGTTTTCTCAATTTAGATGGCTTCATATTTGTCAGCAAACATGTAAACCAGTTATCAATCAATTTCCACTCGCCAGTTATTGATCTAGTTTACTGTTACATAACAAAGCAAACCTCATATCACGAGTATGAAAATTCTTCGTTCTAAAGATCTTAGAAGGTTGTCATCACTACTTGAAGTAGAATGCTCAATGTCACTCAAAGTTGTTCAGAACTGTGCCTTAGTGAAACTATGATTGTGACATGTAAGCCACTTTCTCATTAAGAATATCCTTAGTATTTAATCAAATGCAATATTTTTAAAGGAAGGAAAAGCGATTTTCTGTGTCTGGGTTGTCCCATTAGAGACCACCGCACTGGACCACGCCAATGGAATACGCCTTTGGACCACACCCCTCTGGACCACACACCTGGACCAAATAACCCCAATAGAGACCACATCGTGTCTCTGGACCACGCCAATGGACCACGCCAATGGACCACGCCTCTAGCCCACGCCAATGAGGCACGCTCCTGGACCACACCTCCAGATCACACCACTCTGAAGCAAATAACCCCTACATAGTCACAGAATTATTCTCTATGTTAGCAAATCTCCATGTGTCATTCATTACATGAAATTAATATGCCTTGGAAGAAAGACAAAGTCTCAAATATCCTAAGATAGGCACTTTTTGATCTAGTTTGTTGTTACATAACAAAGCAACACTCTTAGCACGAATATGAAAATTCTTCGTTCAAAAGATCTTAGAAAGTTGTCATCACTGCTTGAAGTAGAATGATCATTGTCACGCAATTCTTTTAGAACTGTGCATATACCAAAGACATACATGTGTGACTGTGGCGTGTAAGCCAATTTGGTATTATGAATAGCATTGGTATTTAATCAAATGCAACAATATTGGAAACGGAAAGACAATTTCATGTGTCCGGGTCATGTCATAATTAAATATGGTCATGAGAATGGAGGTTGGCAACCATTCATAAAATAATGACTCAAACATATGATCAATGACGTCATACAACTAACAATCAGTTAACATACATCCTTTAGCTGAATACTAACACGAGATACCGCTGGGATCACAGACTATGGGAATGAAGGAATCCAGTTATAGCTATGCCAAACCCCTCTTTAGCTAAGCTCCACCCACACTTCGACATGTTCGGTTCCATCGATCCCTGAACTGTCTGGCTATAAATTTTCAGAAAACTTACAGGTAAGCTGCTACGGGAGCAACAGTACCCAGTCAAATTAGTTTCCGGATATTCAATATCATCTTAATATATAGTAGACATACACTTCGTACAGCAACTCTTAGTCCGTCATCAATTAAGCGTTCATGACAAACTTATCTACGTCATTCTACAATGGTTAGAACATCATACGACTGATTGATAAACTAGAAAGGTCCATGTCGATGCTTAGGCTACATTGGGCAAGATGCCATCTCGCAGCCTTTGTGAAAACGGATATAAATGTAACCTTGAATCTGTTAATGGAAATTGGAGCTTAGACCTGCTGATCGAAAACTGTCATTGAGATATTTGCTATAACACATGTCAAAAGTTGAGGGCTATTAGAAAGGTAACCAGATTAGCTGTCAAGCGATTGGAATCAATCTGTAATACCCATAGAGAGTTCATAATCATATTCATGCAGTCATTATCAATTTAAATGCATACACCATTGTCCTGAATGAGGTAACTGTGTGACAATCCTTCAAGAAAACTGAGCAGAGATTATAAGCACTCTTCATCTGACATTGAAGAATGTCTTTATCCCCAGGAAGTAAAAACTATTCAATGTATATGAGCGAATATAGGGCCTTACATAGATTGGATTGTAGTGCAGCAAATCCTCGCCAGTGATACTTATCATGAAATTTAAAGTGTGTCTATTTGTGGTTTAACCATTTAACCATTAGAAACCAAACTGGCAATTGTATTACAATGTAAGAAATATCTGGTAGTAATGATGGCACCCATTTCAATGGAAATCAGACCAAATATATATTAGCTATAGAAAACATATAGCCTGATTCTGTATGTAAACTATCTCAAATTTTTCATTTCAAGTTACCTTTCCGTTGGCAAAAACTGTTGCCAGGATGTGCTTGTTTTAAAATAGTCTAGATATTATTTATTACACTGAAAATAGCACAGATCTTTTAGCAACTGAATAACATGATGGAACAATTCAACATTCTTGAACATGATGTCTCCGGGATGTAGAAATTGGTTGAGTGTAGCTTCCATGACCATCTCGGTCACTCCTTTAGCAACAATTTCAGCATCCCAGCGAGGTAACTAATTTTCCGTATCATGAATCAGCCTGTTATCGGACCAACATTTTTGGAAATATTCTTGAATATGTCAATAGAACATTTGATATTTCAAGAGGAGCTTATATCTTTCTTATGATAGACTGATTACAATTTAACTATGGAGCATGTGCCGAAAGGAGACGGATATAAACGCTTTGCTCGATACATTCCGGTAGTTATGGACGGTTTAACAGAACGTGTTGGATTCAATAGACCAGATCTGGCAATCTACCAAGAAAATGACACCAATACAGTACCGTCACAAAGAATTACTTAGCGATAAGGCTGTTAAGATTCTCACCACACAAATGCAGATACCATTGTCCGGCATGCGGTAACCAATTGCCAGTCCTTCAAGTCCCCTCAAAATAGCTAGAGTTAGAGGAAACACGCTGTATTCATACGAACATTTCCTGGACCATTTAAATAGCACCCCTAAGCACAGAAGGTTAGTTAATTATAAGTCTATTGCTATCTAGCATCACTTTTCGTAGCAATACAATGGTGGCTATTTAAGAAGAGTTAGGTTTTACGATCATCGGTTTTCAAGAACCACCGTCGCCATGTCCAAAAATACACGCGTTCGCTAAAGACAGGATCGACTGTATATGTTCCAGAATTAGCACCCATTCAATGTGGTATCTGGTTCATCGGCATTCTGAGGACGTTTTTTGATTTCATACAAAGTTCTCTAGGCGTTAGATGAGCAAGACTACCGGCGCTGCGTCATTTCAGGACATGAACTACATGTCTGCTGCACTTGGATTGAATCTAAATATCTGAGGGACAGGGGAGGGAAGGTGGGTCAATCCATAAGCAGTAAGGTGCATCAACCAAATCAAGTGACGCACACAACATTCTGAAAATAACCATCAGTGTACACGCAGCTTAGTGCTATACGGGGTTTGAATGGAAGCATTCGATATGCGACTCAAGTAGCTGACATAATCAAATATTCTCATATGTGTGCTGATAGTACAATGAAAATGATGTGAAACTGTTATGGAAATCTAAATGTCCATCATGAAATTATGCGACGTGTCTTTGATGATTTTAACAAGTTAATAAACATTCCTCACAATAAACAAAGAATTTATAATACAAGAAATATTCTGTTAACTATGTTGAATCTAAATGCACTGGAACGTATTGATGCTATAAACTAACAGTTCTTATCAACTTGGTGTTAATCTATACGTTGGCGATTTGCAAAGCAAATGCAATACGATGACCAGTTCCGGAGATACTCATTCTTGACCAAGTACAGTATAGTAGATTATTTACCCGAATTAACCCTTTCATAACGAAGCCGGAGAAAAGCCGCATCTACAGTGGAATTGATGAATGTCCATTTGATGGCTCATAGAATACTATTTTTGGAAACGTACTGCTAGGGTTACTAACTCGAAGAACGAATCAGTCATGCCAGTCGTAAATTTTCAAAATTAGTCTTCTCTTGGCCTGATAATGGGAAATCAATAAGTACATATTCTTATTTTCTTGACCAAATGTACCCATTAAAGGTTGAAAGCATTGATTTCAGTGTTTCATCCTATCATTGTGATACATCGGATGTGCTAGAAATACCGATGTAAACGAATACATGCAATCCCCAGACTGAAGGGGGGGGGGGGGGGGGTGGGTAATAGCACGAAATCACTCGGTATTTTAAAATAACAGTTAATTACACTTCGATGAGGAAATGAGGAGGCAATGGTCAATGGAATCCATTTTGATATTTCAGAAGTATCTAAATATTGTGCACTCTCTTCTGATGTCGCGCGAAATTAAACATGCTTGATACGTCAGTCGCACAATCAACCAAATTTCCCCATCGATCTCACCAGTTTGAGAGTGTGGTAATAATTAGCTTCACCCTCTCTCGCCAAATCCGATGATAGTTTATTCAGTGGTATTGCATCAGCTAAATTAACGGATGCTGGGAAGATATTTATATGTCAACATTAGGCAACATTCCTGTTTGACTAAATTGACCTTTGCTCAGAATTTATATTTCGACATATTTTGGTAATGACATAGATATCAATGATATTTAAGCTATTGACATCGTTTGCAACCGTGGAGAGAGAGAGAGAGAGAGAGAGAGAGAGAGAGGGAGAGAGAGAGTGAGAGAGAGAGAGAGCGAGAGAGAGAGAGAGAGAGAGAGAGAGAGCGAGGGAAAGAGAGAGAGAGAGGGGGAGCAATGAAATAGAAAGGGGATGGGTGGCGGGAGGGAGGGAAGGATAGAGAGAGAGAGAGAGAGAGAGAGAGAGAGAGAGAGAGGGAATGATGGTAGCTTATATGTGTTTAAGCATACCTGTGTAGGCCTACTTTGAATCAGACTGTTATCAAAAGAAAACATTTTCGCTACTCAGATAAATACCACGTCCATGCGCCATGCTTCGTGAGACTGGTCGATTGATCATACACAATCAATGAAAAACACTTTTGATTGGCATATCCAATATTGTGATTGGCTGTTTTATTGTAAATTCAACAACAGTTGCCAATTATACGCGGCTTGAAAGTAAGTTAGCTAGAGGCTAATGCAAATACATGGACTTCTGTGGGTTGGATATCTAATTTAACTAAAATAATAATAATAATAATAATAACAATAATAATAATAATAATAATAATAATAATAATAATAATAATAATAATAATAGTAATAATAATAATAATAAGAATAATACATGGTTATTCATGAATTGTAAAAAATGTATTTATGCATCACAACACAAGGGATAATTGAAGATGCCTTCATTCCAAGATTAACACGGGACACAGCATAATACCAAAATCTATATCACCCTCTTCTTAGCAAGCTAGGAAATTGACAGCGTTAACTGCAAGAGGTTAGCGCGGTTCTGAGATGCTGGAGAAGGGGGCTCGAATGCAACATTGATTTATCTCATAGGCAAACATATATTCAATGGATGAATCCACGTTTAGCTATACCACGTCCATATATAGCTAAGCTCCGCCCATGCTTTGCTCGTGTTGTGATCGATCCAGAATTGTGAATCCTGAATTCCCAGAATCCCAATTTCATAATAAATATACAGCTAACATGTTTAATATTTTGTAAATGACAGGAACAGCGCCCGGTTAAATTAGTTTCAAAGTATTGAAGGGAATGTTTATTAAATAGTAAATACATGCAATTCTTACAACTGACGGATGTTTAAATGTTCATGATGGACTTAGCTACGTCATTCATTACACATTTTAATTATGAGATCAGGCTACTTGTGACGTAATTGATTATGATGTCAATAGTTGAGTAACTGATCGGATTCATCCATTGCATAACATTCACAACCCCTGTACATGCCAATTTATCTGCATCTAGTGTAAGAAGATCACATGCTAATGGCATATGTAGAAATGGATGTATTCTGTCTCACACATCACCTAACACACGCGTAAGGAAATGATGGTCTACTACTTACTGGTTGCTACGGTTCCACCCCGAAAAATACAAAGTAATGGCAGTTGGTAGAAGCCAGAGTGATTACCTTTATAAGAGGTGAGAGTAATAAATCCCACAGCAACAGTCTGATGAAGATCAAAAAAGTAAAATATATCGGCGTTATGGGGTATGGCCGGCTCTCGTTCGAGGAACACAATACGAGGGTCTATAAGGTAATGCAAACGATGGAGCTGATCCGATGATCATTTGTACATTTAGACATAGATAATTTCTCTTAGCTGTACAAGGCCAGTGCGATCTTCTCATACTATTGGGAGATAAACTGAAATGTAACGGCTAAAACGGTTAGACCCCGCGTTGAGCCTACTAATGCAGTATGGCATCCATTCCGAAGGAATGACATTGTTACAGTGGAGATTATCAAGAGAAGAGGCACAGAGCTGACACCAGGGTTAAGGGGTGTTAGCTATGAAGGGAAACTGAGTCTACTAACATTGACATACCATAGATTGAGAGGAAATATTATAGAGGCCTTTAAGATGCTGCAGGGGTTATAATACAGAGATGTCCGTCCAGAAATCCCACGCAGGGAGTCCACAACACAGGGACCTCAATTGAAAATATTCAAGAGGACGGTAAAGACTAGTCTGGGACAGAAGAGTTTCTGCATACGAACGGCAGAGCCATGGAACAGCCTACCCGAATCAGTTGTGAGTGTTCCAGCAGTAAAGGTTTTTGAAGTGCGGCTGGACAGCCACTGGAAACAGCAAGAGCTCATGTATACATCTGATGCAGAACTTAGTATATCTGCCTGGAGACATGATGCATCAGTTACGTTAGAGAATTGTGAAGGTGAGGGTCAGGACATATAGGACAATCCTTTCGTCCAGTAATCACATGAGGTTACATGAGGAGATTACTAGCCACATTGCCTAGAATCGATAACTTCCTGAGGGTGATTGTAACTTTCTTTGTTATGGACAAATGGATGAATCCGGTTTTAGCTATGCCGTGCCAATCTCTAGCTAAGATTCACCTACGCTCTGCCCCTGCAAGGATCAATCCATCCCTGTACTCTCTCAATCTCAAATTCAGAAAAACTATACCGGTAGGCTATTGAATATTTTGAAACTAATTTGACTGGGTGCCCAGTCAAATCAGTTTCAAAATATTCAACGTAATGATTATTAAACAGTAAGGACCTACAATTCGTACAACAACGCGTAGTCCGTCATCAATTATGCATTCGTGATGAACTTATCCACGTCATTTATTGCCTCATCAATTATGATGCCATCCTACACGTCATGTAGTTGATTATGACGTCATATGATGGATGGATAAAAAGGAACGGTTCAATACTTTGGAATTTACCTTAATTTGCAATTAAAATCCAACATTGTTTAAGACGAACTAATGTATTCCTCCAAACCAGAAACGTGCCTTCTTTAGGACGGGGCATGGCGATTATCTCAAATAAGAATATGCAATCTATTGACGTATAGGAAGCAAATACTACTCTTACAAATATATCCTACCCACGCATGGCTTTAATATATGTACGTGGGAAGAATCGGAAACCAAATTGTGTCGAATGTAACTACTTTGAACATGTCACTGTCTTATAGCTATTGTCCAACATTTAATTCCACTGTTTACTGTAGTCTGGTGATTTAATTGCCAAGATAGCCATGTCTCGCGATACAGACAGACAGTATCCTAAATACGGCATTGTTTGTCTCTCTAATGTCTGTCGGCTACCCTGGAGACACATTTTATGTGATGATGTATTGATATAGATTATGGCTATTTTGAGGGGAATCCTTCAGTAATCTGCTACCGTCTCTGACAGGGTCAATTCTCAGCCGCACACCAGTCACCTACCCACAACGATATCTAGTATATTGGCATTGGTAAATTGTGTATTAATATCCAGATAAATTATTGTTCGCTTGCAAATTGCAACAGAAATATGACAAATAAACGTCTGACTCTAATAATTTGACTCAATCGACGTTTACGCGTCTTATTGTCATTGATAGCTGATATCGACAACATATCGTCTAATGTCTGGATACAAACTATGTGAGTATTCAGACGATGAGGGCAATGAAGGAATCCAGATTTTGTCATGGCCCATCCATCTTTAGCTAAGCTCCTCCCACGATTTAACCTGTGTCTGGATCAATCGATCCCTGTACTATCTGAATCTCAATTTCCAGAAAACTATACCGTTAAGCTGTTGAACAATTTGAAACTAATTTGACTGGGTGATGTTTCTGCGCAACAGTTCAAAATATTCAGAATATTTATTAAATATTATAGACATACATTTCGTACAACTTGACGTACTAGTAAGCGTTTATGACAGACTAAATCGCGTCATTCGTGACGTAATTGATGCAGGCGGCAGCCTAAATGTGACGTCATATGATTGATCGATAAACTGAATTCATTAATTCTGCGTAACATGGATAGGAACGAGACAGAAAATATATACATCAAACATCTCTTAAAGGGATAGCAATACCTTTTTAAATGTATCGTACATAATATAAGTAGTAGGCCTACATTATATTTATACTATATCTGGTTCAAAACGAAGTTAGCCCTTTAAGGAATATATTTTGTCAAGAATATCAAAATATATCAAAAATACTTGCTTATTTACCGAGCCTGCCAGTGCAGTGATGCATTTTCAAAAATAGTCTTTTCTTGGCCTGAAATTGACATTACTCAAAACCACTTCCTTGCTTCTTTGAGATAACCCTGAAAGGGTTGAGATTTTGAACCAGAGATTCAAATACAAAAATCTTTTACAACGTGAGACCGCCGCTTCTACTGTGTATATTGAACATATTTGGGATGGGTGGCGTTCCTGCCTGATGGCATTGTTCTTATCTAAGGCGCATACGGTATTGTGCGTCTTGTTCTTTCACAGGAAATTATAAGGAATTAACAAGGCTATCATTATCGCAGATGGTTTGGTACGATTTCAGTGCCAGCATCACATATTCAGATTCAGAATGGCGTAAAATCATATTCTAAGAGCCTCAAAGAAGAATGCATTAGACCCAATAACCCTGATAACTCAATTTACTAGGCCGTTACTGGACAAATACTCGGTAGTATTGTTTCAGTATTGGCCCAGAACCAGCCCAGTAACCTGCATTATCAGGAAATCGCATGCTGTTAAGGTATAATCTCCGATCGCCTTCGAACACTGTTATCTGATATATGCAAGACAATCGTAACGAAAAGGAACCTGGAGGCGAGTATAATGTGCATGATTAGGGTATTTACGATGTTGGATATTACAACAAAGATCAAATGTCTCATGTGACCTTACCATTTAAAAAATTAATGTCTTACCTGTGGCAAATAGTGTTCCAGTTTTTTGGATTAATTTACTAAAGATAAATTTGACTCAATAGGCCTACTCTCGATAATAAGAGTTCACCAGGCAATCGACTTTTCCAGTTTTAGCTATGCCCCGCCCATCCCTAGTTAAGCTCCATTCGCGCTTCGCCCGTGTTGGAAATCTATACAGGTAAGCTGTTGAATATTTTGAAACAAATTAATTTCAAAATATTCAACATGATATTTATTTAATAGTAAAGACATATAATTCGTCCAACGACGCTTAGTCCCTCTCCAATTATGCGTTCGTGACGTACTTATTTACGTCATTCATGACATCCTTGATTATAACATCATTTTACACGCCACGTAGTTGGTTATGACGTCATATGATGGATGGATAAACTGGAAAGGCCCATTGATTGCGTGATTAATCAGAGATTGCAATAGTCAGTTGTCACACATGAGGGATGTTATTTAAGATCCTGTTCTCAGCTGTTTATATTATTATATTTAGCTAATTTGCAGGCAAAGAAATGTTATTCAGCAAAACAGTGATGCTAGTTCTAAAAAGTGCTGAAAGAAATGTACCCTCAGGAGACGTGGATAAGGATCTACACAGATGGATCAGCCAAAGATGCAATTAGGAGCGGAGGTGCCGGACTGCACATACAGTATCCAAACGGACAACATGAGTCAGCTGCAATACCGACAGGAAAACACTGCACAAACTACAGAGCTGAAGTCGAAGCACTGGTCCATGCAGCTAATACCATCAGCAGAACAGCAGACCATATTGCACAGATTGTCTTTTTATCTGATGCCCGCTCCGTCCGTGAGGCTATCACTAAAGGTAAGCTGCCACAACCTGAAGAACCACTACAAACCATCAAATGCTTTCGGATAGCATTTCAGTGGATCCCCTCACACCGTGGAGTCCAAGGAAATGAGGAAGCAGACAAGATGGCAAAGGTGGGTGCAGAAGAGAATCAGACAGAAAACATGGTTACGCACACAGAGATGAAGACTATCATCAAGTCACTCTATAGAACACCTCAATCAGAAGATGCCTACCATCATCTCTCGAGGCCGGAGCAAGTGACCATTTTTCGTCTCAGAACTGGACATAACAGACTAAACCAACACATGTACAGGCGGTTCCACCTTACGACATCGCCCGCTTGTCCTAGTGGAGAAGCAGAACAGACCACAGAGCACATACTTCAATGTTGCAGTACGTATCAGCTACTGAGAAAAGAGATCTGGCCTTTGTCAACCTCTTTTCTTGAAACGCTGCATGGGCCTGTGGAAGAACTGCAGAAAACTACAGATTTCATCTTGAGGACGGCTCTCCAAGTGTGATACCAGCGATCGAAAAGAAGAAGAAGAAGAAAAGTGTCTGTAGTACCGTCCCCGTGATCAATGTCCTTGGAAAAGCTCGCACAGTGTATCTTTCGTGTTTCTGTACAAGAGGATGGAAAGCCATATTACAGACAAATCACAATCTTATAGTCAATGATTCGGGTCTATAAACAAGAATAAGAACATAAATCACACCGTCTAGACGACGGCAACACCGTGTTATCACTCTCTTTGATTACCTATACCAATGGCTCATCTATTTCACTGTTTCACCACAGGATACATTAGCTCTTCAATCCAACATCTCATTCTGCAAAGGACATTCGTTTCTTATAGCCAAATGGTCTTTGTAATTGCAATTTGTAGGTCAAGCGAATACCGTTTTTTTTTAATTTTACAACAGCTGTAATGGCTGACTCTGTAATAATGGGCATTTCCAGGTTTTGCTATGTCCCGCCCACCTCTAGGCAAGCTCCACCCACGCCTCGCTCGTGTTGGAATCGACCGATCTCTGAACTCCCTGACTATCAATTTCCAGAAAACTATATATGTAAGCTGTTTAATATTTTGAAACTAATTTGACTCGCTTCTGTTGCTGCCTATGTTCAGTCAAATTAGTTTTAAAATGTTCAACAGCATGTTTATTAAATAGCAAAAGCATACAATTCGTACAACGTGTTGTTTAAGATGGACTAAATCCAGTCATTCATAACGTAATTATGACGTCATCCTACACGTTACGTAGTTGATTATGCCGTGGTATGCTGGATGGATAATGTAAATTTTCAAAGATAAGTTTCTCTTGGCTTGCAACCGGACATGCATTAAGTAGAACTCTCATCAATCTTGATCAAACTTGACCCTTAAAGGGCTAAGACTGACTATCCTGGTTGGTTCCAATTATATAGGTAGGATACATGTGTGTGTTTTCAAATGCGGGAATCTCCCGTCTCTGTTATTTAGTGTTTTATATAGCTTAATGTATTGTAATGAATAATGATTATTTTATATATGACTTTAAGAGTCTTTATTCAAGCAATGTTATCATAGGGGTTATTAAGGTTAATCGAATCTCGCAATAGAGGCATTCAACCCGTGGCTCACGCAATGATCAATTTCGTCACATGGCACTATGGACAAAATGGCCTGACTCGTTCACGAAAATCGGAAAGCTCGTCAGAGAATTTTACAGTTTCAAAATGTTCAACAGCTTACCTGTATTATTACCTTGAAATTTTGCTTCTGGGAATTCAAGTTTCAAGGATTCAAATCGATTCCAACAAGCGTAAAAGTGAGCGGAGGTTAAATAGGACGGGCGGGGCAATTCTCTACATGGATCCCACATTGTACATGTTCTCTTGACAATGCAACTTTTAGGGGAACTCTAATAGCACGATGCAACTTTAGGCACAAATAATATCGTCATCATCATCATCATCATCGTCATCATCATCATCATCATCATCATCAGCAGCAGCAGCAGCAGCAGCAGCAGCAGCAGCAGCAGCAGCAGCAGCAGCAGCAGCAACACCACCACCACCACCACCACCACCACCACCACCACCACCACCACCACCACTACCACCATCATCACCACCACCAGCACCAGTACCACCTTGATCTCCTCCTCCTCCTCTTCCTCCTCTTCCACTACCAGCACCACCTCCTCCTCCTCCTCCACTACCAACACCACAACCACGACCACCACCAGTACAAACACCACCACCACCACCACCACCACCACCACCACCACCACCACCACCACCACCACCACCACCACCACTACCACCACCACCACCACCACCACTACCACCACCGCCGCCGCCACGCCACAGCCGCTGCCGCCATCATCATAGTCATTCTCTTGTGCAATTTACCAATTAATTAATCTGGCTTAAAAGCTATCGATCAAGTCAACGTATAGTTGCTAACAGATTGTTTACCCTGTGAAAATAGGTACAGAAGGTCTGAGAATGATAGGCTATTTAACGAGAGGAATGCCGTACAATTATCACACATTTTGGAAATGAGGTATTGAAGAGGCGTCCATCCGTTTGTTCAGGCTCCTTCATCGACGACAGAGGTTGAAAACCCAGAGATAGAGCAGCTCCAGTCATCCCTTTAAGTGGTCTATGCTACCACCAATCTCGCCGTGACCCGATGCATCAAGGTATGTGTCAATTATAGCCATGTATACTGGACCTTTCCAGTTTAGCCATGCCCCGCCAATTTCTATCTAAGCTCGCCCAAACCACGCTCGTGTTGGGATCGATCGTTCGATCTCTGAACTCCCTAGCTATCAATTTCCAAAAAACTATAGAGGTAACCTGTTGAATATTTTGAAACTAATTCGACTGAGTGCACCCAGTCAACTTAGTTTCAAAATATTCAGCAGCATGTTTATTAAATAGCAAAAACATACAATTCGTACAACGTGTCGGACTATTAAGCGTTAAAGACTGATTATTTCGAATGATTCATGGCATCAGGATTACGACGTCAGCCTACACGTCACTTAGTTGATTATGACGTCATATGATGGATGGATAAAGTGGAATGGTGAATTATCGTTGGGTAATGATTCACCGCATCAAAAGGTATCGAGTATGCTCTGATTTGTATTCCATCGCAGTAGACAAAATCTTCTAAATCAGTTCAGGTTAGATACATTTAGATTCAGGATCCTAGCTGTATCCACGTCATAGACTATCAGAAATACCTTCATTAACCAGCGTAAAAACGAGGGTGGAGCTTGGCTAGAAATGGGCGGGGTATAGCTAGAAATGAAGTCCCTCCATTTTATCCTATTTTCTGTGTTCAAAACTGTCATTCCGTCGCTAATGCGATTATGAAATTGAAAATACGTCGTTTGATACCGGACTATATTTATTATCATGTATCAATGTCCTTGGCGGTGCAGATATGTGCAGATTGAGTCTCAAAAAATCTATATGCGCTGGAATTTAAACATACTGTATTGTATGCCTTATGTGGCAATGGACCTTTCCCGTTTTAGCTATGCCCCGCCCATCCGTAGCTAAGCTCAACCTACACCTCGCTAGTTTTGTGATAAATCGATCCCTGAACTCCATAAATATCAATTTCCAGAAAACTATACAGGTAAGCCCTTGATTATTTTGAAACAATGGCAGTAACAGCGCCGAGTCAAATTAGTTTCAAAATATTCAACAGCATGTTTATTAAATGGTAAAGACATACAATTCGTATAACAACGCTTAGTCCGTCATCGATTACGCGTTCTTGACCAACTTATCTACGCTTGTCATGACGTCATTGATTACTTCGTCATCATACACGTCACTTAATTGGTTATGACGTCATATGATGGATGGATAACCTGGAAAGGTCCATATTCTACACAAAGTATATTATTTACATATTTGTAGCTCTGCATATGAAATCATCACTGTATCTGTTCTAGAAGTACAACACCACACCAGTTGCAGTGGAGATGAGCTACAACTAGTCAGACTACTACTTTCAGACATCGAGCTGATAGTACGAGTCAAGTCAGTGAAGTCTGCAGGGATTGAGATATTAATCGGCTCCCTACAGCGCAATGGTCTATCCCCTCTGCTTTTCACCTGTTATCCCGCTTCAACATTGCAATCTGTGCAGGAAAACTCCACAAGAAAAAATCTCCAGTGTCCATCCTGGGAACAACGCTAGAGATAGAATATGCTGACGATGTAGACTCAATATACGGGGAAGAGACACCCACCCACCCATCCCACCCCTGACGAACCAGTAGCTGAAAGCAAACTAAAAAATGTGAACCGCTTTAGGAATAAATTCCTAACAGATTTCATCGACATATGGCTATCGGCGAAGCAAGAAACTAAACAAAATTACGATCCACTTCATAACGGCGGTTGGGAGTGAGTGGTAACTAAGGTGGAAACAACTTGTTACCCAATCCCTATTGTCTTTTGAACAATAGAAATGTGTTTAAATCAACAAAGCGTGATCTTAAAGACGATTACGATCCTCTTAGTGGCGGCAAACCATAGAGGATAAGTAAAATCTTGGGCTCGCTGCTCTGCAGTACGGCTGACATTGCTGCATTGCTGCACCCTGCGTCATGGGAACCATAACTTTCCACTCCTTATAGAGGTTGTAGATTTGTAGATCAAATATGCCATTAACAAAAGGACTACGTTTGTACAACGCAACCTGTGCATTTTAGATGATGTACAACTGTAACTGCTGGGCAGCTCCAAAGGAACCCCTAGACAAACGTGATGCCAACCACTGCAAACACATCAGCACCATTGTTGAACACCGATGGTAGGACAGCATAATTTCCAACGATGCAATATGCAAGATGAGTAATGCATCGTCACTGTCCGCATAGGTCGCTCATCAAAGACAGTCCATGTTTGACCATGTGCTAAGGAGAACAGAAGACACACTCGCACAGAGAGCCTGCTAGGAGCCAGTAAATCTAACGCCAGGAGGACGTCATTGCATAAATATCTTAAGCGTGCTGCAAGACAACCTTAAGATAGATAGATAGGTATTTATTTGCCACAATAGGCCATAGGCCCTTGAGTGTAACAACTCAAATATATATATTCATGGAAAACCCATACAATAATTAATACAGAAGTTTAGTAATAATTTATGATTTAAAGTGCATTGATAATTTACCTTTAACAAGCCACTAGCCCACATACGAATATTAATCGCCCCTAAATACTCCCAACCCCTCACCTGATCAACTGGCGACAATGCTCAATTCCATGTTGAATATTTTAAAACTAGTTTGACTGTTTACTTTCTCCTCGTACCATTTTCAGGTGTACGAATTGTATTGTAAATACATTCCGCAGCTTAATGACTGTTGAATAATTGAGTCTGAATTGAAACTAATTTGACTGTGGAAATTGATCGATTTACTTTCTCCTGGTGATATTTTGAAATGGACGAAGTGTATGTCATTGATAAATTTGCAGTTTAATGACTGTTGAATATTTTGAAACTAATTTGACTTGTGATATTTTCAACCTACTTTGTCCTTGTGACACTTTCAAGTGTACGACTGGATATCATTAATAACTTCGCAATTTAAAGGAAAACCAGTTGAATATTTTGATAGTAATTTGACTGGAAAATCCATAATTTACCGAAATTTAATGAATGTTGAATATATTGAAAATGCTCAATTTGTATTCTTGTTGCGTATAATGAAAACGCGACTAGGTACATTCAGATCAAGAATTGATCTGAGGAACCTAATGATGTAGCCACAGGGCAAGACACCGTGGGCAAAACGGAAGAAGCACTGATTGTAGACGACCTCTGTATGATGTTTCTACTACTACAGCCGCAGACTACTGTAATCATATATCATACATTTGTGCTTACCATATTAATGCGAATGTGGCACGGTCGTTACTAATGGCGATGCTATGTACTGAAAAAGACACTATTAGTAATGAAAACATAGGCTATTAAACGAGTTATCATTTTGTGTTGCGACTCACTGTACACACCTTCCCATCGATTCTGTAGTCCAAGGTACCCATGTCGCAATACCCAAGAGGCCACATCAGTCAATCTGCGTCCCATGATGCTCCTCATCAACATTCGGAACATCATATCCAATGTTACCCCGTTCTACATCCGAAAAAAGATCAATGCAGCAATAGGATCCTGGTAGAGTGGCTTTAAACGCGGAAGCAGCTAAGCAACGCATACGTGTGTCAGGAGTTATGTCCAAACGCTGGGATATCTGCAAAATAGGCATTGTCATGTCACGCGCATCCGACATAATTAAAGGCTCCAAGATCCTAGATGCTTGAAGATGAGCTGAGACTAGTGAGACTACTAGTCATAGACACCAAGTTGAGAGTATGGGTTAAAACAATGAAATTTCTAGTGTTTAAGACAAAGACAGCAAGGGTGTCCCCACGTGGAGATGGTGTATCCTCCGTGATGTCCACCTGCTACCTTGCTGTCGTCTTGAGCTCTGTGCGGAAATAAAAGTTCCACAAGACCAGCCAACTAACCAACCAAACGCACCCCACCCATCTCCGCCCAGCCCAACCCCATCCCACGCCCACCATCAGTGTCCATACTGTGTGTGCCGCTAAAGATAGAATATGCAGGCGATGCTGACGATGAAAAGGAAATCATTGACAAGCTACTCCTGATAGCTGTTTTGAAAATATAAATGAGAATATCTTTACAAATGAATCGAAAACACACCCACATATACCTATCGACAAAGCATGAAGCTGAAGAAAATGGCGACCCACTTCGTGGTGGCGAACCATTGAGGAAGAGCAGGATCCTGGACTCAATATTCTGCAGAACCTCTAACATTGCCACACACTACGCCATAGGAAATATAACTTTCCAGTCGATCTGGTAGCTGTGGATTGGTAGATCAAAGATAGTGTTGTCAAAAAGACTACGTGTGTACAACACAATCCTCGTATCTTTGATGCTGTCGAACTGTTGCAGCTGGGCAGTTCCAAATACAGCTCTAAGCAAGCGTAGACACCTCTGCACCATCACTGGATACTGATGGTCAGCTATCATAATTTCAAAAAATGAACTATTTATGATATGTAATACGTTGGTGCTGTCGGTAAAAGCTGCCCAGCAAAGATGGTCCACGTCCGGCCATAGTCTACAGATGCTAGAGGGCATGCCCACGCAGAGAGACTTGGAAATCGGCATATTGGGAGCCAGTAAATATTAAACCCAGGAGACGACGTCATTGCATAAATCTGCTAAGCGTGCTGCGAAGCGACCGTAAGCGAGCAGGAATCGGCACACTCGGTTAAAGATTTTACCCGAAGACTAGACACGGTGACCAAATGACTGATTGCATCTGTATGATATTTCTACCACTACAACCGCGGAATACAGTACATCATCATGTCTTCGTGGCAAATGTATGACATGTGCTTAGTAAGATCTCGGTTAGAATTGACATTATAGAGTTCCATATGTGATCTGACCAAATGGCTGTGATACATTTGATAGTAAATTCCAACGAGTTTGAGATTCTGTTCATCACCTAAGCCATTATTTATAAAAGTCAAGTCGATCCCCACCATTTTCTTGCAGATCGATCGTAGTCCCCGCCCTCACCCTGCCCCTACCCCCCTACCCCCTACCCCCCCCCCCCCCACACACACCCCACCCCTAAGAGAGTAGTTACTCGAGTTACTAGTGTAACGCCTATACGGCTGGCGTACGTACTCTAGTACCTACTCATCCGTATTTAAATTGATTTAATCTAAACACGTGGTACATCTACCATCGTCTACTCAAAGGTAGATGATATACTCTAGAGTAGGTACATGGAGTTTTCGCCTAAACGCACTCCTAAATATGCAACAAAATATCGTGACAAACTCCAACATCTTATTAGTTGAGGATTACAATAGAGGAATCCAGTGTATCTACTAATCATATAACATCAAAATCGAGTACGTCATATGCGGGCTGGCATCATAATAAATTACGTCATCAATGGCATATCTAAGTCCATCATAAACGCATAATAGTCCGTCAAGTTGTACCAGTTGTGTCCTTACTATTTAAATCTGAACTGTACCTGCATAGTTTTTTTGGAAATTTGTAGTCAGGGAATTCGGGGTTCGGTCGAGCCCTAACACAGAGGAAGCATGGGTCGAGTATAGCTAAATCGAATCATTAAATTATTTAACATAATGACCTGGTAAATTCGTGTTTTATGTACGTCTTTGACATCGAGTATCTCTGTACTTAACGAACTTTTACTTCAACGCAAACGTCCCTGATGTTGAGGGTCCAATGCACACTAGTGCACATACACCCCACCACACCACACCCCAATGTTTAGGCGTAGGAAATAAGAGCTAGGGTGGCCCGCCAAGTTTGAAACGGGAAGTGGGGGAGGGTTGGCACGCGAGGGGCAAATGCTGTGTATCAATCAGGACTTTGGATATAACTTCTCAGAGCATCTAGTTTTTATATTTTTCACCAGTGAAACACTCCTCGACCCACACTCCATATCATATGGGCTCACCCCTCCCTGATCCATCCCGATTCAGTCCCATGGCAATATATCACTCTCTTCATACATACTGTAGTACATGACAGGGTTGATGGCCATCTTGAACTTTATGTCGGCAGTGTCCACCTCGATTAGTTCATTATTGACACCATCACAACTAAGTTAAATACCCGGGCATGCCGCTGAATTATGAAAAGAAACCAAAATTGATTCCAGGAATATCATGATGTGTCTTTCACCATAAATATGCTATTTAAATAAACATATGTAGTCTTTCAAATGCTACGGCCATAATCATGAGGTGTGATTATGGTAGATTTCATTGGAATAAACGCAATTGATTTAGAGAACCTGGATGAGTAGGATTATTATTATTATTATTATTATTATTATTATTATTATTATTATTATTATTATTATTATTATCATAATAGGTCTACTGACAGATTAAACAGAAGAAGCTTACACCATTGACCGAGTTATTGTGTCTGTTCAAATTTGGAATATTCTGTTATATTGATCTGTTCTGCTTATTGTGCTTGCTCGTGATTCTACTTTGTACTATCATAGGAATAATAATGTCAGAGTTTCCATTATGTTGTGACTATTGTGACGCCAATGGATTCTCATCATTGTGTCTGCCCGGTGATAGACACATTGAAATCTGCAAGCTCCAATGTCAATTCTCTCAGCGGATCAATATCTCTATGTGGCTGGTTGTGCAACTGACACGGCGAATATGTTTTAATTATACTGGGAGGACAGTACAGTGTGTGGCATCTAGCTACTATTTGAACATCAACACGAGCTTGATTGAAAATCTCAGTCTCATTTGCGTCAGAAAATTCTAAACGAACCTTATTTCAAAGGTTAAAGAGAGACGCTATCACAATTCCCATTTTGCAGACTGATTATTCTAAACATTAATAATGGCCACCATAAACCTTTCGAATCGAATAGCAACCGTGGTTGCAGGTCAACGTTTCCAAATATATATATATATATATATATATATATATATATATATATATATATATATATATATATATATATATATATATATATGTGTGTGTGTGTGTGCATGTCCCCAAGAAATATTATCGAATCATTAAATTATTTAACATAATGAACCTGGCCAATTTGTGTTTCATGTACGTGTTTAACTTCGGGTATCTCTGTACTTAACGATCTCTTGCATCAAGGCAAACGTCGCTGATGTTGAGGGGCCAATGCACGCTAGTGTCCCCCAAAGCGTATGCATAAGAAACAAGGCCTAGAGTCCAGCGCAAAGTTTGAAACGGGATGGGGGGCGGCGCTTCGTGAGAGGGGAATATTGTTTATCCTTCAGAACTATGGAGATAACGTCTCAGAGCTTCTAATATTTATTTTTTTTCACCAGGGAAACACCCCGGTACCACCGCTCCATATTCGATGGGGTCACCCCCACCCTGATCCAACTCGATTCAGTCGCATGTCAATATACCCACATCAGCCAATGTACTGGATTGCATGAGGGGCTGACGGTCATCTTAAACTTTATGTCGGTGGTGTCCACCTTGATTAGTACATTAGTGGCACCATCTCTCCAAAGCTACATGCACTGACATCGCGCTGAACTATGAAAATAGAAAATAAGATTTTTTCCCTTAATATCAGGACCTGTCTTTCACCATAAATATGTTATTTAAATAACGTTATGTACTCCTTCAAATGCATCCGCCATAATCATGATGCATTGATAGCGTAGATTCCAGTTGAATTAACGCACTGATTCCAGCCAACCTGAATCATGCTCACTTTGTATCGTAATACTGACAGATTGAAGAAAAGATGCCTACACCATTGACGGAGCCATTGTGTCTGTTCAAATTTGGAACAGTCTTTTACATCGATCTGTTCTGATTATTGCGCTTGAACGTGATGCTACTGTGTACTATCATATGGGTAATAATGGCTGCGCTTTTTCATGTAGCGGGTGTTGTGACGTCATGTAACTCTCTTCAAAGTGTCTGTCCGATGATAGACACATTGAAGCCTGCAATTCTCAATGCCATCTCATCGTCAGATCAATATCTCTATCTGGCTGTTTGTGCAACTGACACAGCGAAAACGTTCGAATTAGACTGCGAGGACAAGCCCGCTCATGTCATCGAGCTAATATTAGAACATCATCCCGAGCTTGATTGAAAATTCCAGTCTCGTTTCCGTCAGAAAATTCAAAACGAAGCTTATTTAAAAGGTTTGAGTGAGAGCCCATTACAATTCCCATTTTTTTCAGGCTGTTGATTCTAAGCATTTCTTTGCACTGCATGATAACGCAGGTTACTGCGCTGATACAGCGCTAATATTGGGTCAATCCGACCCGGCAACATACTTTATCAGGGCTGCTTCATTCTATAAATTATATTTGATAAAGAGATGCCTTGCTTAGATAGAAGAATTGCAGTGCTATGTTGGGTTCATGGAAATCTCGTTGTTATACGGCTAAAGAACTTGGTTTGTCTTAATAAAGCGTGACTTCCACGTTTAATTAGCATTCTCATTTCGATTGAGCATCTTAAATAACGCTAGTTCCAATAAATAAATTAAAATTTCAAATTACTTAATATTCAGGGATGAAAGATCTTGAAACCATTACTACTGTTTACCAAACACAGTGGCACACGGCCCTTGAATTAAAGTTAATGGCATAAAAATCCTCTTGCCAGCCAAGCAACATAATATGTTCTCCACACTTCTAAGGGGATTTATAATAGGGCCTACTTATGCAAAAGAGGATATCTCTCTCTCACTCAATGAGATGACATGTTGCTCGACAGAAATGCAACGATAGAATAAATCCTCGTCTCTTTGGCCAGCTGTGGCATCATTGATAAGAATTGGGACTAATCTGTATCACTGGCGTTTTTCTTTCAGGTGGTGTTCACAGCGCGCTAGAGAGCTAATACGAAGCAAGTCCGAATTAAGCTCGATCGATCGTAGATTCGTTTACTTGCCATAAATTAACTTGTGTAGGTTAAGTGTGAACGCTTACATGAGAAAAGCACAATTTTATGATCGATTGGACTTACTTAAGATTAGCTCTCTAGTGTGAACACGGAGTCAATATATCTGAGACGGTGGACGGTTGTCATAGGCATTTTAAGACTGACGTCATGCACAGGTAATGGACGCTTAATATTTTGCTTTTATTACGCCTTAATTGCGGGATCTTGGTAGAGGTAGTATAACTATAAGGTGATCATTGGCATACCCTTCGGGAATTTGCCAAGAGCTATCAGCCGACAGTGACGTTGCCCAGTGCTCTTCAAATTCTTCTGGTTAAGTATCCGGTCCAATCGCCATGCTCTATAATACGGTGCCCGTCTACAGAATACCGGGACTCTAGTAATCAGAAGACCGAACAAAACTATGTTAACGTTGCCGTGAGCTATCTACGTTAGCATAATAATCAACCAGATTCATGAGCGGAATTTCTATATTTTTATTGTAAATAAAATTTAGTTGGCGGTAGAGTATTAAACTGACATTTTAATCGACTAGGTCATGGAATTTGCAGCAAAAAATAACATTTTGTTAGTAATATGATTTTGTCATATACACCTGTGCAAAAGTTAAGCACCAGCAAAACCAATAGAACGTAGAAACATGATGGTACAACTAGGCTGCCATACTTTTTGTCCCCGCGTTAGCTGACATAATTCCAAGTACGAAATGCACATGCATGCATGATTTCACGCCGCTTGATGTCCGTGCGTGGCGGGAAACAGCACACGTGTTCAGTTATGTAAAAGTCCAGTTTGAGGTGTAGAACATTACATACAGATTTAGGCGACAAGATTAGGAATTTTGTGTTCATGACCGTGGTTTATTTGTACAGCGAGAATTAGCTCTTGATTGTGAACCGCTATGGCAAGACGAAGGTTAAGTGATCGTGTGAAATGGCAAATCATAGGCATGCATACCACTGGTATGTCATGCAGAGAGATTGGCAGACAGCTGAACATTAACCATACTGTAATCAGTCGTTTGATTGCAAAACATGGGCAAACTAACGAGGTGAAGGACAGGCCTAGATCTGGAAGACCGAAGAAGACTACTGCCCGTGATGATCGAGCCCTAGTACGCCTTGTTAGGAGATCTCCATTCACCAACAGCAGAGTGCTCAGCCAGCAATGGGAAACGCACAATAGAGTGTCAATGTCTACCGTGAAAAGGAGACTGTATGCTGCTGGCATGAAAGCTAGGAGACCTGTCAGACGTCCTCTCCTCACTGCACACCACAAAGAGGAGCGTCTGAGGTGGTGCAACGAAAGAAGACACTGGAACATGAGATCCTGGAGACGGGTACACTGGTCCGATGAAAGTCGGTTCCTGCTTCATGCCACAGATGGTCGAACTCGTGTATGGAGGTCCAGACGCACGGCGTACGACCAACGTAACATCATGGAAGAAGTTCCATTTGGTGGAGGTTCCGTTATGATATGGGGGTGCATCTCATTTGATTGTAAGCTGGATCTGTTGACTGTACCTGGAACACTAAATGGACAAAGATATCAAGATTCCATACTGGATAGAGTTGTGGTCCCTCATTTTGTAAATCATGCACCTGGAACCCACCCTATATTCATGGATGACAACGCCCGACCACATCGTGCTAGAGCTGTGCATGAATACCTCCGCCAGAATGCCATCGAAACCCTACCATGGCCAGCAAGGAGCCCTGACATGAACCCTATTGAGCATATCTGGGACATTCTGGGAAACATGGTGAGAAGGAGGGATCCTCCTGTGCAGAACCTACAGGAATTAACAGACGCACTCCATCTTGAATGGCAACGAATACCACAATGGCGTATCAGTCGGTTGGTGACCAGCATGAGACGTCGTGTCCAGGCCGTCATCCAGGCACAAGGTGGATATACCCGGTATTAATAATGACAGTCTCAAACTCGTGCACAGATGTTAAACTTCGTTGTCAGACACCATTAATGACAATCTAGCCACGTGTGTCAACTGTAGGGCAATAGTTGTCAGTTGTGTCAACGTAACCATATTCAGGCCTCGTTTTCAAGTTCAAACAAAAACATACAGTGTTTCCCCACCATCATAATCAGCATTCCTCTAGTTGCATTATTACCTCTTGCACTAAGATGGATGGGTACATAAATGTTTATGCTATTGCTTTCTTCATAGCACATAAATATACCCTCGCATGTGCGTAAAAATAGGGTGGTGCTTAACTTTTGCACAGGTGTATATAAACGAAATCGGCCGAGAAAATACTACAGGAAATCACTTCATGGGTGTGACATGCGCATTCAGTCGAAAATTACTGAACTATGAAAATCCACCTTGAAGGCACCATGGGCGATCTATAGTATTCAAATCTGTGGGGTTCTGTCACTCATGCATCTGAGGTCATAATAAGTTACGTCACTTCATAGCTGACGTTACAATCAAATTGACGTATGTTTGTCACTAAACGGTAAAGGTCCCTCACGAAAGTCTCCGAATTGTATGTCCTTTGTGGATTTATGTTTTAATAAACATTCTGTTGAATATTTTGAAAATAATTTCACTGGGGGCTGCAACAGTCAAATCAGTTTCAAAATATTCGACAGCTTACTTGTCTAATTCCCTTGCATATAAGAAGTCCATATGTGGTTATGGACACTGCATGCATCTCTCTATATCGTGTCCTGTCAAAGATACATAAAAGGTTAATTTAATAATGTCGGCAACAGTTATGTTAGAAATCAGCCACCATGCAATGATGCAACCAGTATTATCACATAGGTTGCCATTGACATTGTGGATATAGGCATTGGCCTCACTTCTTAATGTCAGTCGGGTATCTCCATGTAGAATGCCGTTATATCGCTTAGCCAACACCTGCAACAAGCTTAGTGCATTTGTCTGGCGCTTTGTAATTAGTTTTAGTACCCGTTTGAACCCTGAATTCACAGAATCTCAATTTTGCAGTGCCTTCACATGCAAGCTGTTGAACATTTAAAAAATAATATGACAGTAACCTGTTGATGGCATAGGAAGCACCAGCTTCCAGTCAAATTAACTTTAAAATAGTCAACATAACAATTCTTACATTGTACATGATTTCTCGCATTTGGCCTTTCAAGTTCAAAGGATTAATGAAGCTAACTGCAGCCACGCGCCTGTTAATGGAACCTCGAGTTTAGATGAATGTATCATGCAAGAATGTCAACATAAACAATGACAGCAGTCAGCCCCATTACAAACATGTACTTGTCTCAGTGAATAATTATTTTAATCTATAGATCATTACAATGCACAGCGTCTAGACAAGGCTCGGATCTTGTATCAATGTCTGTATGTAGGCCTTATATATGATTACTGTATTCTGCGGCAGTTGTAGTAGTAGTAGTAGTAGTAGTAGTAGTAGTAGTAGTAGTAGTAGTAGTAGTAGTAGTAGTAGTAGTAGTAGTAGTAATAGTAGTAGTAGTAGTAGTAGTAGTAGTAGTAGTAGTAGTAGTAGTAGTAGTAGTAGTAGTAGTAGTAGTAGTAGTAGTAGTAGTAGTAGTAGTAGCGGTAGTAGTAGTAGTAGTAGTAGTAGTAGTAGTAGTAGTAGTAGTAGTAGTAGTAGTAGTAGTAGTAGTAGTAGTAGTAGTAGTAGTAGTAGTAGTAGTAGTAGTAGTAGTAGTAGTAGTAGTAGTAGTAGTAGTAGTAGTAGTAGTAGTAGTAGTAGTAGTAGTAGTAGTAGTAGTAGTAGTAGTCGTAATAGTAGTGGCTTTGTCTCACGGGGTACGTGCTGGTCCGTTGTATTGCACCGCACCGTTGTCCCACATGTACAGGATGCGCGGGAGGGCTGGTTAGATACGGTTCTCGGGGTTACGGATCCTATATCGTGACTGTCCGGAAGGTACAAAGACTGGCTTCTAGAGGCGGTGGAACTATAACATTCCAGTGGGGCCGTGCGACCATTGCCGTGGCGATTGAACCTCACGGTCTCATCCCAACTGTTCGCGTCACCGGTATGTCAGTCCATTAACTAATTTAAAAGTCTGGACATGATGATAATAATTAATAATAAATAACTCCACAAACAATGGTACCCGTTTGCTAGTAAGTGAACAATAATACAGTACATAGAACCAAACCGGTGTTCTTTCCACGTGGGCTCGCCGGAGGTACCTCACAGATTCGTAAATCCGCCGATGTATCCCCGCAAGGGAGCATCGCAACGAGGCTACTTGAATAGTTTAATATAAACCAATTAAACCCCTAACACACACAAAATAATATTGTTGTGAGAGGAAAGTGCCTCGTGCGGGACTCCGGCACAGGAAAATACCTTCAACGCCGAAGCGGAGGAAAAGAGCTGACAAAAAGGGCCACTCTTTTGTTCAAACAAAAAATGTGTGCAGTGGTCAATCCTAGTGAAACTATAATTAATGTAATGCACGCTGGCTTACGTGAAGGTGGGACGGATGATTTCCGAAGTATTCATAGGTCACCGTCTTATTTAGGTCCAAAGATACTGCATTGGTAGTTGCCGCTTTATTTATGTGGGTCTTCTGCTAAAGCCTAACCTACCATTTGGTTATTAGGTACGCTTCAAAGCTTTGGCCGCAAGTGGCAGGGATTCTTACCTATCGTTTGACACATGAGTCTAACTGGCGAAGATGCCCAGCTTCCCGAATGTCGCCCAGCATAGCATCTTCCCCAGAATGGCAGTGTGCATACATGTTACGGAGCGACATCTCCAGAATCATATGACGATCCGGTCACCATCACACCATAACCACATATAACATCACTAGCACAATTTACAGTTCGCATAAGCAATTTAGAAAGCACAATAGTATTTATGGCGGGGAGTAAGAGGCAGATATCCATCGCTAGTGACCTTCCCTTGAGGGTGTGGTGGGTTCTAAGACCGCACCCAGTCACCATACTGAGTTGGGTGGAGATCTGCGTGTCATCCGACACCCGTGTGTTACGGAATTAACATTTCACCTGTCATTTGGGATATGTTCCAGAATGCCCAGAGATGCACTGCAGGCGGTTTCCCATATAATATAATTTCTTTTCGCAATGCTTCCTACATTGATGGGGGTATATAAGCTAACTGGTATCCAAAGATATAGGGGGAGTGTATGTGAAATCGGCACTTTAGTTATCACCGCTTGGAAACGTGTCCATTGGGAGTTCAGACAATTTTTAAGCCTTGCGGCTGGAGGAGCGCAGGAAGAGACCATCACTCGATATTAATAAGAGGCCCTAAGGTAATTGGTGAATTTATACAATCTAGCCGGTGTGCGGGGTTACATATCCATCACAGCCGGAAGAGAGGCGTACACAAATATCTCATATGGATAGATTGTCCCTAACTACTTTAAACCTATGCTATCGAGCTAAAATAGCCACGTTTAGTCGGTCACATGTCAGGTTCGAACAATATGAGCACCGACCTTAGTGTAATTACTGGAATTTATGCACTGCAGATGAGTACCGTGAGGTGGCACGATTCCGAAGTAGCTGGGAAGATTTCAGCAGGCAGACTGTTGATGCGGCTCACTCTCAAGACGGTAAAGAAGAACGTGTGTAGAAAGATGTCCATGAGATAGTCAGAATAACTGATACATAAATGTACACAGTATATTGTAAAGTGTCCGTCCGGCGACGGTAGTTTGAAAGTTGCCCATAACATAGAGGACTACAGTGGTAATTAAATTTGCATGTACATAACTGGGTACGCTGAGCGGGATACGTCGCATAGCTCTTGCGATGCACCGGGCATCAAGACTGTGGTCTAAAAGTTAATCAAAACACATGACATGTTGCGTGGAAGTTTGATACCACTTTTCGCCGTGGTTCAGAAGATTCGGCGAGTTATCCACCAAGAATCACCTCGGATCTACATCCTGTAGAATTACATCAGGCCCGCAAGGCCATCCACTGAGAAGTTCCTCTGTGAGTGTTCCGAAAAGGGCGTTCTTATTTAGTTTTTTGCCCTCGGATGGCCGTCCGAGAGCGTACAAAAACCTAATCTCGGATGTTCAAGGCTGCTCACCAGCGCAGGAGATCTGAATTCTGAAGGGCACTGCTAAGGTGTATGTACCGCAGTCAGTAAGCAGGTAGCCCACGTCTAGCACTGCGCTGGTCGTGCAACCTTGCTGTCGTGTCGGCTTCCTCGCTGAAGTGCTCTCGATTCTCGATTTTTGGATCCTTTTATACTACTCGTGACGTCAGAGGCAGGACGCCCCAGCCAATCACCGCACGAGCAGTACCTAATCAGCGCGCAGCTAGAAAGTGTGACGTGGCGATCACGTGATCAGCGCATTTCCCCCCCCCCAATTCAGTTAATACATACACGCGATTACGACGTCAAAGCAATATTTTGAAAATAATTTAAGTGAGCCATTTGTGGATAACTCGGCAATTTCTGGTCCGATTTTAAAAAGGTAAAAGGTTTTGAAATCATCGTTTCATTCCAGTCCTGATTCGTACCAAGAACGACGAGAATGGAGTGATTTAAGGAAATCACAAGTACCAACACGGTACACTATAAGCATACACTCTCTCCCATTACTGATACGTGTTGTCAGGGGAAGCTCTGATGCGCGCGCATGCGCGCTACGCGTTCTTACAGACGTAGTAGTAGTAGTAGTAGTAGTAGTAGTAGTAGTAGTAGTAGTAGTAGTAGTAGTAGTAGTAGTAGTAGTAGTAGTGGTAGTATTAGTAGTAGTAGTAGTAATAGTAGTAGTAGTAGTAGTAGTAGTAGTAGTAGTAGTAGTAGTAGTAGTAGTAGTAGTAGTAGTAGTAGTAGTAGTAGTAGTAGTAGTAGTGGAAACATTCTACAGCTGGAACCAGTCCTTCTTCGCATGTGACCACTGTGTCTTGTCATCGGCAAAAATCTTTCACTTCCTCGATCTTGATCTGAGTGCACCGAGTCCTAGTTTCTGGAGGTCACCTCGTTCGTTCATCAGCACATTTAACAGATGTATGCAATAACGCCCTCTCCTAGTGTTATATTTGATGGCTCCCAATAGGGAAAGTTCCAGTCTCTCTGTGCTGGTGTGTCTTCTGAAATTCTTAGCACATGACTAAACATGGAACGTCTTTGCTGGGCGACCTTCACCGACAGCGGCGATGTATTACACATATTTCATAGTGGGAATTATGCTGTCTGGCCATCGGTGTCCAGTGCTGGTGCGAAGGTGTTTGCGGTGGCAGGCATCAAGTTTATCTAGAGCTGCCCATGGATCTTCCCAGCTGTTAGTTATACAGCATCGATGATACGTAGGTTGCGTTTTATAAAGGTGTTCTCTTTGCCAAGTACATATGTGATCTACAAATCAACAGCTTTCAGAAGAACTGGAAAGCTCTGTTCTCTATGGCACAGCGTGCTGCGATGGCAACAGTACTGCAGAGCAGGGAGCGTAGGATTTTACTTTTACTCCATGGTTCCCCGCCATTTCATGCATTGTCGATAGGTATGTGTGGGGGAACTCTGTTTCCGATTTATTGATATAGAGATTCTCAATTTTTAGTTTGCTTGCAGCTATAGGAAGTAGTTCGTCAAGGGGGTTCATTTTCTCGTCTATGAAGTCCACAACGTTGGCATATTCACTCTCTAGTGGCATACCGAGTATGGACACCTGGGCGGGGGTGGTTTAGGGGGTGTTGGTATTTTAGAAGGTCTAGCGGGTGTTGGTATTTTAGAATCTTCCAGCACATATTTCAATGAAGCAGCAAGGTTGTGTGTGTGATTGATGTCTCAAGCTCAGCAGAATTCACTGTTTTGACCCGTACTTTAAACGTGGTGTCTGTAAGTAGTGGTCTCACTAGTCGCAGCTCATCTTCATTGCAACCAGCCTGGTGTAATACATATAGGATCGTTGAGGGTTTAATTGCATCGAAGGCTCGTGACATAGCGATGACCATTTTGTGGAAATCCCAATACTTGGACATGTCACAAGCATTTGAACAATGGTTGATGTACTTCCTGTGTTCTTCACCGTGCCCATATCTGTGACTCACAAGTCTATTGTTCGCCTGGTCGATCAATCTCTCTGCCACATTTGTGACAAAAACAAACCTGCATCTATAAGTCTGTCTGTCACGCTAGCTAATCTACTGTAACCTCATTCTTGACGAAGCTATGCCCTCCCTCCCATTAGCAAATAAGCTCTACGCAGTTGCTAGTGCGATTAGACATAAATTTGATGTTAACTCAATTTAATTAGATGATAGCTATGTGCCAACATTTAATGGAAGGGGTCGATCTGTCGCTCAACCATATGATGTCATAATCAGTTACGTCATTAATTTGTTAACATCACAATCAGAATGCCGTAGCTCCGTCATGAAAAGTCGGTCTCGAATGTGTATGAATTGTATATTCTTGATAATTTACAATTTTATAAACATTCCGTGGAATATTGTCTAACTAATTTGATTGGGAATTGTTGCTTACCTGCATAGTTATCTTGAAATTTTCATTTTGGAAATTACGTTTCAACGTTTCAACTGCATTGCAAAAGCTGTTAAAAATGGGTAGCGTCTACCCGAAACTGGGGGAGCATAGTTAGAAATGCATCTATGATACTTGAATTATTGTGCTGAAACCTATGAAAATTAGATTCAGAAATTTATTAATCTAATTTTCATAGGCTTCAACGCAATAAGTCAAGTACCATAATTAAGTATGGTACTTACCTATGTCTTAAATACCTATGGTATCAATTGTAACGGTGTTTCTAAATGAGTTGCATAATAGCAACAGCTTAGTGCAACACAGGTTTCAAATTAATACCAGCTAGCCAAGAAATAAGACATTGACTATTGTAGATTGAATTCAGCATTAAACGGCATGATGCATACTAACAGCTAGACTCGTGGCTTAATTATGCCTATTGTACAGTAATATACCCAATCATTAATAATGGCATACAATGAGCGATAGACAAATTATATAGAATGTGGGGTTTAACTGTACCACACTAGAAAGGCTGAATACAAATCGTAACAACTGAATATATAAATACAACTGATGATAATTGAATGGTGATATTTTACTGAAAAACAAGTTATTTAACATTTAGTCTGAGTTGTTGTTTCATATTTAAGAACTACTCACCCAGCTGTTGGCACATTAGGCTGCCATATCACACAGCTATCTGTAAATCTCGCGAATTTTTTTTTAATCTGATAAAGAATAATCCGGTATGCTCTACCACTGATTCATGTACCAGCCATATGACAGATATGGCCGGCTAAATTAACAAGACCCGCCAGTTTCTCCAAATAGCTATCGTGCACGGGGGCCGATTCTGGGCAGAACAGACTCGGACTAGTAAAAATTGAAGATGCTTTCAAATACTTCAAAATGCGTGAATAATTCAAAATTAAATGATTCATATTTAATGTCATAGATGTTTGTGAATACTTGAATAATTCACCCATCGCGAATTATCGCCTTCAAAATAGTTGGTCTCATTAATATGGTGACTCTTAGAACACTACTGAGAGTATCTAGATTTTCCGCGGGAAGACCTTTTCCGGAACCCTCCGTCTGTTTTGGTTGAAATCTTCCATAAAATCACACTATTCAATTTTCTAATGTTAAGTGGCTGGGTTAAGTGATGATCGTTTGTACTTTTTCGCAGTGATTTAAAATTGAGTTGGTTGTCTTCATTGCATTACATGATTAATTGCAGTGTATTGTTTGCTATGGACAATGACGCATGTTGAGAGATTTAGTTAGATTACAGAAAAGCACATGTCTTCCAAAAGGATTTGGTCATAGACTTTTAAAATGGTATCGTACTATATGGTCTGGCTGACTGAAATGACAAAGATGATCAACTACTGCATAAATTACATGGGAGAAAAGAGGCTGGCTGAATCACGCTAGTCACCCACCCCACCCCATATAAGCCTGCGCCTGGTAACTCACGCAAGCTCATCTCATAACTTGTAACCTCCGACTAATTTGATAGATGTGTGCATTTGCCAAATGATTTCTCTGTGGACATCGTGCTTATTCAAGTTTGTTGTAGCAGTTACGAATATCGATGCTATGTAATCAAATGTGACGTTATTGGTGAAGGAAAGCCAATTTCCGGTGTCTGACTCATGTCATGATATTTAATATGTGCTGCGAGAATGATTATCGGTATTTATCTTTGTTTGAAACAGTCTAGAGCAACGTCATCATCAACACAACAGTCACGATGAGAACGTATGTTACTGGACCGGTACTGGCTACATACGGGGCCAATTCGGTCCAGTATCCTGCATTCTCGGAAAATATCACGTGACAACAATTGATTGAGATGTCATATAGCAATGATTAGAGTTATATTAATTTGCAGATGAGGTACTGTCATAACTAGTATGAATGCACATTTCTATTTAGCTTGGAATTTAGGCTATAATCCAATAATAGAGTAATATATATTTCAGTTCTAATAAACGAGAGCTGTGTGTGATATCGGAAGATATGCCACGATCCTGATAGCCATGAAGCCACAACTCCACACAAGGACACTGAATCTTACTTGACCCATTGCCTAATATTGATCCAGTTGGCATCAATCACGCAGACTGACAACCCCCTAAACCCCCTAAACCATATGTGGTATGAGCCGTGTAATCAGGCAAACATGGACCAACAACTGCTCATAGGCCGATGTTGTCGATAGATAAATTCCTCGTCACATTGTCGTTACTAAAATAGCTATTATTATAGACGATACCTAGATAAATACCAGGTATCTGATTAATATAACAAACAGGCCATTCAAATGTATTTGGATGTCACGTGGCGTTTCTGTCGCCGCCCTCGCGTAAAGACAGCCCTCGGTGTCCTGGAGAACGCGCTCTATCACTCAAGTATCTGAGGTCATGTTTAATTATGTCACTAGTTACCCGACGTCACATTCAAAATAATGTATTTAGTCACAAAATTGGAAATGTCCGTCGCAAAAGTGTACGAATTGTATGTCTCTTGTGAATTCCCTATTTAGTAAGCATTCTATTGAATATATTGAAACCAATCTGATTGAAAGCTGCTACTGGCCAGTCGAAATAGTTTCCAGACATTCAGCAGCATGCTTGTATATCTACCCTGGAATTTAGATTCTGCGAACTCAGGCTTCAAAGTTACAAATCAATTTCAACACCCGCAACAAGTTGGAGAAACGTAGCTAGAAATTGCCGTGGAATAGCTAGAAATTGGTTCGCCTATTGCGCTAAATGCTGTTACGGCGTCAGGCTCATTTAAGCAAAATAGGGTTTATAAAGCTCTTCCATAGCTAACATTGAAGGGTGGCTTTATCCCCCCAAGAATTAGAAACTATTCAAGAAGTGTGAACAAATTCGCGATGTGACGAGCTCATCGACATTCTGAGCAGGATTCCCATTCCAGAGTAAGAATAGAGACCCTGACTTATTTCCGGGACATAAATTGAACTTGATATTTGTTCGAATTACATGGATGCTATACGACGACGTATTCTCTAATCTTTGAGTTCTTTGACACTTTGCCCTATAAATATATTCTGACATCACATGCTTACCACAAATCTTGCTTGTATTTCAATACTATTCAGCGCGAGTGTGTCAATTTCCAGGATACAATATGAGAATACTTTTATACACTTTGACAACAATTTGCGAGAAAATTGCATTCAGGCAAATTATTGTCAAAATTAATTAGTAGGTAATGCGGTTTTTCATACAAATTTGAAATTGTTGCTGCAACAGCTTTCAGTCTAAATATTCTTAAATATTCATCATAATGTCAGTCGACAGTCGCTACGGATTTGAAAAGCAATTTGACTTTAAGTTGCTGATTACTAAATCACCAACAGCATTGTCGAATTGTTAGCCACGCACACACAATCAATATTTTACTATATAGGTAGAGTGAGCATAGGCCTATATACGCTTTCTCGGCAAGAATGAATGACTATAACATTTCGTTGACAGATTGTGCATTTGTTTTAAATGCATTGAGCGAACAGGAACGTACACACGATAGCTTGGTTAAATATTTCCTTCGTGGAGGTAAAGCATATTTAGGCATATACCCACTCTACTTTGATAGCAATATTGATCACCATATGTGTGTATGGACAGCAATTTGACAAAGTTGTTGGTGCTTTGATTTGGTCTTCAAATCCGCAGCAAGTTTCGACTGAAAGCTTTGCTGACTATGTTAGAATATTTAGACTAAAAGCGTTTGCAGAAACAATTTCCATTCAAATTTATAGCAAATATGTAGGAAGTGGTAATCGTACAACCTACTAATTATTTTGACAATAATTTGACTGAATGCTGTTGCTGTGATTAAATTGCACAAATTTCGCGCAAATTATTGTCAAAGTATATAAAATTGTTCTCATTTTTCTCGCGGAAATTGACACATTTGCGCTGAACAGCATTGAAATATAGGCTGTCGAATGAAATTCCGTGAAAACTCCTACGTGTATGCTTACGCTTCCAGACCTGACTGACAAACGACCATTTATACGTGCAAGGAGGTTCTTTTTGTTTGGGAAATCCTGGCATGTACAACACTTATGGTAGAACGCTGGATAGCATTGCATGCTGGGTAAATTAAAGAGAAATCAACATGCATCTCATATCTCGTGCAACAATGTCTATATTTAATAGGACACGAGACCTTTAAATTAGTCTGTTTCTAAACAGCAAATATTAGCAATACATGATCAGTGGAGGAATTCAGTTTTAGCTATGCGCCGCCCATCATTAGCTAAACTCCACACACACTTCGCCTGTGTCTGGATAGATCAATCCCTGAACTCCCTGAGTTGCAATCACTAGACGACTATACAGCTAAGTTATTGAATATTTTGAAACTAATTTGAAACAGCAACAGCGCCCAGTCCATTTTAGTTTCAAAATATTCAACTGCATGTTGATTACATAGTAAAGACATACAATTCCTACAACAACGCTTAGGCGGCCGTCAATTAACCGTTCCTGACGATTATAGCGTCATCCTACACGTCACGTAGTTGATTATTACGTCATATAATTGACTGAGAAACTTGAATCATTCACTTGGGATTCAATGACACAATTCTGTGCAATGCGAGCTGATTTATCGAGAATATTTCAGTTGAATTTATTTCAAGATGTAGGCTTACCTACATCAGATTCACATGAAAACTAAAAATCTCAAACTAATAGTGTGGCAACCACACAGCCTAGTACGTCAGATTGAATAGTAATTCCTCTCAAATCTAGCATAAGCTGTATTAAGCGCCAGCCTGTATTTGCTGATTAGGTGTAGATGGTTATAGCAATGTCCAGCATGAACGTTGATTGTAGTTCATGACAAGAAAAATATCCCATCTCTGTCTTAGGATGCCGCATCAGTTACATCTTAGTCTACTTCTCCCCCAGCTTTCCTTTCATCAGCAAAACAGACTGCTGTTACGCAATCCGGCTCTATCAGAGTTGTTCTAATTATAGAGCCACCATGTCTCGTTTAGGGTCATAGAATGCCTATATCTAATGGCAATGTACGAGACAGATAGCTGTCGAGCTGGTCTCGTGGCACGATCACGCACATACATGGACAATTACAATGGTCTGAGAATAACCAGGATAAACTAGTTGTTGCCACATTGTCCAACAACTATGCCATATGTTATCTGTTGGATAATGGCATTTTTCACTTTATCATTAGAGCAACAGGAGGAGTTATGCCGGAACTGGTCATTTATTATGACCATCTCAAGTAAAATGTTATACTCATAATTTCAAGCATGAGATACCTGTATAGGCTTGCACAATGGACCTATTAATGTTAATCCATCCATCTCAAGAAAATGTTATACTCATAATTTCAAGCATGAGATATAGGCTCGCACAATAGGGCTATCCACTTTATTCATGCATCACATGACGTCATTATCAACTACGTGACGTGTATGATGACATCATAAGCATTATGTCATGAATCACTCGATTTAGTCCATCTTAAACGCTTAATAGTCCGTCTGTTTGTATGAATTGTATGTTTTTATTATTTAAAGGTGCATATTCACACCAAAATACTTCAAAATAAAATTGTTAAAATTATATACTTTTAGAGGCTTAAATTGTGTGTCAAGATGCAATGAAACGAAATTCGAAAGACACGAATCCCTAATTCAATTACACAACTCAAAATACAATTTATACGGAATGAAATTATCATATGTTAAGATTTGTTTCGTTTCATTACATCTAATTTTAAATGTATACAATTTTAACCATTTTGGTGTGAATATGCACCTGTAATAAACGTGCTGTTGAAACTAATTTTATTAGGCGCAACAGGGCCCAGACAAATTAGTTTCAAAATGTTCAACAACTTACCTGTATAGTTTTCTGAAAATTGATAGTCAGATAGTTCAGTGATCGATCGATCCCAACACGAGCGAGGTGTAGGCGAGCTTAGCTAGTGATGGAACGCTCCATTTTAACTCAGTAATACTGGAAAGCTGGTGACTACATTTAACATAAGTTGCATAGAACATCTTCGAGTCAAATTCATTACAAATTAATCATCAGATATTACTTTGCTTGTATGTAATCTCTTCTCTCTGGTCTGTCCGGTTTGAATGGCTAATCAACAATTAAGATGCTGAACCTGGATGATGGTGATGAAATATGTAATGCGTCTTGTCAGATCAGGGAATGTTAGCACGGCGCTAACTGCATATTTAATTTATTTTTTTCTAACGCTAATCATCCACCACTTTCATCCCATAAATCCCACGTAGGCATCACTTCAACGCATCACACACGTCTAAAGTTATCAATTTAATGGTCAAATTTGATCAAGAATATCAAATGTTTGATTTTTTAATGTCCATTTGCAGGTAAAAAGAAGACTGGTTTTGAAGATTTACAATTGGAATGACTGGCTCAGTTAGCAGGAACAATAACAACGCATTCCTTTAAATCCGCATCCGCTCTGCCCATCGTCAGTTGAGCAATCTGGACTAATAACCACGAACAAGGTATGCGGAATGGCATGTGTTACCTTGATTATTAAAATCCTAACCAGGATAATGTCGCCCTAAATTAAAATAAATCTGTGTCAGCCAGTATAACGCATCAGCCACAGGTCGCAACGTCTGGTGTGAATGGTATTTATCAGGAAATCGAAGATCAGAACATTAATTCTAAAAAGCAACACGGATCATGTTTATTTTTCCAGTTAAAATCGAAATTAGAGACAGCTAAATACCCAAATACTGTTCTTGTAAAATATATATATTTTAAAAGAACAGTATTTGGGTATTTATATATATTCTATTATTTTTCTTAAAACGACTTAATTGTTAGTAATATTCAAGCCACTTATTTATATATTTATATATATATATATATATATATATATATATATATATATATATATATATATATATATATATATATATATATATATATATATATATATATATATATATATATATATATATATATATATATATATATATATATATATATATATATATATATATATCAATTATGTAACAATAATCAACTTCAGATTTGTCATCATCTACGAAATCCCTGAAATTACGCAATATTAGTTAGCCAGCGAATAATGGTGTACTATTATTAACTGGGAGGCGGATAGCAGACGATCAATCTTAATCAGCACGGCGGGTAATGAATAAAGTGGCATATATAGTCTACCGGGTTCGACTTCATGTCAGAAGAAAGATACTGGATCGACCTGTTTCAATCTGCTGTCAGCGTAATGCTGAGTCATGACAATGTCCCTGATAATTCAGCTTATTGGGCTGGTATTCTAACAATACCGGATGAATTTGGTCGTTTTGGGCCAGGGCCGGCCTGGTAAACTGCATTATTAGGAATAAGAATGGCAGGCGATCATGTCAGATATTCTGTTGATAAGATGATCCTGGCCTAAGCTTAACAAATTGATTTATCAATAGCATACCAGACAGTTCGACCTAATCATTGTTGTGCGATGTTATTGATGTCTTCTCAAATGTCCCATTACCGCTGTATTAGCACCATGTATGCTATGATTTAGAACCATTGCCTGTTATTTTGTAGATTATATTTGTCTATGAATTATGCTTTTATAATTGAATTGATCTCATTTCACACGACGGGGCCCTTATTGGCAATTAGATGCCATGATCAAATGGCCTCACTTGTCGGAGTTTTGTCGCAGTACGGCAACGAAGCAAGGAATGCATATGCAAAACTAAAGGACTGAAAGAACTCGCCACCCTACAAGCAGACGATATCTGAGAACACTGCCACAAATGATTGTCATAAAATGTTTTGCGTCGTCCAGGCTCTGAGAGTTGCTGGTCCACCACCACCGGTTTTTCGTGCATACATATATATATATATATATATATATATATATATATATATATATATATATATATATATATATATATATATATATATATATATATATATATATATATATATATATATATATCACTACATGGATGCAACTTCAACCGGATGGACTAGGAAAAACAGATGGCTTCAGAGAATGGTTTAAGAACCAGTTCAAAGACCCAGATTGCACCAATTTTAGACAATCCTAGGCCACTACAAACATCAATCGAAACAACCGAGGTTCAGAATGCGCTTAAGGCCCTGAGAAATGGATGTGTAGTGGGCACAGACAGTGCCAGGGATGGACATTAAGCATACAGGTGATAGTATTCAGACCAATCACGCACAAACTAAACTCTGCCTTCATACAACACATTCCCATCGACGCTGTTGGCCAAGGTATCCTTGTGGCAATGCCCATGCCCAATTAGCCTACTGGACCACCGGAAAACCTACAGCGCAGACCTCAAAATCATCCGGAGGATCGTGCCCAATGTGACACTGTGCCACACCCGAGAGGATTTAGTTCCGCTGGAGCCTCCTTTAAACTAGGCTTTAAACTAGAACGCAGCTGCACAGACATTGTATGGACGCAGCGAACTATTGCATCAGTAGTCATGTCGAAGCAATGGGACATTCATAAAATGGGGATTAACATGTCATGGGTATTTGACACTGTCAAACAATCAAAGATTCTTGCAAACTGCATCAAGTTGGCTGCAGTGATGTTGCTGCGACTAGTCAGACTGCTATTCGAAAATAACAAGTTCAAAGTGAGAGTAAAATAATGTCAAGACTGCAGTGTTTGAAGCCTCCATTGGTTCTCCACATGAGGGTGACCCAACCCCCATGCTGATTACATGCTGCCTTGCCGCTGCCATCTCATCTGTGCTAGAGAATGCCACAAAAACAAATCCACCAGTATCCATATCGGGCCTCCCACTAGAGACGGAATACGCTGCAACCCAATCACTGCAGACTTTATATATGAGGAAAACAAGCCTTTCGAAAACATTATTATTAGAGCTGCAGAACAAATAAACAACGTCAATCTCTACACAATCTCCAACGCCACAAGATACCCCTGCACAGAAAGTCTTGCAATTTGCTTGATGCCACTGAACACACATGCTATGTGTGCTACGTTTTGATTCAAAGGAGAGAAGCTGAATTTGGCACAATGACGACAAAGAAGAACCTGTAGGAGGTAAGGACTTTTGCCAAGGATAAGAAACAGTGGCAGATTGATTGCAGTTTCTGGATGCTGTCAAAGTAGTGCAGTCGCAGAACACAAAATATCATCATCTTCCATTTTGAGCTATGTCCCATCCATTTCTAGTTATATGCGATTACTGTGTGAATTTGTATGTGTGCCGGACTGTGACTTTGTGTGTGTGATCACTACATCATCTGAAAGCAGCATCTAGATAATCCATCCAAACCAATCGTGAAAGTAGACCAACAAATGTCTTATATTAGATAGTAGTACTTCTCCCAGGATGATCACCTTTGATAGGCCACTAATCAAGTCAGTGAATAGGATTGTATCATCTCTTGAAATGTAGAGAAAACGGCCAAAACAAGAGGCTCTGGCGCATTGACGTTCAGCTTACACTTAATTCTCAAGTGAAACAAATATAATTTGTCTAAATAGCTCAAAATAACACAAAATATACTGCTTGAATGAGTTGCTATAGGTTCCAATAATAGAAACAACACTTAGTCTATAACATCCCGAAACTAGGTCAGACTGCCCTAATTCTCAAATGTGCCTATTCTTACCAAACTGCTTGAAAATAAAATGGGTAAAATTGTAGACATTCAGAAGCTTAAATTGTGCGCTTAGATATATAACGAAACGAATTATATATTAACATACAATGATTTCATTATGCATAAATTAATATAATTTTTACAGTTGCAAAGTTGAATTAATTGAGAGAAAACCCTCATTCAAATTCATAACTAAGCAATTATATTAACTTATACGGAAGGAACTCAGCACATGTTAAGATTTATTTCGTTTCATTACATTGATGTATTGTAGCTTGCGCTGGTCTGTTATGTTGCTCCACTCAGTTGTACCGTATATATAGGATGCGCGGAAAGGCTGGTTGGCTACGGTTCTCAGGGTTATGGATCCTGTATCATGACTCTCTGGAAGGTACAAAGACCAGCCTCTAGAGCCGTTGGAACACTCCCGTTCCAGTGGGACCGTGGGACCATTCCTGCCGAGATTGAACCTCACGGTCTCATCCGAACTGTTCGTGTCACCGGGATGTCGGTCCCTTAACTAATTTAAAAGTCTGGACATAATGATATAATTAAAAGCAAATGCTATACAAACAATCGTACTCGTTTGCTAGTAGATGAGCGAAATAATACCGTACATAAAACCAACTGGTGTTCTTTCTACGTGGGCTCGTCGAAGGTACCACACAGATTCGTAAATCCCCAGAGGTACCCCCGCAAGGGAGCATCGCAACGAGTCTACTTGAATAGTTTAATATAAACCAGTTATATAGTTATACCTCTAATGTACACAAAATATTGTTGTTGCCAGAGGAAAGTGCCTCCGTCATAGGAAAATGCCTCAACACCGAAGCGGAGGAAAATGGCTGGCAAAAAGGGCAACTCTTTTGTTCAAACAAAAAGCTATGTACAATGGTCAATCCTAGTGAAGCCGAAATTAATGTGATGCACCCTGGTTTACGTGAAGACGGGTCGGACGATTTCCGAAGAATTCATCGGTCACCATCATATATGGGTCCAAAGATACTGTATCGGTAGTTGCCACTTTATTTATGCGGGCCTTCTGCTACATTCTAACCTACCATTTAGTTGTTAGATACGATTCCAAGCTTTGACCGCAAGTAGCAGGGACTCCTACCTATCTTACATACATGCCCAGCTTCACGAAGGTCGCCCTGCATAGCATCTACTGCATGCGTACATGTTACGGAGCAATGACTTCCGAATCATATGGCGATCCAGTCACCACTGGTGCAGTATCATTCTGTATATAGTAGGCTTGTTTCCGGATAGCTTCCGTGAGTCCAGTTGGTGGCTGAGATAGGAAAGGGCCAAGTCGTCGTCACTACTTCTGCGATTGCTTAGGCAATGACGGAGCTGAGCCACTTTTTACAATGCAGAATGGGATTTTGGTTGATGCGCAGAAGAAACAATGATGGCACGGTTGTTTCCCATCCTTTGAATGACGCTTCTTCTTGCGGGTCCATGATGCCGAATGATGACTGACATCTGTATCACTACTGCTTCTGCTGGATGTAGCAGGTGATGCTGTGAGGACTTGTGAATTGCAAACCACCAAGGGCCACCAGGTGTTAGGTGCCTTGGCGGTGGGTCGTGGTGCTTGGATAAGCGTTGTTTCAGTGGAGGTGCTACAACCTACCACTGCCATTTTACATAGGAAAGAAGGTTTGTTAGATGCAGAAATTGCGGGGTCACAATTTCCGGCAGGGGGAGATGTATGTGCCATGGATGCCATGGATGCAGTATGCATCATTGGTACCGACATATAAGAAGCTGAGTGTGTGAGTTTGCATGCTGTCGTAGGAGAATGAATTGTTGTGTTGGCCACCTGATGTTGCCATTTATAGGCCGCAGTTGAGCCATGCTGTGAGAATGGGCACTGAAGTGACTCTGTAATCGGTGCCGTCATTTGCTTAATGGGGTTGTGGGGTATGTTGGTCAGCGGTGGGAGTTGTTGACGGAGGGCGATTAGGACATCGCTCCTTCCAGTGGCCTAGCTGACCACATCCAAAACATGTGTTCGGTGGCTGTGTAGAAGTCATTTTGGTGGCTGGGCATGTTGTTGACTGTGTGGTGACGGTTATGCTGAGCGTTGTGACTAAGTTGGTGAGTGCTGAGATTTGCTTTGTAATCTCTTCTAGCCTATCTTGCATGATTTGCCTATTGTTATTGTTGTGCTGGTTCCTACATGCTGAGGCATTGTTGTGGCCTCTGTGATGGGACTGGCCACGCCTTTTTTCTTTAGATGGATGATCTTGACCAGTGGATTGTTCAGATTGTGCTTGTTGGTATGATGCTTATGTAGTTGCAGATGCAGTGCTGTTGTCGGTAGTAGTGGCGAGATTCACATCGCTTACTTCGTTTATGGGGTGTAGTTGTCGGCGATTATTTTTCTCCCGCTCCAAAAAGTTCTCAATCCAAACCATGGTTGCTGTAAGTTGTTGAAGACTACCATGCTCTGTAAGGAATGGTTTTCCTTTAGGGCGGGATCACTGCTCAACGTGTCGGTGAAGGTATCTAGATGTAAATGTGTGACACCCTCGTGATTCGCACTGGGGTAGGCGTGGGTAACTAGTCGCCAAATACGACTAGCCAACTCTGGAAGTGTTTCTTCAGATCGTCGAAGCAAGTTCTTAAGTTGCAGACAACTTGTCTCCCCGAGGGCCGTGTCCCCAATCTCTCTGACAATGGGCTTTCCAACTCCGTGTATGTTGGTGTGTAATCTGTGCCCAAATCTGTCAGGACTTGAAGTGCTTTCCCAGACAGCTTTGCGGCCAGATACTCTCACATTTGACGATCCATCCACTGATTTGTATGACTTATGATCTCGAACTGGACTTTATAGTTAGCCCAATCATTCTCCCCGCTAAATTCAGGAGTGAGAATGATCCGGCCATGTCCACGATAAGAAGTGATGGGAGCGAATCCAGGTGGTGGAGCTGGGGAGACTGATGTAAACACGGATGCAGGTCTGCGTGTTGGTGGTGGTGGTGGTGGTGTTTTCCGTCGATGGCCTGGTGATGATGACGTTATGTTGGCTCTGCGGAATACCACCCTGAAGCGGATCCATGGACAGGTGTTGGTCTATAGACTGGTGGATGCATGCTATGTTGACAACATGGACGCTCCACCGGATGTTGTGACAGGTGTTCCTAATACGGAGGCAGTGCAGGTGACTGACAGGGTTGGTGTGTGCTGTGTGATGGTCGTCTGGTGTATTATTGGAAGGGAGGTGCCGCATCTCCTGCCTCATAACGTGGTACAGAGGGATAGTATGGGGATGACGTTCATACCGACGGAGATGAGGTTCCAGCCATTTGTCACCATGTGATGACGTTGGCGAACATAATGGTTGTAAAGGATAAGTATGCCCTTGTAGGGGCTTATGTCGTGGTCGACCATGATCCGGCATAGATGATGGGTGCCTATCGCAGCTATCTGACAAGGATATATATTGAGTTCCCACCTGCGAGTCATCATGGAATGTCCCCTCGTTGATAAGTGTGTAATTGCGGTGCTGGTTGTTCCGCACCAGGGCAATTATGTGAATAGTCGGCGAGCACGCTGAGAGCAGTTCGTCCGTCATATGATGTTACTTCGATGTCCATGGAGAGCTGACTGTCTGATGAAAGAGAGTGAAACTCACATGTGCTATGAGTTGGTATGGGTTCGCTTCTCGTTCGAGCCCCACATTGGGTGCCACTTGTTGCTTGCGGGGGAATGCGCTGGTCCTCTATGTTGCTCCACCCCATTGCACTGCATGTACAGGATGCGTGGGAGGGCTGGTTAGCTACGGTTCTCGGGGATAGGGATCCTGTATCACGACTCTCCAGAAGGTACAGAGACTGGCCTCTAGAGCCGAGGGAACATTCACATTCCAGTGGGGCCATGCGACCATTGCCGCCGGGATTGAACATCATGGTCTCGTACAACTGTTCATGTCACCGGTATGTCTGTCCTTTAGCTAATTTAAAAGTCTGGACATGATGATATAATTAAAAAGTAAGAATAACTATCCAAACAATGCTACTCCTTTGACAGCAAATGAGCAAAATAATGCAGTACATAGAGCTACTTAGTGTTCTTTCTACGTGGTCTCCTCGAAGGTACCACAAAGATTCGTAAATTCGCAGAGGTATCCCCACAAGGGCGCATCGCAACGAGGCTACTTGAATAGTTTAATATAAACCAATTATACCACTAATGCACACAAAATATTGTTGTTGCAAGTGGAAAGTGCCTCGCGCAGGCCTCCGTCACAGGAAAATGCCTTCAACGTCGAAGCGGAGGAAAAGAGCTGGCAAAAATGTCACTCTTTTGTTCAAACAAAAAGCAAAGAGCTGGTCAATCCTAGTGAAGCCATACTTAATGTGATGTGTACTGGTTTACGTGAAGACGGGTTGGACGATTTCCGAAGAATTCATCAGTCACCATCTTATGTAGGTCTAAAGATACTGTATCGGTAGTTGCTGGTTTATTTATGCGGGCCTTCTGCTACATTCTAACCTACCATTTAGTTGTTAGATATGATTGCAAGTGGCAGGGATTCCTATCTTTAGACACATACATCTAACTGGCGAAGATGCCCAGCTTGCCGAAAGTCGCCCCGCATAGCATCTTCCTCAGAAAGACAGCATGCATGCATGTTATGGAGCAATGACTTCCGAATCATATGACCATCCGGTCACCATTCCACCACAACGACATATAGCATCACTAGGAAAAGTTACAGTTCACATAAGCAATTTAGAAAGCACAATATAATTTTATGGTGGGGAGTAAGAGACAGATATCCATCGCGAGTGAACTTCCCATGAGGGCGCGGTGGGTTCTCAGACCTCACCCAGTCACTACAATGAATTGGATGGAGATCTGCGCCTCGTCCGTCACATGTGTGTTACGGAATTAACATTTTACCTGTCATTAGGGTTAAGTTCCAGAAGGCCCAGAGATGCACTGCAGGCTGGTCTACAAAATATAATTTCTTTTAGCAGTGCCTCCTACATTGTCGGGGGAATCTAAACTAACTGGTATCCGAAGATACTGGGGAAGTGTATGTAAATCGGCACTTTAGTTATCACCGCTCGCAAACCCCAATAGTTTCCCAGAGCCGGATCCTGCCAACATATTGATTTGCGAGTTCAGACAATAAGTAAGCCTTGCGGCTGTTGAAGCGTAGAAAGAGACAATCACTCGTTATTAATAAGAGGCCCTAAGGTAATTGGCCAATTTTACGCAATCTAGCTGGTGTGTGGTGTTACATATCCACCACAGCCGGAAAAGAGGCGTACACAATGTGTCTCTTATGGAGAGATTGTCCCTAACTACTTTAAAGCTATCCTATCGAGCTAGAATAGTCAGGTTTAGTCGGTCACATGTCAGGCTTGAGCATGGTGACCTTGAACAGTGACATCAGTGTAAATTGATTCTGGGGGAATATAGTGATGCGGATATAATGTTGTGGTATAGTATTGTCTAGCATACTGTGTTCTAGAATCTTTATAAACAAACATAACAGAAAAACTAGAATGGCTACTTGCCATATACATAACTAACTAATACAATGCTAACGATTATTCAGTTTGTAGGACCTTACGGTGTTGAGAGCACACGGAAATAAAGATAATATGTACAGTATGAAACAGAAAGTATAAAAATGTGGTCGGAAAGACCGGGTAGGTACCTATTAGTCATAAGTACCATTTACGGAAATAATAAAATGCACAATACTATAGTTACTTGAGTACCTACTGGTCATCGGTACAGTAAGAGTTCATAGAGTAGCACGAGATGGCATGATCCTGAATGCATGGAAGATTTCCGCAAGCAGACTGTTGATGCGGCTCACTCTCAAGACGGTGAAGAAGAACAGTTAAGAAAGATGTCCACTAGATAGTCAAAATAACTGATACATGAATTTACACAGTTTGTGATAAGATTTCCGTCTGGTGACGGTAGTTTGAAAGTTGCCCATGGACATGGAGGGCTACAGTTGAAATTAAATATGCATGTAAAATAAGTGGGTACACGATGCGGGATACGTCGCATAGCTCTTGCAAGGCACCGAGCAGAGTCCCCTCCCCCTCCCCCCCCCCATCCAGACTGCGGTCTAAAAGTTAATTAACACATGCGACATGCAGAACGGAAGTTTGATACCACTCTTCAGCGTGGTCCGGAAGATCCGGCAAGTTATCCACCAAGAATCACCATCAGCTCTACATCCAATAGAATTACATCGGCAAGGCCCATCCGCAGGAAACTCCTCTGTAAAAGTTCCGAAAAAAGGAGTTCTTATATTAATTTATTTTGACCCCGGATGGCCGTCCGGGAGCGTCCAAAATTCGTATCCCGGATGTCCAAGACTGCTCACCGGTGCAGGAGATCTCAATTCTGAATGGCACTGCTGTGGTGTAGGTACCACAGTCAGTCAGCAGTTCGCCCACGTCCTGCACTGCGCTGGTCAAGCAGTCTTGCTCATGGGTCGGCTTCCACGCCGATGATCCTCTCGATTCTCGATTTTTGGCTCCTTTTATACCACTCGTGACGTCAGAGGCAGGACGCTCCAGCCAATCAGAGGGCGAGCAGTAGCCAATCAGCGTGCAGCGAGAGGTGGTGACGTGGCTATCACATGAACAGCGTATTCCCCCATTCATTTAATTCATACACGCGATTACGACGTCAAAGCAATATTTTGAAGATAATTTAAACGAGACCTTTAATGATAACTCGGCCATTTCTTGTCCGATTTTAAAAATGTAAAACGTTCTGAAATCCTCGTTTCATTCCGTTCCTGTGTCGTACCAAGGACGACGAGAATACTGTGATTTGAAGAAATCACTAGTACCAACTCGGTACATTATAAGCATACACTCTCTCCCAATACTGACACGTGTTGCCAGGGAAGTTCTGACGCACGCGCATGCACGCTACACGTTCTTACGGACTTAGTCATTTTTAGCGAAACCTCTCTCATAGGGCCTTATACACACGTACTATCCTACTCAGGGGGCGGGCGTGCTTGGAACGTACCCGGAGCGGCCGTTTCGTATCCAGCTTGGCTGGGACGGTTCGTACCCTTCCGGTCGATCCGTGCTACACCACACAAATATTTAAGCCTCCAAAATTATAGATTTTAACTATTTAATTTTCATGCATTTTGGTGTGAATATACACCTTTAAATGGATGGTAATTAATGCCCAAAAACACTGACCCGCCAGGCCTAAAGGTAAATAGGCCTAAACATAGCGAAACGTGCTACAAAGGAAATACAGTACATTTCACTTCTTAGGACTTCCTAGGATATTTCTGAGGACTATGTCCACATCTTCTTCCATTTATTCTACTATTGTCCTGAGAAAATGAAGTGTTCCATATTGAAAATACGAGAGTAATATGGCACTTGAAAATTTGCTCAAATATTAGCCCAAGGGGTGGGATGGTCACCTACTTGAACACCCAACCCCCCCCCCCACTACACCCCCACAGCGCCCACCCGCCTTAGTAAAGGAAGACAACCCTCACAGACCCACCCATATGTTTGCCCCCGATTCGGAAACTTTCCTGTGTATGCCCATGTTTATAATATAATGAATATTCAATTGAATATGTTGAAACTGTTAAACTAGTTTCAAAATATTCAAATGCTTTACTGCCTAGCCTAAATCCTCTCTGACCCTCCGGCCCTATAAGATATATTTGACTAGACTGAAGAAGCGAGATACGAGACAGGCCTATCGGAGCATACCCATATCTGTCATAGGGGCCGGCTCAGGGTCAGAGCAGACTCACATTATTTCCTGTTTTCCTCTTTTGAAAGTGTGTCACTGGCAGTTCAAAGGTTAAAGGGCTAACTTTGCTCTTATCTACTGCGACCTCCACGTACTCAGCTATTTTGATCTTTGTTATGCTTACTTCTATGTTGTCATACTATGCCTGTACACATTCTTCATATTTAATGTAAAATCTGTCTTATTTTATTATGAATTTCTTGTATCTGGTCTGCAACTCTGTTCTGTGTGATTGAAAGTGTTAACCTGGCGGCGATGAATGATTACACAAGCGTGCAACGTGTAATAAATTTAGTTGTAGCCTACCGGTAGTTGTCTACGTTTTTCGCTCATTTTTTTGAAAAAATAGCCTGTTACATAGGATCGAGTCATAGAGGTCCTTTTTTTGTAAATAAGCATCATTTACGCATTGATGGGAGAAACCGAGAACATATACCGCAATCTAACGTGTTTTGATCATTTTTATAGCAGCTAAAATGACATGAACTTCATTGTCCCGTCTTCATTCTAAATGAAACATCCTGAGTGTGTCAGTTGCACAACCAGCCACTATAAAGGCGTGTCATTGATTTAACAAGACGACATCAGAGAAAGTGCGTGATTCAATGAATCAATAATGGCACACAAATGATATATGATGAGAACATTTGCTCAGTGTCGTCGCTACAGTCGCATGAAAGGCGACAGTAAGATCACTATTTAATTAAATCTTCATGGCTCAAAATTTGTATTCAACTGAGCTGGATACTAAAGCGTGTGTATATTAACAATTTGAGTAGAATATTTAGGACTCAATCAATAGGACATATTTGTTCTGTTCAATCCATCAACATCGGGGCATGCAAGCAGAAAGAGGGGTCCATTTCCAGCGATGTCCCGCCAATTTCCAGCTATGTCCCGCCAATTTCCAGCTATGTCCCGCCAATTGCCAGCTAAGTCCCGCCAATTTCCAGCTACGCTCCGCACATTTCTAGCTTATCTGTTTGCACATTTGAATCAATTTTTATACTTTGAACCATGAATTCCCAGAATCTAAATTTCAAGGTAACTATGCAAATTAAGCTGTTGAATATTTTGAAACCAATCTGACAGGGAGCTGCTGCAACTACAGCAACGTTACTATTTAATAAAATCTTTATGACTGAAAATCTATATACAGCTGAGCAGGAAACGAAAGCAGCTTTATAATAATGACTTGAGAGGACAATAAGCTCGATAAATAGGACGCATTTGTTCAAACATCTGTCTAAAAGGAAGCGATTGCAGATAAATGTGAGGTATGTTCACGTAGGTTTTACAGCATTATATAAAGAACACATGCCACACAGAATAGTCGTGATGTATGAGGCTTTGTCTGAAATGTTAAAGAATTTAAGTAAATGACACTTTGTAATAAATCAGATGACAGACAGACAGACAGACAGACAGACAGACAGACAGACAGACATACATACAGACAGACAGACAGACAGACAGACAGACAGACCGACCGACCGACCGACCGACCGACCGACCGACCGACCGACCGACCGACCGACCGACCGACCGACCGACCGACCGACCGACCGACCGACCGACCGACCGACCGACCGACCGACCGATCTGGTGTACATGTATCAGGAACGTAATTGACAAAAAGTGCAGATTGACTACAATATAGAAATGTATTACTAAACTAAAAGGTAAATGAAAAATCTTTAACCGCCACCATAAATCACAGAGAGATTCTTTAAACCTCTAGGCCTCGAATTTGTTCAAGAAAATTTAAATTTTCTCATAGAAAGTGTCTATTTCTATTTGGAGGCCAAGAGAAGACTATTTTTGAAATGTTCCCACTGGAATGACTGGCTCGGTTATCGAGACAGTCAATCCAGTGATAAATTTTCAAAAATAGTCTTCTCTTGGTCTGCAGATGGATATTTCTCAATCCCACTACATAAGCCATTTTTGTCAGGTAATAATGTTAACGGGTTAAAGATACCATAATGTTTGTCCAACTGTTATTGAAATAGATCTAGTGCTGTTTAACACTTCTCAGGTCAAGAGAAAACTAGTTTAATTTGTAAATGTACCAATGAAATTTACAAAACTATCTTTCTTACAAATGGATATTTCTCAAGACCACTTCAGAGGCTTCTGAATGTTAAAAGGGCGAGAAAACCGAAATTTTCAATTAATTATTATCCATTTGCAGGCCAAATAGACTATCTTTGAAAATGTGCCACTCGAATGAGTCAGTCCACTAGCTCATAAATTATCAAAAATCGTAGTCCCCTTCTCCACCCAGAAACTCATCAAGGCCACTGCATTAGATGACTTTGGCGTTATAGGCTTACCGATAATTAAATTGATACAAGTGGGGCTATGGTACAGACTAGAAATAAAAATATTGACTGACATTTCAAGTCTGAATTACCATTTCTTTCACATGATAAAGTTCGCATTGCGAACCACTGTTGCTGTGCAAAGCAGCAACAGCTTTAAACATTTCTTTCAGCACTTACACCAATCTCTTCAGATACCATCTGAACAATGCACATGTTAAGATCAATAACTACAGTTGCTCAGGAAGGTTAGTGATTAGGTCTCAGTCCAGCTGAAACCTGAGTATTTCATCCATTAAAACAAGATGACCACTGACCTGCAATACCAATCAGATAGACAAGAATCAAATTTATGTTCAACAGGATCCTATCATGCCATTTTCAAATTGTCCAAATCCATCAGCATAAATTTTGATTGGTCAATGGCATATCAACTTTCCTTGCACACATTTGAAGGACGCTCCATCTTTATTTTCCTAATTTTGGCGCACACCATTCCGTGGATCCAGGATTGCTTTTAACTTGTCGTCCATCCATCCTTCAACCTTTTCCTTAAACGACTTCTCAAGAGCCACCGGGACAATTTCAATTATATTTGGCAGGAAACATCCCTAGGGCATAAAGATCCACGTTTGTTCAAAGGAAGCCGATCGGTCATCTTGGATTTTGGCCGATTTTTATAAGCGTCTTTAAAAACCTTGTCCGAAACCGCTTTGGGGTCGACTTCTCCAGAACCAATAAATGGATCAAGCCGAAATTTGTAATATATGATTAGGGACTAAGGGCCATTAAAGTTTGTTCAAGGAAGGTTGATACATCAAGCAACGTGGCTTGCGTGGCCCAATCAATATGTGTGTTTGGCAGGCTAATTTGATTTTTTTTACCTTTTCCGAACTGACCAATCAATATGCAGCATGTTTGGTGGCCATATATATTCCCGTTTTTCATTTGATGGATTTTGAAACTGAAATTGGTTTATGAGTATGCTGATTTCAAATTTTCACATCGGTTTCTCGGCCATCTTTGATCTTTTTCCCCAACCAAAACTTCCATATTAAAGCAATAGAACTCTGTTTATGTCTTCTCGAGAACCACTGGGTCGATTTCAATTATATTTGGCAGGAAGCATCTTGTTCAAAGGCCGCCGATTGGCCAAGTTGGCCAGCTTGGATTTTTTAAATCTCCGACACTTCCTGCCAATTACCAAATTTGGTGAAAATATGCTCACACGTTGTTTAGAAAAAGCTATGACAGTGATTAGTTGTTGGATCATGCAAGAAATTCAGCGATAAAACATTCCAATTCTGGCGTTTTAAAAGATATCTGGCTACCGAGAGAAGCAACCCTTCATCCCCGTTGATCAAACTTCTACGACAAAAGATACGTACTTGCTGACAAAGTTGGTTAAAAACATGTAATGCTAGAAATGTGATGTGATTATAAGTTCCTGCAATGTCAGAAGTTCCCCGATAACACACATATTTTTTATCATTTTTGGAAGATTCATGGTCATGGAACAAACCGATCAATCAGCTTTAAATATTCCAAATTCATAAGCAGCAGGCCATTAACCCTTACCACCGTGATGTCCAAATTTTAGACCCATAGGATGATGGCTCCTTAATACAGGTTGTCAATGAATGAATCCAGTTTTAGCTATGCCCTGCCCATCTCTAGCTAAGCTCCACCCAAGCTTCTCTAGTGTTGGGATCACTTGAACCCTGACCTCCCTGACTATTAATCCATATATCTATACAGGTAAGCTGTTGCATATTTTGAAATTAATTTGACTGGGTGTAGTTGTTGCCTATGGCAGCGGAAGCAACAGTGCCCAATCAAATTAGTTTCAAAATATTCAACCGAATGTTTATTATATAGTAAAGAAATACAATTCATACAACGCTTAGTCCGTCATCAATTAACCGTTCGTGACGAACTTAGCTACGTCATTCATAATGTAACTGATTATGACGTCATCATACACTGCGTAGTTGTTTATGACGTATTATGATTGACTGGCAAACTGGAATCCTTCATTGACAATGCAATGAAACCCATTCTCTGCTATGCTATGCGAGCAGATTTATCGAAAATATTTCCGCTGAATTTATTTCAAAAGGTAGGCCTACATCAGGTTCACATGAAAACTAAAAATCTCAAAACTAATAGTGTGATAACCACACAGCCCAGTACGTTAGATTGAATAGCTCTCAAATTTGGCATAAGCAGGATTAAGAGCCCAGCTGTCTTTAGTGACCACGTGTAGATGGTTATAGCCGTGTGGCATGGTTGATTGTAGTTCATGGCAAGAAATATATCCCATCTCTGTCTTCAGAGGCCGCATTAGTTACATCGTAGTCTCCTTCTCCACCCAGCCTTCCTTTCATCAGTAAGACAGACTTCTGTTATGCAATCCGGCTCTATCGGAGTTGTTCTAATAATAGGGCCGTCATGTCTCGTTTAGGGTCATAGGATGGCTATATAAAATGACAATATACGAGACAGATAACTGTGGATATGGTCTCATGGTACGATCACGCACAGACATGGAGAATTATAACGGTTTGAGAACAGATATATTGCAGGAAACACGTAAATAATTAACCATGATAAACTAGATGTTGCCACATTGTCCAACCACTATGTCATATGTTATCTGTTGGATAATGACATTTTTCAATTTATCATTAGAGCAACAGGATGAGTTATGCCCGAACTGGTAATTTATTATGACCATCTCAAGAAAATGTTATACTCATAATTTCAAGCATGAGATACAGGTAGGCTTGCACAATTGACCTTTCCAGTTTATTCATTCATCATATGACGTCATAATCAACTAAGTGACGTGTAGGATGACGCCATAATTAGCTATGGCATGAAGGACTCGATTTATTCCGTCTTAAACGCATAATAGTCCACCAGGGTGTATAAATTGTATGTCTTTGTATGCCATTTAATAAACATGCTGTTGCATATTTTGAAATCAATTTGATTGGGGGCTGTTGCTGACATAAGCAGGGGCAGCACCCAGACAAATTAGTATCAAAATAGTCAACAGCTTACCTGTATAGTTTTCTGAAAATTGATAGTCAATGAGTTCATGAATCGATCGATCCCCGGACGAGCGAGGTGTATGTGGAGCATAGCTAGTGGTGAGCGGGACACAGCTAAAACTGAAATGGTCCATTTTAACTCAGACAAGATGGCAAAGGTGGGTGCAGAAGAGAATCAGACAGAAAACATGGTTACCCATACAGAGATGAAGACTATTATCAAGTCACTCTATAGAACACCTCAATCAAAAGATGCCTACCATCATCTCTCGAGGCCAGAGCAAGTGACCATTTTTCGTCTCAGAACTGGACACAACAGACTAAACCAACACATGTACAGGCGGTTCCACCTTACGACATCGCCCGCTTGTCCTTGTGGAGAAGCAGAACAGACCACAGAGCACATACTTCAATGTTGCAGTACGTATCAGCTGCTGAGAGAAGAGATCTGGCCTTTGTCAACCTCTTTTCTTGGAAAGCTGTATGGGCCTGTGGAAGAACTGCAGAAAACCACAGATTTCATCTTGAGAACGGCTCTCCAAGTGTGATACCAGCGATCGAAAAGAAGAAGAAGAAGAACTCAGTAATACTGGAAAGCTGATGAACTCATTGAAAATAATGTGCATGGAACATCTTCCAATCAAATTCATTACTATGTAATCGTCAGATTTCACTTTTCTTGTACGCTCCCGGCTGTCTGGTTTGAATGGCTAATCAACCATATGGATACTGAACCTGGATGACAGGTGATGTGATGAAATATGTAACGCTTCTTGTCAAATCAAGGAACCATAGCATGGCACTAATTTAATGTTCTTTTCTTTCTAACGCTAATCAGGCCACGACATTCATCCCATGCATCCACACGTAGACGTCACTTCAACGCATCACACACGTCTAAAGTTAACCATTTAATGGAAACAGTTTATCAGGAATATCAAAATGTTTGATATTTAAATATACATTTACAGGTGAAGAGAAGTCTGTTTTTTAATATTTCCAACTAGAATGACTGGCTCGGTTAGCCGAAACATCAACAACACATTCCTTTAAATCCATATCCGCCCTTCCCATCGTTAGCTGGTAATGGTGAGAGTCGTAGTGCAAGTAATGGTTGTAGTAATGGCACTGCCTGCGGTGAGGGTGGTCTTGGTGGTGGGTATATGGACGTTGTTGTTGTTGGTGGCGGTGGTAGTGCTGTTGGTGGTGGTGGTTGTGGTGGTAGTAGTGGTAGTGGTCATGGTGTTGGTCCCGGTGCCGTCTGTGGTAATAGTGGTGATGGGGCGATATTGGTAGTGTTACTGGTATTGCTAGTTTACCCCACATCAAACCACATCAGTTTGCATTTGACAAAAATCGCCGTGTGTCATATACATGTGTACGTGTTACCCCCTACTAATGGAAAATCTTATCAGTAGCTAAGTGGGAAATCGTAAAACCATGCAGTTTATCAGATGTACATTCATAAAAGGCAGTATTTCCGTGACTATCACGTTTATGGTTCATTTACTTTGATATGCAAATAAATTAAGTGGATTGAATTTAGATGATTTACACATCGATCAGTGACGTCAGCATTTGCCTTGGATCGGTTTAGAACGTAGTTATAAACATATGTATTGCATTATTGCCATCAGTTCATAATTTTTCTGTATTTTGTTTAGTAAATGGGGACAGATGTATATCTGACGAGTTCTTTTATTAGGTCAAAGGTGTGGAAAAGAAAAAGGTCCCTGCAAAACAATATCGCGGTCACTCACCTGATACAGATTGCAAACATGAATAATTAATTTGCTTACTACTTTTTAAATTAAAATATTCTTAATTTTATATTGCCCTTTCGGCTTTACGTGCTTGGGCTTTTTTCACATGGTGATTTAGAATGGAGTTGCTTATCTTCATCGCATTACACGATTAATCGCAGTGTATAATTGCTATGAACAACGCGCATGTGGAGAGATTTAGTGACATTACAGAAATCGACATGTCTTCCATAAGTTTTTGTGGTCATATGTTAATTGTATCTTAATATATGGTGCAACTGATTGAAACGTCAAAAATGATCAACTACCAAAAGAATTAAGTGCAGCAAAAGACGGTGGTCGAGGCATGCTGGTCACCCGATATAAGGCGACGCCTTGTAAGTCACATACGTTCTTTCATTCCCTCTAGCCTCTGGATAATTTGAACCACATAAATTTGTAAATATGCCAAATGACTTTCTCTATGGATATCGTGCTTAACCCAGTTTGTAGTAGCAGTTACGAATATCGATGCTATGTAATCAAGCGGGAAGTTATTGGTGAAGGAAAGCCAATTTCCGGTGTCTGGCTCGTTTCGTGATATTTAATATATGCTGTGAGAATGATGATCGGTATTCATATTTGCCTGCAACAGTCTAGAGTAACATCATCACCAACACAACCCTCACCCTGATATCGCTAGTTACTGGGCAGGTACTGCGCCTATACGGGGCCAGCTAAACCCTATGGTGTATGAACTATATAACCAGGCGAACATTGACCAACAACTTCTGATAGGACGATGCTGCTGACAGATATATTATATTCCTCGTGCTATGGTCGTTACGAGAATAGCTATTATTATAGATGGAAGCTCGGTAGGTACTGGCTATCTGATTAATGTAACAAACAGGCCATCATCATCATAAACAATCCAGAAGTATTTGGATGTGACGTGGCATTTATCTTGCTGCCCTCAGGTAAATGCAGACACCAGTGTTCTAAATGGAGAAGGCCCTCGCCTGTCACTCTTGAAAGTATCTGAGGTGATGTTTAATTATATCACTAGTTATCTGACGTCACATTCAAAATAATGTAGCTTCCTCACAAAACTGGAAATGTCTGTCACGAAATTATATGAGTTGTATGCCTCTCTGGTAGATTCACTATTTAATAAGCGTTCTATTGAAAATATTTTAATTAATCTGATTGGGAGCTGTTGCTCACCAGTCAAATTAGTTTATAACACATTCAACAGCATGCCTGTTCAAATCGATTCTGACACCCGTAACAAGTTCGCGAAGCTTAGCTGGAAACTTCCGAGGAATAGCTAGAAATGGATCTGCCCATTATGCTAACTACTGTAACAGTGTCAGGCTCATTCAAGTAAAGTGAATATGGTATATAGAGTTCTTCCATAGCTGGCATTGAAGAGTGGTTTTATTCCTCAACAATTAGAAAGCATTCAAGAACTGTGAACAAATTCTCGATGTGACGAGCTTATAGACATTCTGAGCAGGCTTCCCATTCCAGGGTAAGAATAGAGACCCTGCCTCATTTCCGGGATATAAATTGATCTTGATATCTGTTCCAATTGCAGGGATGCTATACGACGACGTATACTCCAATCTGGGTTCTTTGACACTTTGCCCTATAAATATATTCTGACATCACATGCTTACCCCCAAATATTGCCTGTATTTCAATACCATTCAGCGCAAGTGTGTCAATTTCCAGGTTAAATGAGGAAACTTTTTTATACACATTGACAAGAATTTACGTGAAAACTGCATTCGGGTAAATTATTGTCACAATAATTAGTAAGTAGTGCGATGTGATGCAAATTTGAATGGAAAATTTTGCTGCAACCGCTTTCAATATAAACATTCTAAGATAACCATTATAATTTTAGTCGACAGTAGCTACGGATTCGAAAAGCTATTTGACTTTAAGTTTTTGCTTACTACGGCACAAACAACATTGTCAAATTGTTAGCCATGCACACACAATCAATATTTTACTATATAGGTAGTGTAGCATGGATCGACCGGACGGGTACGAACTGTTCCAGCTAAGCTGGGTATGGGACGACCGCTCCGGGTGCGTTCCAAGCACGTACCCCCCCCCCCCGCCCCACACACCCCCTGAGTAGGATAGTACGTGTGTATAAAGCACTATGAGAGAGGTTTCGTTAAAATGGCTACGTTCGTAAGAACGTGTAGCGTGGATGCGCGGGCTTCAGAGCTTCCCTGGCAACACGTGTCAGTATTGGCAGAGATAGTATGCTTATAGTGTACCGAGTTGGTACTAGTGATTTCTTCAAATCACACTATTCTCGACCTACTTGGTAGGAATCAGGACCGGAATCAAAGGAGGATTTCAGAACCTTTTACCTTTTTAAAATCTGACCAGACATGGCCGAGTTATCGTTAAATGGCTCACTTAAATTATTTTCAAAATATTTTGACGTCGTAATCGTGTGTATGTATTAGAGGAATGAGGAATGCGCTGATCACGTGATCGCCACGTCACCCTTTCTAGCTGCACGCTGATTGGATACTACGCACCCTCTGATTGGCTGGGGCGTCCTGCCTCTGACGTCAAGAGTAGTATAAACGGAGCCAAAAATCTAGAATCGAGAGCACTTCGGCGAGGGAGCTGACACAGTCCATAAGACTGCTGGACCAGCGCAGTGCTAGACATGAGAGAACTGCTGACTGTCTGTGGTACCTACATCACAACAGTGCCTTTCGGAATTGAGATCTCCTGCACCAGTGAGCAGTCTTGAACATCCGTGATTCAATTCTGGAAGCTCTCGGAGGGCCATCCAAGGACAAATTAATTTAATAGAAGAACTCCCTTTTCCGAAATATTCACAGAGGAGATTCTTGTGGATGGGCGCTGTAGGCCCGATGTAATTCTACAGAATGTAGAGCTGAGGTGATTCTTGGTGGAGAACCCGCAGGATCTTTCAGACCATACTGAAAAGTGGTATCAAACGATGGATATCTGTCTCTTACTCTTACCATAAATACTATTGCACTTTCTAAATTGTGGACTGTAAATTATCATAGTGATGTTATATGTGGTTATAGGGCAATGGTGACTGGATTGTCATATGATTCGGGAGCTGTCGCTCCATAACATGTATGCACGCTATCTTTCTGAGAATGATGCTATGTGCGGCGACCTTAAGGAAGCTGGGCATTTTCGTCAAGTAGACGTATGAGGTAATAGATAGGTATGAATCCCTGCAACTTGCGGCCAAAGCTTGGAAACGTATCTAACAACTAAATGGTAGGTTAGACTTTAACAGAAGGCCCGCATAAATAAAGCAGCAACTGCCAATTTAGTATCTTTGGACCTACATAGGACGATGACATATGAAATCTTCGGAAATCACCCGACCCGTCTTCACGTAAACCAGAATGCATCACATTAATTATGGCTTCCATAGGATTGACCACTGCACATAGCTTTTTGTTTGAACATCTCTTTTCCTCCGCTTCGGCGTTGAAGGCATTTTCCTGTGACGGAGGCCCGCATGAGGCACTTTGTTCTCACAACAATAACATTTTGTATGTGTTAGGGGTATAATTGGTTTATATTAAACTATTCAATTAGCCTCGTTGCGCTGCTCCCTTGTGGGGATACCTCTGCGGCTTTACGAATCTGTGTGGTACCTTTGGCGAGCCCACGTAGAATGAACGCCAGTTGGTTCCATGTACTGTATTATTTCGCTCATCTACTAGCAAATGAGTACCACTGTATGTATAGCATTTACTTTTAATTATATAATCATGTCCAGAATTTTACATTAGCTAATGGACTGACATACCAATGACATGAACAGTTGGGATGAGAGCGGGAGGTTCAATCTCAGCGGCAATCTTCGCATGGCCCCACTGGAACATTATCGTTCCACCGGCTCTAGAACCCGGTCTTTATCCCTTCCAGAGAGTCACGATACGGGATTCGTACCTCCGAGAACCGTAGCTAACCAGCCCTCCCGCGCATCCTGTACATGCAGTGCAATGGAGTGTATGAATACAATGGACGGCATGTACTCCCGCATGCTACAAGTGGTGCCCGATGTGGGGGCTTGAACGAGAAGCGAACCCACGCCAACTCTCAACACACATGCGTTTCTGGCTCGTTCATCAGACAGTCAGCGCTCCCTACATCTGGAAGTAGCATCATATGACATATGAACTGAACGCATGCTCACCGACTATGCTGGTAATTTCCCTGGTGCGTAACAATGAGCACCGCCTTCACACGCGTTTTCCCCGATCAGGGGTATACCTTTCCTTCACAACCATTATGTTCGCCAACGTCATCACAGGGTACCATATCCCGCATCTCCACCAGTATGTACGTCGTCACAATACTATCCATCAGTACCACGATACGAGACAGGAGAGGTGGCACCTCCCTTCCAACAATACATCAGAAGAGCATCACACAGCACACACCACCCCCATGATTCTCCTGCACCGCCTCCGTACGAGGAACACCCATCGCAACATCTAGTAGAATGTCCACATCGTCTACATAGTACACCTCCACCAGTCTATAGACCTACACCTGTCTATGGACCCGCATCAGGGCAGTATTCGGTGGACCCACAGCACTATCGACGGGAATCGCCCACTAGAACATGGCATCATCATCATAGACATCGATGGGAAATACCACCAACACCACCAATAACAACATGCAGACCAGCATCCACGTTTACATCAGTCTCCCCAGCACCACCACCTGGATTCTTACCGTGGACATGGCCGGATCATTCTCCCTCCCGAATTTAGCAGGGAGAATGATTGGGCTAATTATAAGGTCCAGTTTGAAATCATAAGTCGTACAAATCGGTGGATGGATCGTCAAATGGGGGAGTATCTGGCCGCAAGGTTGTCCGGGAAAGCACTTCAAGTCATGGCAGATTTTGGCACAGATTATACACCAGCATACATGGAACTGGAAAGCATGTTGCTGGCGAGATTCAGGGACATGACCCTCGGTGAGATGAGTCATCTGCAAATCAAGAACTTGCATCGACGATCTGGGGAGACACTCCCGGAGTTAGCCAGGCGTTTTCAGTGACTAGTTACCTGCGCCTACCCCAGCACGAATCACGAGGGAATCACAGACTTACATGTAGACACTTTCATCAATGCATTGAGCAGTGAACCTGCACTCAAGGAAAATTATGTCTTATAGAACATAGTAGTCTACAAAAATTGACAACAACCATGGTTAGGATTGAGAATTTCTTGGGGTGGGAGAAAAATAATCGCTGATAACTACACCCAATCAATGAAGTGGACGATGCCAACCTCGTAACCACCAACGACAACACCACTGCATCAGCACAAACATCAGTATCAGAGCTGCAATCACAGTCAGAAAACCCCACCATTTAACATCACGCATCTAAAGGAAGAGGGTGTGGCCAATCCCATCGTGGGGGCCACAACAATGCCCCAGGACGTGGGAACAAGCACAACAATAATAATCAACAGAACATGCATGATATGTTAGACGATATAACGAAACAAATCTCCGCACTCACCCCCTTAGTCACCACACTTGGCACCATGGTCGCAACATAATCGACAACACGCCCAGCACCCAATATGATGACTTTTTCACAGTCATCGAGCCCATGTTTTGGATGTGGTCAGCCAGGCTACTGAAAGGAGCGATGTCCCAATCACCGTCCATCAAAAACTCCCACCACTGACCAACATACACCGCAGCCTGAGACCACATTAAACTAGTGAGGGCACCGATTACAGAGTCACTTCGGTGCCCACTCTCACAACCCGGCTCAACTGAAACCTCCGGACAACAACGTCAGGTGGCCTACACATCAATTCATCCTCACCCGACAGTATGCACACACACACATACCCGGCTTCTTATATGGCAGTACCAACGATGCACACTGCATCCACAGAACTGACATCTCCCCCTGCCAGGGATTGTGAACCTGCAATCTCCGAATCTCACAAACCTTGTTTCCTATGTAAAACGGCAGTGGTAGGTTGCAGCACCTCCACTGAAACAACGTTTATACAAGCACCACGACCCACCCCAAGGCACACAACACCTGGTGCCCTTTGGTGGTTTGCAACTCACGTGTCCTAACAGCATCACCCACTACATCCAGCAGCAGCAACAGTGACACAGACTGTAGTCAACATTCGACATCATGGATCCACTAAAGAAGCATCGTTTGAAGGACGAACCATCACTGCTTCTTCTGCACGTCTACTAAGCATCCCATGATGCATTGTCAAAAATGACTAGCACAGGTAGCCCTCATGCGCGACCGCAGCAGTTCTGTCCCCACTGCTGTGTACACAAATTAACAGTACACAGAAACAGCATCAACAACACCACCATTGCTACCCCCAGCTCCATCTTCGCCTAAGCAATCGCAGCAGCAGTGACGACAGGTTGGCCGCTTCCTCACACAGCCACCAACTGCACTCACAGAAGCTATCAGGAAACAGACTGACCATATACATGGTGATACTGCACCAAAAACAATCCCGCAGGCAGTATCATTGGAAACTCTTCCACAGGCACAATGCAAGGTAATATTTAAGTGTGCTTGTCTGTTTAGTGGCCTTTCCACCAGTGCCACCTTTGACACAGGAGCTTCCATCACCGTCTTCAACAATCGCTTGTATGAGAGCATCCCACCTCATAAGAAGCCACACCTTAGGCCTACAAACATATTTTTGCAAACATCCATGGGAGCCGATGTTCCTGGGGCTGGTACAGTAAACCTCGTAATACAGATAGAGGAAATGCAATTCAGCGAGTTGTCATTACCTCTGTTCAAAATAATGCCCTGCTTGGCTCTGATTTCCTCAGTGCCAGTGAAGCCGTCATACATTGCAGACAACAGGAATTAGACATGCACGGCCGATGTATAACCCTTAGACTGGAATCGTCACTGTACGACACTTGTGCAGTAATTTTGGGATCTATGGCCACAGTTGAGCCGGGACAGGTGAAAATCTTATGGGCCACCGCACAACAGTTAGGAAACAACACACACATAGATATGCTGGAATCCGATCCTGAATATATAATCGCCTCACAATGCGCCAGTCCCCAAATGATTGTGGACACCACCAATAAGGATCACATACCGTTCCGGGTATTCAATGGCACAACAGACCCAATAACTCTTGAACCGGAAGTTCGTTGTGGCCATCTGGTGGATGTGATATCACTCGAGACAACCCCTACTACACCTACACCAGCAACAACTTCTGATGATTTGCCGGAACACCTGCATGACATATATCTGCATGCCACAGTTGGCTTGATGCAATCTCATACACGTGACATATGGACAATCTTATATAAGTAGCACGGTAGTTTCTCAGCTGAAGATATAGATCTGGGAAAAACTCATCTTGTGCAACACTCCATCGACACTGGAAATAACCGACCCATTTGACAACCCATTCGACGTCTTCCCATTTACAAGGAGGTGGAGGCACATCAACAAGTAAATGACATGTTGCGGACAGGCATAATAGAGCCATCAGTATCCTCCTGGGCCAGTCCCATTGTACCAGCAGGCAAAAAGGACAGATCTTTGCAGTTTTGTATAGACTACCGCAACCTTAATGATCTAAGCATCAAAGACGTGTATCCATTACCCAGGATAGATCAGGCCTTAGATTCTTTGTCCGGAGCCAATAGGTTTGTACCCTTGATTTAGTTAGTGGGTACTGGCAGGTAGCCATGGATGAAGCTGATAGAGAGAAGAACGTGTTTGTCTGTAGAGACAGTCTTTTCCAGTTCCGCAAGATGCCCTCTGGATTGTGCAACAGCCCTGGAACGTTCAAGCATCTCATTGAGCAGGTATTAACTACCATGCAATGGGAGATCTGTCTCTGTTACATCGACGATGGAATCGTCTTTGGCTCCTCGTTTTAGCAGACTGTCCAACCTGGACAAAGTTTTAATGCACTTTCACACAGCAATCTAAAGCTCATATACAAAAGATATCATCTTTTTGACAGAGCGTCGAGTTCCTGGGACACATCATATCCGGCAATGGAATGGCTACTCAGCCCTCAAAAACTAAAGCCGTAGCAGAGTGGCAGACCACCACTTCAGTTATGGACACCCAGAGTTTCCTCGGTCTCTGCCAATAGTATCATCATTACCTCCATCACTTTAGCGAGATTACATCACCATTATTCAGGACCACCGAAAAAGATCGACCAGTCGAGTGGACGAATGAATGTGAAGGTTCCTTCAGGGCACTGAAGGAACTCTTGACGACCACTCCAATTCTTGCTCATCCTAACCCTAACCTTGATTTCAACTTGGACACTGATGCATAGTCTTATGTCATTGGGGCATTTCTATCTCAGGTCACAGAAGATGGAACAGAGCAGGTACTGGGTTATGGTTCACGTACTCTGAACAAAACGGAGAAACATTACGCGTCCACCAAGAGGGAATTGTCAGCTGCGGTTCATTTCGTCAAGTAGTATAAACACTTTATGTATGGGCGCCCATTCACCCTGCATACATATCATGCCGCCCTATGCTGGCCCAGAAACCTAAAAAAATCTGAAGGCCAGGTAGCGAGGTGGCAGGAATCCCTGCAGGCCTTTAACTTCAACATTGTTCATAGACCCAGCAAACTGTATGGAAATGCCGATGCCTTGAGCAGAATCAGGCTTGAGGATGAACAAGAAGTGGCCACCACCATGACATATACTACTGTAGCTCGCGGGATAGTGTCGGCCCCCTCTGGTGTCTGGTGTCGACTCGCCGCACCACAAGTGCACGACGAATGACGATGCTGGTTAGCTGCCGGTCTCGGGGTGACGGATCCTGTACGATACTGCCCTGTTGGTAACAAAGACTGGCTCCTAAGGCCAGTGGAACTCAATCATTCCGGTGGGGCCATGCGATCATCGCCGCGAACATTAAACACAATGGTCTCATTCCAAGAGTTTGTGTCACCAGTATGCCTGTCCATAGCAATTTCGTGATCTATGGACTTACAAGATTTGATTTAGTGACCTAATTAACATAAGTCTATACAATATGTTTACCTAGACAGACCGTCAAGTATGCTAGATAAATATAATGAGCATACGAAAATACAAGACATAGAGACAGTCTGATGAACTTCTAAACATGGGGCTCCCGGAGGTACCACACAGACTTGTAGGTCCGCAGAGGTGTTCCCACAAGGGAGGCACCCATACACGAGATTTAACTAATTAACTTAATATAAGCTATCATATCTCTAAGCTGAAAGGAAAGAAAATTATCTTTTATAGTGTCGGAAAATCATGTGCCCCACGCGGACACTACTCCACATGCTAGTTTGGGTGAGAAGTATTATCCTTGCGTGGACCGTCATCACTGAATCCTTGTGAGAGGCAAGTGCCTCGCAACGGGCCTCCGTCACAGGAAAATGTCGACATTGCTTAAAGCAGGAGAAGAGTAGTGGCCGAAAGGGGCCCACTCTAATATTTAACCAAAATGCTGTAAAGAAAAGACCATACCTAGTGAGATTATGACTATAAGTTTGCGTGCTGTTTTATGTGAAGACAGGACGAGCGATTCCCGAAGGATTCCCACGTCACCGTCTTATGTAATTCTCAATATGCTGAATTAGTAGTTGCCGCTTTTATGTATGTGGGCCATCTTCTAAGCCTAACCTCACATTTAGTTTTTAGAGACAAGAACTATTTTAGGCCACAAATGGCTGGCGTCTATCTAGCTTTTGGTAAATGATCTATCGTTATGGTGGGGGTAAGAGAGACGAATACCCACCATGAAAGTCCCTCCCGTGAGGGCGTGGTAGATCTTAATATCATGTCCAGACATTCTTATGGAATTCGGTGGGGATGCACATCTCGCCCGTCGCCAGGTCCTATGGAAGCAACCTTTTAACCTGGCGTTAGGTTTAAACACAAGTTGCCCAGTTATGTAATGCGGTGCGGGAGGCTCATTCAGCAGATTAAGGAAAATAATAATTAAGATATGTTTTAGCAGCGCTTTCCTACATTGGTAAAGGTAACTAACTACTGAGTATCCGATGATACATGGGGAATGTATGTGACACCACACCCTGGCCATCACCGCTCGGAAACCCCAATAGTTTCCCAGGGTTGGATCAGTCCATGGTGCGGATAGGGACATCCAAACAATTAAGAAGCCACAAGGCTTAGTTGAACATGAAGAGAGACAATAACTTAGAAATATGAGGCCCTTTAGTTATGTTGGCCAATCTTACACAACCTTGCCAGAGTGCGGGGCTAAATTATCGCAACTACCGGAAAAGAGGCGTACACTACGTTCTCCTAATGAAGCGATTGTCTCTAATCATATTAAATCTATCCTATCGAGCTGACTAGAAAAGGGTTTTAGTCAGTAGCATGCCAGGCTAAACAGAGTTATAGCATGGACAGCGACCTCAGTGAAAAATTGTTGGTGGCGGGGCAAAGTGCTGCATATATAAATGTTGCTGCATAGTGTTTCCTACGTGCACTGCAGTCCTATATCTTTCTCCAAATAAACAAAACATATAAACTGATAGGCACTTGCCATATATAAACTAACCAGAACAATCAATACAATGTAAAATGATCAGAATACTATATATAGTACAGGTTGAAGAACCTACTATGGTGCAGTTAGCGAAAACACCTTACAGAAAATAAGAATAACTATAAACAGATACAGAAATTATAAGTAGTAGTCCTAAGACCATTACGGTGCCTTTTAGTCACCGGGCCCGTTTACACAGATACGATATAATTATCAACGATGTAATTAACGGGATAATTAAAATGTCAAGTATAGTTACTTGAATAATCGGTAGCCATTCTTAAGGCTGGGCTATCGTGCTACTGAAATTGATACGTCGCCCTTGGTTTGACGTGAGTTGATGCATTCCCTGGAAGATATCAAATTTTCCGCATGCTGGTTTCTGCAAACAGGATTCCCACAAGCAGCCCATGACGGGAGCGGATCGAACTCAGGACTGTAATCACAATATAGAATGTCTAACGAGTAGTCAGTAAGAGATACAATAACATTACTGCTATGACGAAAGTTCCCGCACACCGATGGTACAGATGGAAGTTGTCAACAACCCAATCATGAGTGGGGGGTTGTTAAATGCGGATGAAGATATATAACTAAGCTTAACCGTGTGGTGTACGTCAGCCAGCTCTGAAGACGTACCGGGCAAAGTTTACTTTGCTGCGGTCAAAAGGTTTAGATAAACTTGCACGGCATCAGTGCGGGGATGGCTGAATATCCACTTTTGGCGTGGCCGGCAGATCCAGCGAGTCATCCACCAAAGAACATCGCTGCCTCTACATCTGTAGAATCACATTTTTAGGCCAGGAAAGGTCTCACCGCAAGTTCATGTTCCGAGTTAGTTCCTGATGTACTCGTAAACAATATTCAAAAAGTTCCAAAAATGCTCCCGCACCAATGGGAGATAAAAAATTGCTTTAGTGCGGTGGGTTGGATTACTGCTGGCTACGGGAGAGAAACCGACAGAGACCGAAATGATCTGCGTAATGCCTGTCTTACTGATTGTAGCTGACACAGGTCCAACCTAATCGGCCCCTGGCCGAGGATGCTCTCGAGCTCTGGATTTTGTCTCCTTTTGTACTACTCGTGACATTACAGGCGCAGGCTCCAACCAATAATCGGTCGAGCAACAGCCAATCAGCGCGTAGCTAATAATAACGCAGTCGAATGTTCTAGAACATTCTAGAAGTTCTGCGTACACATGGTTATGACGTCACGGCAATACCTTGAAGATAATCAAAAGGGGCATTCCGTGGATAACTCTGCCATTTCTTAACCGATTTTGATATGGTTTACATATTTGGAAAGCCCGTCGAATTCTGCTCTTGATTAATGTCATATTCGGCGGGGACAAGATATTAAAAAGGATTACATTGTACCTTCTCTGGACACTAAAAGCATCATCCTATCTTGATCGTAAATTACGCGCTCTGTCAAAAATAGTATTTAGCGTGCACATGTGTACTATGCATTTTAACCAACTTAGTCATTTTTACAACGTGATCTCTCTCATAGGCTCATATACACTTATAGCTCTACCCAGGGGTGGGGGCGTGTTCAGAGAACGAATCCAGGATGGGCAGCGCATACCCAGCTTAGCTGATATGGCCGGTACCTGACCGGTCGATCCGAACTACACCACACAGCCATCTAGTGTTCCCTGAATTGTGGTGGGCAGAGTAGAATATGGAGACAGTCGCTCACGAACAAGCAACAGACGTGCATACATGAAACATATACGTGTGGATCCAGGAGGAGGTACGTCATCCTAAGGAATCTGTTACACCACTTTCCGTGATGGCAAAATACTACTATCAAAGGTTTGGAGAGTGTAATAGGCAAGATGACATCCTCTACATTAATAACTGGATAGTGACCCCTGAGCATCATCGTGAAAGTATTCTGCAACAACTACACGATAGCGCTGGACACCTAGCCATCGAGCGGACAACAATACAGATTAAACAGAGATTCCACTGGATCAGGGTACGCGATAGTGTGAAGTCATGGGTTGCCAAAGACGCGCTGTTGCCCAGCACCATTCCACACCCCTACAAGTTAAAATTGTTGGTGCACCGTGGGAGCGAGTGGCTATTGATGTGCTTGGACACTTGAATACAATGGATGAAGGAAACAAGTACATCCTCGTATTACAAGATTATTTTATGAAGAGGGTAGAAGCATTTGCTTTGCCGGACCAAGTGGCATCCACAATAGTGAAGGTCCTGACAAGAAATGTGTTCTGCCAATTATGTATGCGCTCCGACAAAGGAAGTCATTTTGAGAGCCGGCTGATCTCCGAGTGCTGCAAATTATTTCATATTGTCAAAACAAGGACGACTCCGTATCACCCCCGTAGTGACAGAATGGTGGAGAGCTTCAATTGGACCCTCGCAGAGATGCTCACCAAAGAAACACGCCTTGATTGTCAGGATTGGGATCTATGACTCCAATATGTGCTCGTGGCATAACGCACTTCAATACATTCCAGCACAGGTTATACCATTTCTCGGTTAATCTTAGGACATGAATTAGCCTTACCCCTGAATCTGGCCATGCCCAGAATTCCAGGAGAGAAAAATTCACCATCTCTCATGTAGAGCTCATGCGGCAGCGGGTAGAACAGACCCATGAGCTAGTGAGAGCCAGATTATCCATGCGCACTGGCATCAGAAAACGTGGCACGACCGGCGAGTGCATGGAGATCCGTATGAGGTGGGGAAAATAGTTTCGGTTCACGATTCGCAACATTCTGCAAACGTGCTGAGTAAATTGAGTTACCAGTGGTAAGGCCCCTATGTTGTAGTAGGTAAAATGTCGGATGTGACCTACCGTATATCCACACCTCGGATGGCCTGACCACAGACATCCACTTCGATCGACTTAAACCGTATGGCAGTGATAACTGTCAATATTATTAGGAGAGCAAGATGCCCGCAGTCTGTCATCAAGTAGGAATTTACTACCGAACGGAAAATCGATAATAGTCTGATTCAAGTATAATAGCCCCCTTCTTGGTCATCTGCACTCTAAAGCAACTCTGTCCCGTCTCCGGACTTTACCATTACAGGGCGAAATACATCATGTCCAATAAAGTTGACACCACCCACAGGTAGCATCCCCGCCCCGCTGCGATAAAAACGTCACACTTCATGACAGCGCTAGAATCATCCACAGATAAGGAACCACCCATATCAGAAACACAAACACTCAGGATGACTGTATTCACAATCTCCGTAAGACGGTCGTAAATTGTAAACTGAGGCACGCATTTTCAGAGCTGTTTAAACCAAACAATAAAGTACAGTCAGCTATACCGTCCTAATTTTGATTAATAACACGACTGTTCTACCATGTATACAAATCATTAATGCGTGGGCTGATGAAGCAACAACAAAACTTAGACAGTATCACATCGTGGAGAATTTCAAATATTCTCTTACCTACATATTCCAGCCACTAATCAACACGGGCTGGAATAAATTTACTACACACAAGAGGCGACGCATGTATAAGATCACGCGCATATAAGGTGACGCTGTTCTGAGGAACAGAATAATGAAAACATATATTTCCATTCTTCGCATCAGCTACGATCAGTCAGCAGCATCAAAACTCCACCATTACATACAGATTGCCTAAATTTCCGATCAACCACATGCTTTTAAAACAATAATCACGTGATCATCACTTCTAATTTCTAGTAAATTAGATCAAAGGCGCTATAAACAAAAGAACCACCCTACGCATATCTACCACAGCGTGATGGAGGAGGCAAGAGGTGGTAAGTCGGGGCCAAGCCGCTGATGGTATCATGCTCTCCCACACCGCCTCAGGCGTTCCAGCCTGAAATTTGAACAGGCAAGTTTATAAGCATCCAACTTGAAAAACCGCTTCACGCTAATTAAAAGGTGTGCTTCCACAGGAATAAGTAGTTCCAGGTTTTAATGTTGATCGAAGACCCGACTTCCCGCCGAGTGGGGATGAAAGCAGCTATCCTTCCTTCTTATATTTATATTTGCCTTCTTCCTTCAAAGAGAATATATGATCCGTCTCCAGGAGAATAGGAATTAAATATTTCCATGTTTGGCAGAACCGACTCACCCACCCTCCTGTGACGTCACCAAAAAAGTATAAAAGGAGGAGAGCGTGCAGTGAAGTTTCCTCTTCCCGTCAAACTCGACACTGGGGAAGATCGAGCATTAGGCTACTTTCGTATCGCAAACCAAATTCTGCTGTTTTCTTATTATTACTTTAGTATCTTATGTTATTTTGGCCAGGAAAGTTATGATGAGTTAGGAAAGTTTAAATTAGGTTAGTGCACCATCATGCGGGAATAATATGTCGCTTGCAGAAGATCTCGCCTTGTCCGACAGCTCGGAAGAATCGACGCTTGCTCACATCAGAAAGAAGTACCCGTGTACAGCTTTAATGCACAATGGACAGCCGTGTAAGCATGCGTTTTCCAGAAGCGTGGACTTGACGCTTTACATCAATCACGACCATTTATTACAGAGAGCATTCTGTGCGGACTGCAAATACCTGTATTCAGCTACTCAGTATGGGGTAGCACATGCGTTATCTTTTAAAGATCGTGTGTTAGTTGTGACATTAACACCTGGTGAACAGAATGAGGACATAGAAATTCTTGCTCCACGTTTCGAATGTAGACTTCCAGTTACCGTGATTCCAACAGGACAAATGGCCCAAAACGAAACGCACCAAATGACCACAAACTGACTTTCCGCAATTAGCTAGCACTTCAGCATCTGCAACACAGCCAGCCAGCACCAGCTCTCCAGCACCCATCCCCACAGCATCAGCAGCACCCGTAAGAACAGCACCGGCAGCACCTGCAGCATCTGTATTCACACCAACTGTAGTTTCCGCACTGGCAGCACCCGCAGTGACAACACCGACAGCATGCAACCCCACCACACCATCCGCATCCATGATAGGCCAGTCAATATCAGTAGTAATAATAACTCCTGTGAAAATCCACGAACCAGTTGTACAGGACATTCCCGACCTATAAATATCTCTGTGCAGTTTAGTTATCAACAAGGAGATAAGCCTCATGGAAGCCGTCATCACCACCACCAGCACACCGACATCCACGCGCAGCACCATCCTTTCCATAGATCCTGCCATTAGAAAGACTATTATGCCGGATAGACCATATTCGGGAAAGCGCAGACTGGCTCACCAACCGGAAATCTGAGCGGTTCCCTGAATGTCCGCGAGTAAGCTAATCAAGGCTGTAAAAATAAGCAAGTTATCCGCAATCACTGCAGCAGCGTCGACGCACAGCGTCATCGCATCATTTAGCCACCATGCAGCCAGCACCACCACCACCACCGCCACAACAACAGTGATGTCAGAAATCTCGGAACCGCCACCAGTCAGAACTATACCCAACATAGTGACCATCACCACCAGTGCATCCGTGAATACATCTACAGCTTCATCCAACTTAAGTGCCACTGACATAGGCAACATAGATAATGAGATATCGGAATCGGAGGACCAGCCACCACGACCATCTAGTACGAGTCTTGGAATCTAGACTGGCTGAGGAAATTTCTCCACAGACGTTTGTGGACATTATTGTCGTGGATGTGTGAATAGGTGTGCAGCTATTGGTGGGGCTGCCTGATGAACTAGTTTTTACTTTATTAAAATGCTATTTTTCTTATTATTTCTCTTCTCGCGTCAATACATCGAGACGGATTGTGGATAGCAAGAGCTATCCGTGCAGACTTGCCAAAACGGGCCGCACTGTATGCATCTCTTTATATATCCGGAATGCATACATAATTTCATATAACTGTGATAGTATTACTGTATTACTGTTTGTTTTAACATATATATCTTTCTTATATATATTCTTATAACTATATTTGATTCAGGTATGTTGGAGCTTGGGCGTTCTCAGCGGAAATATAATTATCCGTCACCGAGAGAAAAATAATTCCATGCCAAAAATCAAAACTAAAAGTATGCCTCCCTCCCAAACTCTTTCGCACCTCTGTGCGCTCTTCTCTGATAACTACGCGTCTCTCACGTCACTACTCCTCTCAGCTACGGCCCTACTCGAGAAGTCTATAATTTTTGCCTAGCGTGCTCCCGTGCATTCGATCCGCGAAACATTGATCGTTTGTCATGGGTGTCAAACTAGGAGGGGGTGGTCTAGCACGGATCGACCGGATGGGTACGAACCATCCCAGGTAAGCTGGGTATGGGACGACCGCTCTTGGTGTGTTTTAAGCACGCCCCACTGAGTAGGATAGTATGCATGTATAAAGCGCTATGAGAGAGGTTTCATTAAAATGTAAAAAGGCCATAAGAACTTGTAGTGTGCATGCGCACGCGTCAGAGCTTCCCTGGCAACACATGTCAGTATTGGAATAGAGTGTATGCTTATAGTGTACCGAGTTGGTACTAGTGATTTCTTCAAATCACACTATTCTCGTCGTCCTTGGTACAACACAGGAACGGAATGAAAAGAGGATTTCAGAACTTTTTACCTTTTTAAAATCGGACCAGAAATGGCTGAGTTATCGTAAAATGGCACACTTAAATTATTTTCAAACTTTTGCTTTGACGTCGTAATCGCGTGTATGTATTAATTGAATGGGGAATGCGCTGATCACGTGATCGCCACGTCAACCTTTCTAGCTGCACGCTGATTGGATACTGCTCGCCCTCTGATTGGCTGGAGCGTCCTGCCTCTGACGCCACGTGTAGTATAAAAGGAGTCAGAAATCGAGAATTTAGAGCACTTCGGCAAATTAACGAGGGCAAATTAATTTAATAGAAGAACTCCCTTTTCCGGAACACTCAAGGAGGAGCTTTTTGTGGATGGGCCAGGCGGGCCAGATGCAATTCTACATAATGTAGCGCCAAGGTGATTCTTGGTAGATAACTCGCCGGATCTTCCGGACCACGCTGAAAAGTGGTATCAAACTTCTGTGCAGCATGTCGTATGTTAATTAACTTTTGGACCACAGTCTGGTGGGACTCTGCCCGATGCGTCACACGAGCCATATGACGTATCCCGCACGGTGTACCCAGTTAATGTACATGTATATTTAATTACCACTGTAGCCCTCTATGTTATGAGCAACTTTCAAACTACCGTCGCTGGACGGAAACTTTATAACATACTGTGTAAATTTAGGTATCAGTTATTCTGAATATCGAATGGACATCGTTCTATAACTGTTCTTCTTCACTATCTTGAGAGTGTGCCGTATCAAGTCTGCTAGCAGAAATCTTCCCTGAAACTTCGGAATCGTGCTATCTCGCGCTACTCAACTGTAGCATATCCATTTCCATGATTTATGAACTCTTACTGTACCTAAGACCAATAGGTACTCAAGTAACTATACTATTGTACTATTTGTTATTTCCGTAATAGGTACTGATGGCTAATAGTTACCTACCCGGTCTTTTTATATTTTCGGTTTAATACTGTATATATTATCTTTATTTCGGTGTGCTTACAACTAACAAGCACCGTAAGGTCCTATGACCCGATATACTGTCAGCACTGTATTAGTTTGTTATGTATATGGCAAGTAGCTATCCTAGTTATTCTGTTTTGTTTATATATAGAAACTCTAGGACGCAGTATGCTAGGCAATATTATACAGCAACACTATATCCGCATCACTACTACCCCAACATCACTTTTACACTGAGCTCACTGATCATGTTCACCATGCTCGAACCTGACATGTGACAGACTAAACCTGACTATTCTAGCTCGATAGGATAGGTTTAAAGTAGTTAGGGGCAATCTCACCGTAAGAGACACAATGCGTACGCCTCTTTTCCGGCTGTAGTGGATGTGTAACACCCCACACCAGTTCGATTGTATAAAATTGGCCAATTACCTTAGGGCCTCTTATTAATATCGAGTGATTGTCCCTTTCTGCGCTCCTCTAGCCTCATGGCTTAATAATGGTCTGGACTCCCAATCGACACGTTGGCAGGATCCGACTCTGGGAAACTATTGGGTTTTCTGAGCGGTGATAACTTAACTGTCGATTTACATACACTCCCGCAGTATCTTCGGATACCAGTTAGTTTAGATTCACCTGCCAATGTAGGAGGCACTGCGAAAAGAAATTATAACATATAACACCGGCCTGCAGTGCATCTCTGGACAATCTGGAACTTAACCCTAATGACAGGTGAAATGTTAATTCCGTAACACACGGGTGACGGACGAGATGCAGATCTCCATCCAACTCGTATGTTGACCGGGTGGGGTATTAGAACCCACCACGCCCTCACGGGAAGGTCACTAGCGATGGATATCTGTCTCTTACTCCCCACCATAAATACTATTGCACTTTCTAAATTGCTTATCTGAACTGTAAATTGTCCTAGTGATGTTATATGTGGTTATGTGGCAATGGTGGCCGGATCGTCATATGATTCGGGAGCTGTCGCTCTGTAACATATGCGCATGCTGTTTTTCTGAGGAAGATGCTATGCCTGGCGATCTTCGGGAAGTTGGGCATCTTCGCCAGTTAGATGTATGTGTCAATAGATAGGTAGGAATCCAGTTGGTTCTATGTACTCTATTATTTCGCTCATCTACTAGCAAACGAGTATCATTGTTTGTATAGCATTAATTTTAATTATATCATCATGTCCAGACTTTTACATTAGTTAATGGACCGACATACCGGTGACATGAACAGTTGGGATGACACCATGAGGGTTAATCTCGGTGGCAATATGGTCGCACGGCCCGACTGGAATGTTATCGTTCCACCGGCTCCAGAGGCCAGGCTTTGTACCTTCCGGAGAGTCGTGATACTGGATTCGTAACCTCGAGAACCGTAGCTAACCAGCCCTCCCGCGCATCCTGTACATGCAGTGCAACGGAGTGGAGAAATACAACTGACCAGCGCGTACCCCAGCGAGCTACATACGTCTAAAGTTGACCATTGTTACCATTTAATGGTCAAATTTGATCAGGAATATCACAATATTTGATTTTTGAATGCCCATTTGTTGACGAAGAGAGATTTCGCAAATGGAATCACTGGCTCTGTTAACATGAACATCAACAACGCATTCCTTTAAATCCGATTCCATACTGCTCATCGTCAGTTGAGCAGTCTGGACTAATAACCACGAGCAACGTATCCGGAATAACATGTGTTACCATTAATTATTAACATCACCACCAGGATAAAGTCGCCCTATATTAAAATAAATCTGTGTTAGCGTGTATATTTTATAACGCATCAGCCACGGGTCGCAACGTCCGATGTGAATATTATTTACCAAGAATCGAAGATTAGAACATTGATTCTAAAAGCAACCCGGATCATGTTTGTTTTGTTAAAAATCGAAATTAGCGACAAATACTCAAATACTGTTCATGTAAAATGGAACACATATTCTATTATTTTTTTTAAAAACACCTAATGGTTAGTAATATTCAAGCCACTTGAACAGGATTGATCTATTCCTAGCTACAGCATGCCACGCCCATTTCTAGCTAAGATCCGTTGGAATTAATTTATATACTTTGAACGATGAATTCCCAGAATGCCAATTTCAAGGTAATTACACCGGTACGCTGTTGCTATGGCAGCAACAGCTCCCGGTCGAAGTAGTTTCAAAATTTTAATTCACCAAAGACATAGGGCCTACAATTCGTACAGCTCGGAGCTAATGCATTTTGATCGTGACGTCATCTAGTTGGCGGCGTAGTTTATTATGACGTGAGAAACTTGAGTGACAGAGCAGTTCCCTCCAGTGTAGATGGCGTTAGACCAAAGACGTGGCAGGCAGTACCACACTATGGTGGCAAAAGACTGCAGATTAAAGCGGCACTATGCTTTCTGCTGAACAAATATGTGTTACTAGCCAATGGGTTTCGAATAGCATATTAGTTGTCAAAATGCTGATCACCGTTATTTGGTACCATTGGAAAGGTTGATATTTCAGGAGTCAATTTTTGCCTGATAAAATGTTGAATTTGTAAGCTTATGCTCGGCACACTGTGCCGTATCTTTAGTGTATCCTATGGTTCAAACGCAGAATATCTCGTGTAGGACATTAACATCAACAGACATCGATGATCAGATGTCTCGTGCAATGATGGCAGGAGGCGACCATTATAAAACATAAAGATACAAATATTGGACAGTATTCTGTGAAAGGGAGCGGCGGCTTAGTGTAGTGGCTAGTACTCATGACTACTTAATTGGAGAATGAGGTTCGCGCCTGACCTCACTATAAAACAGATAAAATACAATCAGCCTCGGTATGGCGTGAATAAGATCTGGGATCAGGGACTGGATAGACGCAAACCAAACCAATAACTTTTATCTTCTGCGAAATTCCATGATCTGCTACTTAAAACAAGCAACCTATACTGTACATTCACGCAGACAAGTAACATAAAGACGGTAACACTCAAGTAAAAACAATACTGTCCAAGACAATCAGCAATTTGCTTGGCAATATAGCCTACGTCTGAATATAGGTCTAGTAAGGCCTATCAATCGGGCTTGCAATACATCAACGCTAAGTATCACCTAACAATTATACCCGACCTAGATATATCTCAATTATGTAATAATAATCCACTTCAAAACTGTCATCATCTACGAAATCCCTGAAATTACGCAATATTAGTTATCCACCGAATAATGGTGTACCATTATTTACCCGGGAAGCGGATAGCATACGATCAATCTTAATCAGCGCGGCGGGGTAATGAATAAAGTGACAGATATAGTCTACCGCATTCTACTCCATGTCAGAAGAAAGATACTGGGTCGACCTGTTTTCAAACCCGCTACACAACTGCTGTCAGAGTAACGCTGAATCAGGACAATGTCCTTGATAATGCCGCTTATTTGGCTGGTACTTTAACAATACGGGATGAATTCGGTCCAGTTTGGGGTCAGGGCCGGCCTGGTAAACTGCATTATTAGGAATGAGTATGTCAGGCGATCATGTCAGATATTCCGTTGATAAGATGATCCTGACCTAAGCTTAACAAATTGATGTATCACTAGCATACCAGACAGCTCGACTTTATCATTGTCCTGCGATGTTATTTATGTCTTCTCAAATTTCCCATTACCGCTGCATTAGACGCGTGTATGCTATGATTTAGAACCTTTGCCTGTTATTTGGTAGATCATATTTGCCAAGGAATTATGCTTTTATTATCCCCACGTTTAGTAAAAAGGGTCGGGGATATTGTAGTAACCTCCGTCCGTCTCTCCTTCTGTTCGTATGTCCGTCCGTCCGTCACGCTATCTCCTCCCAAACGCTCCGAAACCGTTGGACAGAATTCAACCAAATTTGGTCTATGGATGACGCATATCAATGTGGAGTACATGCGCACATTTAAATTTGGCCCTACCCCAAGGGCTGGGGGATTGGGTCAAAAGCTCATGAAATTGATTGTAATGCAACTCCTCTGACACTGTTGGACGGAAGTCAACAAAATTTGGTATGTGAGTTACCCATATGATCCTGGCGTACAAAATGACATTTACATTTGGCTCCGTCCCCGAGGGTGGGTTGTGGTGTTTGTCAAAGGTTTAAAGCGGTGAACATAGGGATTTGCAATAACGCGTCATCGACCGATAAATCTAGTTGTTGAACTGAGATCAATTCACACGACGGTGCCATTATTGACAATTCGATGTCAGGATCAAATGGCCTTACTTGTTGTAGTTGTGTCACAGTAAAGCCACGATGCTATAAATACATATGCAAAAGTGAAGGGCCGAAAGAACGCGCCACCATACAAGCAGACTCTGTGGTAGATGACAACAGTGTCACAAAGGATTTGTCATAAATGTTTTAGGTCGTCCAGGCTCTAAAGAGTTGCTGGTCCACCACCACCACCGGTTTCCCGTGCATATCAGTGAATGCAACTTCAACCGAATGGACTAGGAAAAAGCAGATGCCATCAGATCCAGATGATGAGCCATTGCACCAATTTTAGGTAATTATAGGCCACTACAAACATCAATTCATACCTTTTTGCCTTCATGCAACATATCGACTGTGCCACGCCAGAGAAGATTGAGTTCCACCGGAGGCTCGTTGAGGCTTTAAACTAGAACACAGCTTCACAGACATTGTATGGACGAACCATTACGCAGTAGTCATGTCGAAGCAATGGGACATCCACAAGATGGGGATCAACATGTCATGGGCCTTTGACACTGCCAAACGATCAAAGATTCGTGACGTACTACATCAAGTTGCCTGTAGCGACGTTGCTGAGACTAGTCAGACTGCTATTCGAAAATACCAAGTTGAAAGTGAGAGTAAAATAATGTGAAGTCTGCGGTGTTCGACGCCTCCATTGGTTCTCCACATGAAGATGACCTCACTCCAGAGCTGGTTGCATGCTACCTTGTGGCGGCCATCTCATCTGTGCTAGAGAATGCTACACAAACAAATCCACCAGTATCTACACTTGGCCTTCCACTAGAGATGGAGTACGCTGCAAGCCAGTTACTGTAGACGTTACATATGAGGAAAACAAACCTTTCGCTAACCTTCTTGCTAGAGCTGTAGAACAACTAAAAATGTCAATCTCTTCACAATCTCCAACGATGCAAGATACACTATGTGGAATACAGTCCCACTGTCAGTGAAGGTGGCCTAACAAAGACCATCTTTATTTGGCTTTGGTTTGTGATTGCCACAAGACACCCCTGCACGGAAAGCGTTGGAATTTGCTGGACTCAGTACCGACATCTACAAAGCGAGTAGAGGACGCCAATGCACGCACGCACACACGCACACACGCACACACGCACCCATTCACGCACGCACGCACACACGCACCCATGCACGCGCACACACCACACACACGCACGGACGGACGGACGCACGCACGCACACACACAAACATACGCATACGCGCACGCGCACGCGCACACAAACACACGCACACGCGCGCGCACACACACGCACGCACGCACGCACACACACACACACACTCGTTTTGCTACGCTATGTGAGCACCTGAACTACATACACCCGCCCCCGCCCCCGCCCCCGCCCCCACCCCCACCTCCGTATGAGGACTTTTCTTTCTGATAGGTTAATCGAAATGTCAATATGCACTTTAATTTCCGTGCTGCATGCAAATGCCTACCAGCTATTGATCGTTTGATTATCACTGAAAAGAACTTGTCTAGGTATGTTGACATGATGCAGTACTAGTAGATTATGACTAGAAATGAACGTCTACATGATACATTAATTGTGAGGACTTCAGTTACGCACACTTGACTAATTCTTGTGAGCACTTACACTCACAATGGATCAGGCATTTAAAGCGAGGACCCTATCGCACACGTCGAAATAATTACAGTCAATGAGAGGACCTAATAAAATTACTCATTTTATTATTCAGGATTTCTGTATATGCTCTATGGTTTTTTCACTATTTATTAGCTAACCTTTTGCTGTGTCCAGAAAACCGTGTCTAACTATATATCGTTCAGTAAATTATTTTAGACATTCTTACCAATCAAGTTGCAAATTGCAATTTATCCTATATCCCCTAATTCGTTCTTCGGGCCACGACAATTGATGTTTTTATTTACTATACCATACAGTGAAACTTATCTCTGACATATTCATATGATAGCAAACTTGAGAGGACCTATACATGTGTGCAGTTTATTGGCTAACACACAAGATCTTTATACGATTATATAACTAACCTATATCATGTATCTCCAAATTGACTTGCGATAAAACGTGAACTAGTAAACTTGCCGATATAGCTCACATGGAACCATAGCATGGCTCATTGCATATGAGTATTTCTTTTACATACATTTGGCTAATTACTATGAGGACTTATACTGCCAATGTTCTCTTCCACCTCTTCATATCACAAAGGTATTTATTTTATGCATTGTTCAGTATTTATTTCTATTTTATGTGGATCAACTTCATCAATTATGTCTCAGTATATTTGATTTAGACATCCCTTGTTATCAATTTGCAATTCTGTGGGTCACGATAATTCAGATGATAGCACACTTGAGAGGGCCTATGCAATGTGTAGGTCTGTCATACACACTTGGCTAATTGTTGTGAGGACTTACGCTTCTAATATACTATGTAAATTAGATAATCTAATGTGACTATTCCTTGTATTATTTATTTATCGATGGTGTTGTGAGGTCTTCCGGGCAGGGGCGTAGATTCTGGGGGATGGGGGTATATTAATCCCATCACTTTCAGTCAGGATGGGATGGCCTATAGTATCATCCCCTCCATTTTTCCAGGGAATTGCTAATAACTTAAACGCTACAATTGTTCAAAGAAGTCATAAGCGATATGGTGGGAGCGCAGACAGAGTGATTACAAAACCAATAATTTGTTCAGACAACTCTAGCATCATTAACCATACTGTTTCAGGTATGCTTATCCCCAGCAAATATCTTTTATGCCGGTTGACTATTTACTTATCTGTGCACATAAAATTCTCGTAGCTGTTGCAATCTATCAAATCCCATTTTACACCGAAAAAATTAACCGAAAACCCGTACTGAGATGATCAGCATGGCTAATGAATGGTGTTTTTTATTATGCATCATATTATGTGCAAATAAATATACTCAAACGTATGTAGATGAGAGCAAACTTGAGAGTAGCTAGACAGTGTGTACAGAGTATTGTCTAGAATACTAGATCTGTATACGTTTGGATAATATGCATCAGTTGTATCACACGTCTCACAAATGATATTTGCATGTCCATCTAGATTGGCAAAGTGGGTGAACTTTCTGATTTCGTCCACATAGAACCTAAACATGATGCATTATAAATGATAAAGTCGTGTGCACATATCGGCGACACTATCGTGACGCAACGCGATATTCAAAATCGCTGTCATGCGCGCCAAATAACGATGGTAACGGGACGAGCAAGCGACTGATCGCCAGTCGTCACTAGATACTGAACATACTTTCAAATATTTCTCTCGCTTCAAAATCTCCAACCACGGAGAATAACATTAACCAAATGCTAGGGCGGGCTAAGTCGATTGATCCATGGTGATCAGACTTTTCACCTATCAGCTTCTCTTGAATAAACTTTCTGGCCCTTAGTTCTTGATCATAATTTTCGAAATCTCTGCTTTATCCCTTCAGAGGCTACAGAGAAGGCGTTTTCCGAAGACTATGTCATCTAAGAGGGCCGTCGGACCAATCTACCAATCACGTTCTCGCGAACAAATTTATTTAAGCTATTGGTCTAGATGACATTTCATGACTTTTAAATAAATCGACCATGCAGTTTCGGAGATTTTTTAATGTAATACTATCGCTGAGAATATTTCAAAATCAAAAAAGGCCACCACCCAAATATACCAATTAAGGTCGTTTGAATAAACTTTAAACCCCATGCCGCAAGGATTTTTCCTGCCAAGCTTCGTTGGAATCCACCAAGTTGTTCTTAATAAGTCGTTTAATGCAAAATTTGGCAGACGGATGGGTGATGGATGGCAGACAGATGACTGTCACAGCATACCTAGCCCTCTGGCCCTGGTTAGCTAAGACTATTTCAGTTGTAAACAAATTTTACATTTATGAACAAATTTCATAATTGTGTCAAAAGATTTGACAGACAATCTAATCGGCATAGCCATTAATAGTAGATACTAAATGTTATCCGGCTTTACCCAGATAGCCTGAATTTTGCAAGCATGGGTAGTTATTTGGAGGTTTTAAAAGCCTTTTCTCTCTATTCTAAGCAAGATCATTATAGCTGCACCCAACAGTTATTTATAAGGCCTTGTTCGAAAGTTCATCTGTTAGCCTGAAAGATGGAATTGACTAGTTAGTGCAGCTAGTAATATTTCACAGACAATATTTAAAAGTCTTATTTGCAAAATACCTGCTTCACTCCGCACAGTAAGGAAGCATCCTTTCCTGAAAAGAACCTTCGTTGCAGCTTTCGTTTTTCGCATGGAGTTGATGAGCCGAGTGGCCAAAAATACTGACCCACCAGGCTTAAAAGTAAATAGGCCTAAACATAGCGAAACGTGCTACAAAAGAAATAAAGTACATTTTACCATCCCACCCCTTGGGCCAATACTTGAGCAAATGTTCAAGTGCCGTATGACTCTGGTAATTTCCATATGGATTACTTCATGTTCATAATGCAATAGGAGAATAACGATGAGGGTTGATCTAAATCCATTCCGTAACAATTAAACATGCCTACATTGTCACACATATGGACAGACAGGCAGACAGATGGTCAGACAGACAGACAGATAGACGGACGGACGGACGGACGGACGGACAGACAGACAGCATGATAGACAGACAGACAGACAGACAGACAGACAGACAGAGACAGATGGTTGATCGCGACCTATTCATATGAAATTAATTTTATGGGCGATAAGATGGTTGTTATTTGAGACAGGTTATATTACGACCACCCGTCATCAGGGACCACCGTCGTGTGGGTGGTCAGGACTGGTGCCGAAAGCAGATGTCTGCTATGTACAGGTTTGTCTGTATAGCTTTCTTATATCGACCAAACAACTTGCAACCAAACACTAGCTATGTATGTTCAGCAACGTGTGGCAATGTTATGTATATGTAGATAGTCTGATTCGTACTACATGCCTGCTACATGGACGATTGGTGTCATGCTTGCTAAGTGCAAAATCAACATTCACATCAATAGGGGCATCATAACTGTCACTCAAGTATATGACGTCATAATCAATTATGTCACATGTTAGCTGACGTCGCAAACAAAAATACTTATCTCAGTCATGAAAACCGAAGTTTGTCACGAAAATGTACGAATTTTAAGGATTTAATTAATTTATAATTTAGTAAACATTGCGTTGAATATTTTGCAAACTAATTTGACTGGGAGCACAACTGTTTACGTGTATAGACCCCTTGAAACTTAGATTCTGGGGAATAAACGTGGGAGGATATAAATGGTTGGGGTGGGGATGGCATAGATACCAATGGATCCTGCTATTACATGATACTATATCATATTTCTAGAGATTTACATCATGCAGTTTCTGAAATAATTATGTTGAACCTTAAATAAATTGAAGAAAATGCTTTAGTGTGTCGCCATGTTAATTAACTGAAAGAACAGATAGTATAAACACACATGATCCTATACCAACTTGGTCATTCACCGGAAGATTTTGGATAGTAAGAGCTGATGACAGCCCACAGGTTTTTCCAACTAAACAATGATCTATACAGATGTCAGATACCAGAACACCCAAACTACTCTTTCTGTCAAAGCCCAGAAACCTCTTATCTTTGCTTTTTGTGTTTTGTCCAAGATGGGCAAATGAAGGACGCGATTTATTTGATTCCCTTTATGAAATTACCCAAGATATTTCCCTGGACATTTTCATGCAGGGAAGTAATACATTTTCTAGTGAAATCAATGAAGATTTACTAAGAAAAGTACATAACTTTATAAGAAAAACAAATAGGTTTTAACATTATTGAAAGTTCTTTGTACGATCTGTCTATCTATACACCAGTCAAATGTTAATATTGTGTGTTTGTGTATGTATGGTGATCATGCTGATGTGTTTGTCTGCCGATAGCGACCACCACATGGGCCACCAAGATGTGATCATTAAAACATATGGTTACCTCATGCATTTTATTTCAAGTGGAAATTATCCTTTACGGACAGAATGTGGCGGTTCATTGCGGGTCGCTGTCTTATGCCAGCTGGGGTTTGGGATCAATGTAGGCAGGTTTGGCTATACATGGCGCTGGCATGCTTGTGATGAGGATGATAACATTATCGACTGGTGTTGTAAATTTGAACTCTCCCACCCCCAACCCCACACCTCCCTCCCTCCCTCTCTCCCTCTCTCCCTCTCTCTCTCTCCCCTCTCCCTCCATCCCTCCCTCTCGCCACCTCCCTCCGTCCCTCCGTCCCTCTCCCTCTCCATCCCTCCCTCCCTCCCTTCCCCTCCATCCATCCCTCCCTTCCCCTCCCACCTCTCTCTCTCTCTCTCTCTCTCTCGCTCTCTCTCTCTCTCTCTCTCTCTCTCTCTCTCTCTCTCATATATTCTGAATTATGTAATTATAAATATAAATTGTGTATCTAAGTTTAATTATATGTTGCTGTTTACTAATTATGGGAGCGGGGAAAAATAAGGTACCAGAACTTGTTCCCAATCCCATTGTACAGATGTTACAATAACATATGTTTATAAAAAGATGACACCCGAACAACCTCCCCAACCCCACCACCCCCCCCCCCCAACCCCCACAACACGCCACGCACACTCACCCGCCTTAGGAAGGGAAGACACCCCTCACAGACCCACCCTAAGTTTGCTCCCCCAACCCCCTTCAGAAACTTTCCTGGGGATGCTCATGTTTATAATGTAATGAATATTCAATTGAATATGTAGAAACTGTTAAACTAGTTTCAAAATATTCAAATGCCTTACTGCCTAGTCTGAATCTGATCTGACCATACGGTCCTATAAGATATATTTGAATAGACTGAAGAAGCGAGATACGAGACAGGCCCATCGGAATAGCCCCCATATCTGGCATACGGGCGGCTCAGGGCCAGTGCAGATTCAAAATATATCCTGCTTTCCTCTTTTGAAAGTGTGTCACTGGCAGGTCAAAGGTCAAACGGTTAACTTTGGTCTTATCTATCTCCACCTCCACGTACTCAGCTATATCGATCATTGTTATGTTTTCGTCTATGTTGTCATACTATGCCTGTACACATTCTTCATATTTAAAATAAAATCTATCTTAGATTATTTTGAATTTCTTGTATCTGGTCTGCAACTCTGTTCTGCATGATTGAAAGTGTTAACCTGGCGGCGATGAATGAGTACATACACACGTGTCATATTAAATAAAATGACATGTACCGCTAGTTGTCAAAGCTTTTCCCTCATTCTTTGAAAAAAATACCCTGTGACATAGGATCGAGGCATAGAAGTCTTTTTTTGTAAATAAGCTTCATTTACACATTGTCCAGAGACATATGCCGCAATCGATCGTGTTTTGATCATTTCTATAGCAGCTAAAATGACATGAACTTCATTGTGCCGTCGTCGCTCTAAATAAAACATCCCGAGTGTGTCAGTTGCACAACCAGCCACTATAAAGGCGTGTCATTGATTTAACAAGATAACATCAGAGAGAGTGTGTGATTCAATGAATCAATAATGGCACACAAATGATATATGATGAGAACATTTGCTCAGCGCCATCGCCACAGTCGCGTGAAAGGCGACAGTAACATCACTATTTAATTAAATCTTCATGGCTCAAAATTTGTATTCAACTAAGCTGGATAATAAAGTGTGTGTATATTAACAATTTGAGCAGCATATTTAGGACTCAATCAATAGGACAGATTTGTTCTATTCAATCCATCCATGCAAGTGGAAAGACAGATCCATTTTCAGCTATTACCAGCTCATTTCCAGCTATATCCCTGCCATGTCTAGCTATGTCCCACCCATTTCCAGCTATGTCCCTCCCATGTCTAGCTATGTTCCGCACATTTGCAGCTATGCCCGCCAATTTCTAGCTATGTCCCACCCATTTCTAGCTGTCCCGAACCATTTCCAGCTGTGTCCCGCCAATTTCCAGCTAGGTCCCTCCCATTTTCAGCTTTGTCCCGTCCATTTCTAGCTATGTCCGCCCATGTCTAGCTGTCCCGCCCATTTATAGCTATGCCCCGCCATTTCTAGCCATGTCCCGCCCATTTCCAGCTATGACTCTCCCATTTCCAGCTATGTCCCACCCATTTCCAGCTTATCTCCATCCACTCTGTTTGCATATTTCAATCAATTTATTTACTTTGAAACATGAATTCTCAGAATCTAAATTTCAAGGTACCTATGCAAGTTAAGCTGTTGAATATTTTGAAACCAATTGAAATGGGAGCTGCTGCAACTACAGCATTTTACTTAATTAAATCTTTATGACTAAAAATGTATATACAGCTAAACAGCAAACTAAAGCTTGTATAGTGACTTGAGAGGACATTAAGCTCGATGACTAGGTCAAATCTTTTCAAAATTATGTTTAAAGGGCCGAGATTGCCAATAAATGTGAGGTATGGTCAGGTAGGCTTTAAAGCATGATAAAGAACACATGCCACACAAAATAGTCGTGATGTAGGAGGCTTAAACCGTGTTCTTGCTGGAGAGTTAATCGGGAATAACGCCATATATCTCAATATTGCGTTACGCCGGTTAAGTCTCTAGTGAAAACTCGGCCTACGTCTGAAATGTTAACGGATTTAAGCAAATGACTAACAAATCAAATGACAGACAGACAGGCAGGGACATATGTAGGCAGGCATATATTTAGACAGACAGACAGACAGACAGACAGACAGGCAGGCAGGCAGGCAGGCAGGCAGGTATCAGTAATGTAATTAACAAAATGTGTAATGCATTCACAGCGGTGTCGCTAGAGTACGTCTGCGCACATCACAGATACAGATGTACGCATGCAACATCGCAATCTACATAGTGGCAGTATGGTCCCGTGGTTGATTTAGACGGGTGGTCACGTGGTATGGGGATTCAGCTCGCTACCGTCTCAATCCGCGTACCGACCGGGATCTTCCTTCTAGCGGAGACAGATGGAATGGATAACACAATGCTGTATTCTATTAATGATGACTCGTTTACTGAATTTTACTTAATTCTATAGTTTACACATATAATTCCAAATTCTAGTCACGTGTTGCTTACCTATTCTAAACCTATTCTATTTAACTACAATCGATTCCTAAGAGAGAAGTATTATTATAAAATATAACAAAGTTAACCTTACGGTCTTCTCTCTATCTGGCTACCCAGCTAACTACGCAGCTGGCAATCTCACTACTCCCTAGCCGTCACTAGCGGTCAGAGACGTCCGTCCGTGTACGGTGCTCGCCACTTTCACGATGTTAAACACGATATATAACGAGCTCTGACATCGCCTAAAACTCTTGTAATATTGTCCTTAGCACGCGATAAGCTAGACATACATCGTGACACATCCTGAACAGGTCGTGCTTGTTCGTGGTCAGCCGAAAGTATTTTGCCAACATCATGTGTCATCGTGATGTGCACGTGTTGTGTTCGTGCTGTGAAACATCGTGTTGAGTACGTGGTGCTCATGCTGTGCACGCGATAAGCTCGCCGAGGATTTTCGGTACGTACATAGTACGAGGTAATCACGATGTACACGATCAGTACGAGCTTAACACTAGCTTAACATGAGCTTAACACGTCTTTACCTGGACCTCACTACAAGTTTAATACGAGCATAGTACATGCTTCACTCGATCATCACGTGGTTAACACTTGCTTTTCACGTGCTCAGCACAATCGCGCGGAATTGACCAGGTGTTTCACATGTGCTACAGGCCCCCCCCCCTTACCCCAACACCACCCCCACCCCTCCCTAGTCTGCAGCAAGTTATCATTGAATTGTGTTGGAAGAACTATACCACCTAAGAAAAGGGGACGAGGAGGGACCCTGGGGGTCAGGCAGCTCAGGAGTAGCCCCAGAAAGAGGCCTCAGTGGGAGGAGCAGGCATCCGAGCAAGGTGCCAGCTGTAACGACCGTGATTGCTTTAGTTCTGTAGTGCAGGTCAGCGGTGAGCTGCCGGTCTGACATGTTGCTGCCAGTGTAATGATTTGTGGCCTCAACTGCAAGCTTCTATTGGGCCGGTTCTGCAGAGAATGCACTTAAAACACCTCGAGACCGTATACATCGTGTTACGGTCGTAGAGATCGTACTAAGCTTGTATTAAGGTCGTTTAAAGGTCGTGCTGTCTCGTAGTAAAACCATGTTACCCTCGTACAAAGTTCGTATCATATTCTTGGTGAACTTGTGCTTTACTCGTAGCACAGTGTAGCACATTGCCCGATGTACAAAATTTTTTTGGTGACTACGATCAGTCAGAGCTCGTTATATATCTGTTTGACATCGTGAAAGTGGGCGAGTACCTAACTCTCACTAACTAACTAACTAACTAACTAACTGTCTAACTCCCTGTCGTCAACATTCGTCCACTCTTAAATATTATGCTGTCGTTATGTCAACAACTGTGTGTGTATACGTGATGGCGTGCATGCATGCGCGTGAATGTGGCCTAAGAGTATAATTAACTAATTTAAATAATACTAATTAAAGTATATAATACAATCGTATAACAGCATATTATAATATGGCTCCATTGAATTAGAAGAGTTATACTCTGCACGTGTCCATTCCAACTAATAACTGATTGTTCCATTGTGGGCGTGTCGATTAATAGTCTATGCGTATATTTGTCTATTTATTGCTGCAAGTGTCGCGACCTGTCCCATCGAGTCTGTAACATGCCACGGGACGTGTCGATCATCCAACCGTATCCTATAGTCATGTAGTCGCGCGTGCGTGTCTAGGCGTGGCTATTGTCAAGCGTATGCGTGCGTTCGTGTGTGCCTTCTTGATGCCGATGCGTCCGTGCGTGCGTGCGTGCGTGCGTGCGTGCGTGCGTGCGTGCGTGCGTGCGTGCGTGCGTGCGTGTGTGCGTGCGTACGTGCGTGTGTGTGTGTGTGTGTGTCTCACTGTACATCCATTCGTGTTGGTGTGTCCATGTGGCTATGTCCCTGTACCATAGGAACCATAAAGCCAGCTGATGTGTTCCTATGGCATGGACGAAATCTATTTGGTTTCTTAATTGGTGTCTATTTTGAAAATGTATTTGCTGTAAGCTACCTATGATAGAAACAGCTCTCAGCAATAAAATTTAAAAAATCCACACCGGCGTTCTAAAATAAAATCTGGTCATATACACATGTATTTGCATTATTGTCCACCACGTGTCAATCACAAACACGCGCCGGTGATTAAATGATTAACACATAACACAATGACCATTTACTTACACAATGGCAATTTATTAATAAGCTGAGCGACCACCGGTGATTAAGTTATTGTCACCTTTTTCTTGAGCAGTCGTGTGTTTATCGTCCACATTTTATGGAGTCGGTCGGCCGATGTCAAATTCGATAGCTATAACTAATTTCATTTTTCAAGGATTTTCCCTACAGGCTGGTACTCGTTAATCAGTCGTCCGAATTTAACAATTTTTGGATCTCTATATTTGCAGATGAATGTTACATTTGCATAGTAAATCTCGTTACTTGCGACCATGTAGTTATTTATATATCCGTCTTCAAATTTGCGTAAAGGCCACTAAAACGGCAAAAAATCGCATATTTCGCTAGAAGGGTGGTCGTGGTCAGTAGGAGATTTCTCCGGAGTTGGGGGGGGGGGCGCATAATTTAATAATTCTCACATGGTCCAACTCCTAAATGGACCTCACATTTGTACAGTAAATTTGATTACTGCGACCATCTAGTTTTGGAGATATATTACATGGTTTGAAAACACGCTTACAAAGACCGCTGGCTCGCTAGGAGGTGGCCGTGGTCAGCAGGACATTACTCATAATTCACTTCGCATATTAAGAATCCTGTTAGGGCCTCATATCTGCGAGTCATGGTCACATTTGCACAGCAAATTGGGTGACATTCAGCCCAGTGGTTATGGAGATATTCTGCTTCAAACTTCTTTTACTACCGCTTTTCCCGATCTGGCTCGCATTTTATACCCAACCAAAATAATCATCAGAATTTTACAAGACTAGACACTAAATTATGCCTGATTAAAATAAACAGTCGATTCTTGCTCGATTAAATAGATTTTTTCGATTTTTTGATTATTTTATTTTACACAGGGTTATATAATAGCCAGAAAAAATAATTGACTATCAATGAAATATCGATTAACCGAACAGGCCTAATTTGTACTCAAAACAAAGAAATTTACGGTGACCACTGACATGCAATACAGATCAGATAGACAAGCGTCAAATTTATGTTCAACGGGCACCTATCATGCATATTTTCAAATTTCTATGTCCAAATCCATCAAACTACAAAGGGTAAATTTGTATTGGGCAATGGCGTAGGGGGGGGGGGGGGGCCTATAAACTTTCCTTGCACAAATTTGAAGGATTCTTCATCTTTATTTTCCCTCATTTTGGCGCACCCCATTCCGTGGTAGCTATTAGCTTATCATCCATCCATCCGACATGTTTTTCTTTAAACGACTTCTTCTCAAGAACCATGGGGGCGATTTCAATTATATTTGCAGGAAGCATTCTTAGGGCATAAATGATCCAAGCTTGTTTAAACGAAGCCAATCAGCAAATTTGGCCAGTGGCCATCTTGGATTTTGGCCGATTTTTATAAATGTCTTTAAAAATCTTCTCCGAAACCGCTTGGGGGATCGATTCAAATCTAAATATTCTCTAGGGAAAGAGCTGAACCAACTATGTTCAAGGGAACTTAATTTGCCAAATGTTTTCACGGCCATCGTGGATGCCCTAGCTTTCGCGAAAAGGCCGGAATTTGTAAGATATGAATAGGGACTATGGGTCAAGTGAAGTTAAAAAAACCATGGCTGCTGTGGACAAATCAAAATCTAGCGTGTTTAGCAGCCATATTGAATTTTTTTATTTGATGGATTTTGAAGCCGAAATTGGTTTTATATAAGTTTTTTGGTATGCTGATTTCAAATTTCTATTTTCGAAACTGTTGGATAGACCGTTTGGCAGCGCCATCTTGATTCTTTTTCCTGCCAAAAACTACAATACTGAAGCACTAGAAACGTTTTAATCTTCTCTGAAATTGTTTAGGGTATCGATTCAAAACTCATGAAATACCATATAGGGTAAGAGCTGACCCAAGTTTGTTCAACTTGGATGACCTAGCTTTCGTGAAAACGACTTCACCAGGAGCACTGAACTGGTCGAGCCGAAATTTCGGAGATATTATTCGGGACTAAGGATTATTAAATTGTGTTCAAAGGATGGTGATAGGTATGATAACCACTGTGGAGCCATCAAAATGTAGTGTGTTTGGTGGCCATATATATTCCAGCTTTTTATTTGATGGATTTTGACACTGAAATTGTATATTGAGTATGCTTATTTCAAATTTCCACTTTCGAAACTGTCGGCTAAATGTGTTGGAGGCCATCTTGAATCTTTTTTCCCAACAAAAGCTTCCATAATAAAGCAATGAAACATTTTAAATGTATTCTGGAGAACCACTGGGTCGATTTCAATTATATTTGGCAGGAAGCATCCTTAGGGCATAGAGATCCAAATTTGTTCAAAGGCATCTGATCGGCTAATTTGGCCATCTTGGATTTTGGATGATTTTTAGAAACTTTTATAACATCTCCGAAACCGCTTGGGGAATCAATGCAAACTCATGAAACATCATCTGGGGCAACAACTGCATGAACCAAGTTTGTTCAAGGGAACGTGCTTGGACAAATGTTTCAGCGACCATCTTGAATAACCTAGTTTACACGAAGAAGACTTATCCAGTATCACTAAAGTGATCAGGCTGAAATTTATGAGATATGATTAGGGACTAAGTGCCATTAAATTTTGTCCATGGAATGTTGATACGTAAAAAAATAAGGCCACCGAGGATCAATTAAAATTTAGGGTGTTAGGCGGCCATTTTAGATTTTCTGAAAATTTCTGAGAATATCATATTCAGACGAATTATTAACCATTGGGAAAATTTTAATAAAAGTTAGCTCAGCCTCTTTACAGAAATTAGATTGGTAAATGTTTCCAGTGATCATCTCATTTTGTTCGGTGGTGCCAGTGGCCAAATAATTCCAGGTGAGTGATACAGGCCAGTTGGGCCTCTTGTTCCATCCAAGATAGCTTTCAGACAAATCAGCCAATCAAGTTGTCAGTAACAAACATTGTTCAGTTCTTTCCCTACATGAAGTGTCTTCAGTTTCACATCAACCAGTCAAGTGGTATTGAAGATGCTTAATGGTGTTTCTAAAAATTAGTGAAAAACTGAAATAGCTCCCAAACAAATATACCAATCGGATTCATTTGTCCCATCTTCGAATACTTCCTGCCAATCACCAAATTTGGTTGAAATCGGCAGACTAGTTCTTCAGTTAAAACTATGACAGTTGTAGGGTTATGCAAGAAATTCCGTGATAACATATTTCGATTCTGGCGTTTTCAAAAATAACTGGCTACCAAGCGGATCAACCATTCATCTTCCATTGCTCAAACTTCTACGACAAAAGATACGTACTTGCTGAGAAAATTGGTGAAAACATGTAATGCTAGAAATGGGGTGTGATTATAAGTTCCAGCAATGTCAGAAGTTCCCCGAAAACACATACATTTTTAAAGCAGTTTTGGAAGAATCGTGATCATGGAACTAATCGATCAATCAACTTTAAATATTTCAAATTCATAATCAGCAGGCCATTAACCCTTAACACTGTGATGTATAAATTTTAGGCCCATAAGATGATGGCTCCTTAAAACATGTTGCAAATGTATGAATTTAGTTTTAGCTATGCCCAGCCCATCTCTAGCTAGGCTCCACCCACGCTTAGCCAGTGTTGGGATCAATCGAACTCATAACTCCATGACTATCAATTTCCAGAGCTATAGAGGTAAGCTGTTGCATATTTTGAAACTAATTCGACTGGTTGTCGTTGCTGCCTATGGCGGTGGCAGCAACAACACCCAGTTGCATTTAGTTTCAAAATATTCAACTGCATGTTTATTATATAGTAAAAACATACAATTCGTACAACAACGCTTAGTTCGTCATCAATTAACAGTTCGAGACGAACTTAGCTACATCATTCGTGACGTAGCTGATTATGGCGTCATCATACACGTCATGTAGTTGATTATAACGCCATATTATTGACTGACAAACCTGACTCCTTCATTGACAATGCAATGAAAACCATTCTATACTATGCATTGCGAGCAGATTTATCGAAAATATTTCAGCTAAATATATTTCAGGATGTAGGCCTACATCAGGTTCACATGAAAATCTCAAAACTAATAGTGTGAAAACCACACAACATAGTACGTAGGATTGAATACCGCTCAAATTTGCATAAGCGGCATTAAGCACCTACCTATCTTTAGTGACAACATGTAGATGGTTATAGCCGTGCCCATTATGAACGTCATGGTTGATTGTAGTTCATGGCAAGAAATATATTCCATGTCTGTCTTCGGAATTAACATCGTAGTCCCCTTCTCCATCCAGCTTTCCTTTCATCAGTAAAACAGACTGCTGTTACACAATCCGGATCTATCGGATTTGTTCTAATTATTGAGCCGTCATGTCTTGTTTAGGATCATAAGATGGCTATACATGTAATGACAATATACGAGATTGAAGGAAATTTCAATTTCCCTTTCTCCGAGATCTAACAATACTCACCATTCTATTACTTCTCTACAAGCTATCCTGGATAGCTGGCCCCAGGACTATAGACATAGTAAGCTTTACCGACTCCTGGAACCGTGTATTCGGCTCCCAACTGCCGAGTACCCGTTTGCCATGAAGCTCATATTGGTTGCATAGCCACCAAACAAGAGATACCCATGGCTTGCCTCCGTGGGGTTAGGAGGCTGGGTCCGTAACAGAAAGGTGAGTATTGTTAGATCTCGGAGAAAGGGAAATTGAAATTTCCTCCATTCTCCTTCGATCAATACTCACCATTCTATTACTTGTGATATACACCAGATTTAGTCAGTTACCTGGTGGGAAGGGGCAAGCCATCAACTGCTACTTTTGCCCCTTGGAGAAAGAGCTAGCCTTAACCTTGATTAATGGAGACCTAAAAGGCCCATCAAGTTAACGGAACCGAATCACATTCGCATCACTGCCCCCCCCCCCCCCTTTTCTCCTAAGAAAAGGGAGAGAACTCACGAACATGCATCTCGCCTGAAAACACAAATATGCCAAGAGGGTTAACTACTATTTGCATATATAGCCTGGGAATGAGCATGAATATATAAGATAAATGAACATAATATATAGACATAATACAAAAAACTCTCAATCTTGAATTACCTCATGATATTTGGATTCCAGATGTGGCGCCTCCAACCATTCACTTGTCCGGCCATCAGTGACACAATCTGGTTGACATCCTCTCGCTCGACCATGTCTGCTTCTTAATTCTTTCTTACAAATGCCAAAAAAGGGAGAAGAGCAGTGTGGTCGTATAACTATCGTTTCAAAACAGCTAAAGCGAGTGGATTGGCGGAGTCTGGCACATCCCTCATATAGTAATCCGTGAAAGAGAACTCACAGTGCCATTGTGCAACAGCCATGATGTCCTCTAACGGAACACCATTGTAAAGGGCGGTCGAGGCGGCTATTCCTCTAACATTGTGTGCCCTTGCGCATTGCACCTGGTGCCCAGTCACAATCTCATGCGTAGTCTGAATTCATTTGACTACCCAACGAGAGATAGAATCCATGGATGCGGTGCCATATGGCTTCTTATGGCAGATCCACAGATGTCTATCATTCGACCGTAATGAATCTGTCTGTTTCTTGTACTTAGTCAAAGCACGGACTGGGCACCAGACACTGGCATCACGATCAAACCTAGTTAGTTTCGGTATAATGATCGGTTTGCCGGGATATCTCAAAGATTGATTCTTTGACATAAACTCTGCTTTTGGCAGTAGACGGAGACCCTCCCCGGAGACAATAAATCGGTCCCTGTCTGCTGAAAGTGCATGGATCTCACTGCGCCTTCTAGCTGAGGAAGCTGCCAATAGAAAGACCGCCTTTAGATTCAAATGCTTTAGATTAACCGAACGCAATGGTTCGAAAGGGTGCTTGGCCAGTACATTAAGCACTAAAGATAGACTCCAGGCTGGAATGACTACCGGTTGTCTCGGTCGGAGATTGCTCATTCCCTTCACCATCACATTCAACTGGGCCACCTCTGGACTATCCCTGTTGGCTAGACATGGGATAACTGATGCCAAAGTTGATTTGTATCCATCAATTGTGACAGGAGCTAGTCCTGAAAAGAACAGCTCACAGAGAAAGTCTGCTATTTGCTGAATAGTGGATTGACAGGTATCAATACCCTTTCCTTCACACCAGTCTGCAAATCTGTTAACCTTGTTGTTATATGACTTGAAGGTTGACCTCCTTCTCGCAGCTGTGATGAAATTCGCAACTTGTCGAGAAAAACCTTCCGACGTGGAACGTCGTTTGATAACATCCACGCAGTCAATTTGAACATTTCGGGATGCTCGTGTAGGAAGCGTCCCTTGGCCTGCGAGATTATGGTCGGAATCTTGGGTACCGGCACTGGATTTTCCACCAGCAAATCTAGAAGATCCGTGAACCACACCCTGCTGGGGCAAAATGGCGCTATTAGCAGGACCAGGCACGGCTCCTCCCTGATCTTCACCAATATCTTCGGTAGAAGAATGCTAAGTGGGTACGCGTAAGCGTGTATCCCTCTCCAGCTTATCGCCAGAGCGTCTGTATAGATGGAATTTGTATCTGGAATCAGCGAGACATACGTCATGATTTGAGCATTTTCCCTTGTTGCGAGCAAGTCTACGTTGGGTTTGCCCCAATGCTCGAAGATCCTGTGTAGAACTGGAGGGCTGAGAGACCATTCTGTTGGCAGATTTCTCTGTCTGCGAGACAAAGCATCCGCCAGAATGTTCAATCGCCCAGGAATGTGAGCTGCTTTCAAAACAACCAAGTAATTCCTGCACCATTTAATCAAGTGCCACACTTTGATACATAGTGTGGGTGACTTGGTCCCGCCTTGGCGATTTATGTATGATACTACTGTCGAGTCGTCCGATTGTATCAATATCGCCTTGCCCCTGACTTTTGGAAGAAACTTTTCCAATGCCAGTTCCACTACCATCATTTCCAACAGATTGATATGCAGCTGGCGCTCCTGGAGAGTCCATGTGCCCGAGACCTGGTGTTCTCCCAGGCAGGCCCCCATCCCTCCAGCGATGCATCCGTGTACACGGACAGCTGGGGTGGGGTAGGTGCAGCGAAACTCCTACTAGGAGATTCTGACGCTCTTTCCACCATACAAGATGCGACATTATTGGCTCCAAAACTGGCACCACCTTTGACAGGGGTTCTGTTCCCTGTTTCCACAGAGACATCAGATACAACTGGATAGGTCTTCGCATCAGAGCAGCGTACGGGATTACCTGCTCCATGGAGACCATCATGCCCAGCATCTGAAGAAACCGCCTCTCCTGAATGTGGTTTCCCAATCGAAAACTGTTGGGGATGGCTAACAGAGACACCACTCTGGGCTCTGACGGGTAAACCGTCCCCCTCCTCGAGTTCGAATTGCATCCCTAAATAAACGAAATGTTGATTTCTCCTTGTTGACGATCCAGCCTGTATCTGAAAGCAACTTCAGAGTCAGAGCAGTATCCACCTCTAACCTGATTGATGTGTCTGCTTTGATCAGCCAATCGTGTATATAGGTGTGAAGCACCGCGTTCTCTTTTCTGATAAACGCTGTCACCGCAAGGACCACTCTGGTGAAAATCCATCCCCCTGTGCTCTTGGGGACAAGGAACATGTTTGAATAGAAGCCTGGACTGTTCCGGTTTGCTGGTTTTAGTGCTCCCTTCAGAAGCAAACCTGACACTTCGTTTTGAATGGCTTCCAACTTGTCTGGTTCCCTTGTTACGGGCGTCCAGACAGGTGCCAAAGACAGATTCTGTGGTGGAAAGTCCCACCACTCCGGCATGTACACCTGGGTTAACCATCCCAGGACCAGACTGTCTGACGTCACACCTCGCCAAGCCTCGACGAAACGCATGAGCCTTCCACCAACTATAGACGCATCGATGCATAATGGGGGTGTCTGGCTCGCGATCAGCTCCCCCCCCCCCCCTCTCTTGACGAGAGAGAGAGAGAAACATTTTGGTCTTGGCTTGGCTGGTCTAACTGGCACCGCAGATACGAAGGGAGCCCTCGTACCCTCAGGTACCATCCGCTCCGTTCTTTCAGCCCTTTGAGGACTTCCCCTTCCCATTCCCGTCTCTCAGGCGATCAGGAACAACATTAGGGAGGGTAGGGGTCTCCACAACCTTCTTGGCTTTCTTTGCCAGAGGCGGCTGAGAAAACCCAGTAGAAACAGAAGCAGCTCTAGGCTTAGCTTTCGCCTTGCTTTTATGCTTTTTCTGCTTCTTAGCAGGTTGTCTGGTCAGCGGCTTAGCTACAGCCCCTAGTGCTTGCGCCTGATGCACTAGCTCTAGCTGCAGATTAATCGCCAACCGATTCTGCGCAATGCTGGCCGTGTCCTATAAGATGGCCTGCGCTTGGCCAACAAAGATGCTAGGGCCTGTCAGGGGCGTCCCAAGAAGACGCTCCCTGACGGCAGTAGCCGGACGCATTTGGTCAAGGACCATCTGCCTCCTGGACCCAGTCACACGCGCCTGCACCCTTGCCAATGCGTCCATAGACAGCACCAGGCCGTCATTAACGCACGAAAGAGTCACAGGTGGCACAGGGTGGCCTGCCTCTGCTTAACCCCACACCGACTGCAGTAGGCGATAAGAGCGGGTGACAGCACTCATTGCTGCCCTCACCCCTTCATCACATAGGGACAGGACTTCATCATGGTGTACCTGAGCTTTGTCCACGAGTGTCGGGGTGGGGCCACCCACTCCAGCACTCTGGACACCCAGTACCCAGCGGTCATTCTCAGTGACCGATGGGACAACACCATACCTGTCGTATTCCCCCCGTGGAATACGACACCTCGCCCGCACCTCCCTGTATGCCGAAGGAAGCTGGCCCTTGGTCAGGAGTTGTTTGCTATAAATAGCATCAAGCTACTCCGTAAACCTTGGATCCAATCCAAAAAACTGGATCCGGGCTGCGGGCAAAATCCCCGTCCTAATCGATGCAACCGATGGACGGGGTGCATCCTCGTCGGCCGTGGTCGAAACCACAGACGGCTCTACCTTGGCTAGCTAAGCCAGAGACTCAGACCAATCTGTTTCCGAGGAGGACACTCCAGTGAACACGTCACCCATTGCTGATATGCCAGGAACTCCGGTAGCGTACGGTTCTGCCGCCACCCCATGGAACACATGTAGCGGTTGAGGAACCATGGCCAAACACGGGCACCAACGGCACCCCATGTCTGACCGCCAGACCAGGCGAGATAGGTGAGTACCACGCCTGGCCTGCCACACCCGTCACTGTGTCGGTTGGCGACAAACCAACCATCTTGGGACCGGTGCCCGGTACCGGAGTGGCCTTAACCACGGGTAGAGCTGCTGGCCTGGCTTGCGCCAAGCCAGACAATTGGAGGACGGTTCCGTCCAGGACGGAATCGACCTCCATGCTCTCCACCCGTGGCATCACAGGCCGCAGCAACCTCTCCTCTTCGGCTTCCTCGTCTTCAGACCTCGAAGAGTCGTCACTAGACGAGGAAACCGTGGAGCCAGCTACCACTACTGGACCACCCAGAGGTGGCCGCAGAGAGACAGAGCCCATCAGGCCGGAGCCCGACGGGACTGCCAGGGGGCCGTACGAGATGGCTCTCTCAGTTGCCTGTCCAAGGACAGGGTCCGAATCAAACATGGGGAGAGACTGCCCTACAACCTTTGGCAGCAGGGACGACACCAGCGTGGGCAGAACGCTATGCAAGAAGCCTTGCATAGCATGACCAAACCACGCCGGCGGTGCCATCTCAGCCACCTCCGGTTGCAGACGTGAATGCCCCCAAGGGCCGAAACGGACGCTCCACGATTTACTTTCGGACCGCCTGACCACGCGTCAGACCCTGCCAAGTCCTTCTGTGCAAGGAACTTAAGCATCATATCGACCGACCACACTGCGCAAACGTTACACCTACTGTCAAGATTACACTTGGTACAGCGGAAACAGACATGGTCCTTGAACAGAACCTTTACGAATTTGTGGCACTCGTCACATGATGGCGGGGCTGGCTTGGCCTATAAATAAGCACAAACCTACAATAAGCAAGCGGAACGAAACAAACATGGAAGGCATGCAATTAATTTTCAAATATTTTGACCATAAATTAAATGTTAACCCTCCCGCACCCCACCCCGCAACGTTACAGCAAAGATCGCATTGATTATGACGACAAGAACGAAGCGGGCAATAATACACCCATACACTGGTCCTCAAGGATGTATAACGGAACCAGGAATCATATCGCATAGCATTCGGGTATATTTACTAATAAATATAAATTATACTCCTAATGAAGGCCAAAACGATATGTGAAGAAACAACCAAATGTAAACAAACTGCTGTAGCACACGGTAAAACCGCAGACCACACATCTAAATCAAGAATTTTGAAACCACCGATCATTGCAAACCGATCGTGATAACACGCAAAACTTGAAAATTCCACAGTTTTTCTGGTACCAAGTAAAGTACGCAGCACCTAGAATCAGATGCGCGAATTAATGAAACATTTTCTTCACATAAACATCCGAGTAACACGGGTGTGACGTCACCCGCTCGGATCTTACGGAGAACGACATCAGCCGATTTTCGTGTTAAAAACACCGTCAACCAACACCTAATTTCATATCTGCCGATCGCCTGTTGGGGTTTAAAGGAAGGCGATCATCTGGCATATTTTGTTGTTAACACGTCCCAGCTTCTTTGGGGTTAGAAATTGGAATATGCGACACAGACGAAATTTTGAAGACCTAAGTCTTTTTAACTATGGAATAACATGGAAATATACAACCTGGTTATCATCGGCAGCATCCATGGTAATCCTATATATCCTTAGAGAGCGCACAAAGCTATCACAATTTACACAGAAAAAAGACTTAAATAATCTCAAGACTTCCAACTGCAAAAAAGCATGTGTCTCTTGTTGCTATGCAAACAAGAATGAGCTTCATGGCAAACGGGTACTCGGCAGTTGGGAGCCGAGTACCCGGTTCCAGGAGTCGGTAAAGCTTACTAAGTCTATAGTCCTAGGGCCCAGCTATCCAGGCTAGCTGTATCAGAAGCAATAGAATGGTGAGTATTGATCCAAGGAAAAAGATAGCTGTGGATCTGGTCTCATGGCACGATCACGCACAGACATGGATAATACATATATTGCAGGAAATGTATACATAATTAACCATGATAAACTAGTTGTTTCCACATTGTTCAACCACTATGTCATACGTTATCTGTTGGATGATGACATTTAGCATTAGAGCAACAGGATGAGTTATGCCGGAACTGGTCATTTATTATGACCATCTCATGAAAATGTTATACTCATAATTTCAAGTGTAGCTCACGGGGTAGCGTCGGGCCATTCTGGTGTCTGGTGTCGGCTCGCCGCGTCGCATGTACACTACGAGTGATGACACTGGCTAGCTTCCGGTCTAGGGGATACGGATCCCGTGCGACACTGCCCTACGGGTAACAAAAACCGGCTCCTTAGGCCGGTGGAACTCAATCGTTCCGGTGGGGCCGTGCGACCATTGTCGTGAAGATTGAACACAACAGTATCATCCCATGAGTGTGTGTCACCGGTATGCCTGTCCATAATAATTTCGTGATCTATGGACCTACAATATTTGATTGGTGACCTAACTAAAATAAGTCTATACAATTAATTTACCTAAACAGTCCGTCAAGTATGCTAGATAAAAATGAGCATACGAAAATGCAAGACATAGAGACAGCCTGATGAACCTTTAAACGTGGGGCTCCCGGAGGTACCACACAGACTCGTAGGTCCGCAGAGGTAGCCCCGCAAAGGAGACGTCCGCATACGAGACCACTAATTAACGTAATATAAGTTATTAAGTTATTATACCTCTAAGCTGAAAGGAAAGAAAATTATCTTTTATAGTGTCGAAAAGCTATGTGCCTCACGCGGGCATTACTTCTGATGCTCTTTTTGGGTGAGAAGAGGTAGCCGCGCGCGGGCCGTCGTCACTGAATCCTTGCGAGAGGCAAGTGCCTCGCACCGGCCTCCATCACAGGAAAATACTGCCACCGCTTAAAGCGGGAGAAGAGTATTGGCCAAAAAGGGCCTACTCTAATATTCAACCAAAATGCTACAAAGAAAAGACCATAATTAATGAAATTATGACTATAATGTTGCGTGCTGCTTTACGTGAAGACGGGACGAGCGACTCCCGACGGATTCCCACGTCACCGACTGGTTTTTTTAAACATGCTGAATTAGTAAGTGCCGCTTTTATTTATGCGGGCCTTCTTCTATGCCTAACCTAATATTTAGTTTTTAGAGACAAGAACTAGTTTAGGCCGCAAATGGTGGGCGCCTTACCTAGCTTTTAGATACGTCTGTCATTGAGAGCGGATGTCCTAGGACATCAACACTCAAGACAGCGTACATACATGTTATTTCGCAAGACCTCCAAGCTTGGTGAGAATCCGGAGATATTGCTCCATAATCACATAAAACGTCACAGGACAATGGTTACTTTTCACAAGAGCAAGTTTTTAGGCAACTGATTTGTCGTTATGGTGGTGGTAAGAGACGAATACACACCGTGAATGTCCTTCCCGTGAGGGCGTGGCAGATCCTAACATATTGTCCAGATATTCTTAGAGAATTCGGTGGGGATGCGTATCTCGCCCATCACCAGGTCCTATGGAGCTAACCTTTTAACCTGATGTTAGGTGTAAACGCAAGTTGCCCAATTATGCACTGCGGTACGGGGGAGACTTTCTAGAAGATGAAAAAGAAATTAATAATTATAATATGTTTTCGCAGTGCTTCTTGCATTGGCAAGGATAACTAACTACTAAGTATCAGAAGATACAGGGGAAGTGTATGTGACACCACACCCTGGCCATCACCGCTTGGAAACCCCAATAGTTTCCCAGGGTCGGATCAGTCCATGGTGCGGATAAGGACATCCAAACAATTAAGAAGCCATAAGGCTTAGTGGAACATGAAGAGAGACAATAACTTATAAATATGAGGCCCAATAGGTATGTTGGCCAATTTTACACAACCTTGCCGGAGTGCAGGGCTAAATTATCGCAACTACCGGAAAAGAGGCGTACCCTATGTGTCTCTTGACGAAGAAATTGTCTCTAATCATAGTAAACCTATCCTATTGAGCTAAATAGACAGGCTTTTAGTCGGTAGCATGCCGGATAAACAGAGTTATAGCGCGGACAGCGACCTCAGTGAAAAATTGTTGGTGGCGGGAGAAAGTGACGCATATATAAATGTTTCTGCATGGTGTTTCCTACGTGCACTGCAGTCCTACGTTTTCTACAAATAAACAAAACATATGAACTGATGGCCACTGGCCATATATAAATTAACCAGAACAATTAATACGGTGTGAAATGATTAGAATAATACATATAGTACAGGTTGTTGGAACTACTACGGTGCGGTTAGTAAAAACACCTTACAGTAAAATAAGAATAACTATAAACAGATAAAGAAATTATAACTAGAGGTCCTAAGACCGTTACGGTTCCTTTTAGTCATCAGGACCGTTTACACACAAAGTATAATCATCAAAGTTATAATTAATGGAATAATTAAAGATGTTAAGTATAGTTACTTGAATAGTCGGTAGCCATTCTTAAAGACGGGCTATCGTGTTACTGAAATTGATACGTCACTGTCAGCGTGACGTGAGTTGAAGCGTTCTCTGGTAACTGGAAAGTTCCCGCATGTCGGTTCCCGCAAACAGGATTCCCGCATGCAGTCCAGAACGGGAGCGGAGCGAACTCAGGTCGGTAATCACAATGTAAGAATGTCTAATGAGCAGTCAGTAAGTTCTATAATAACATTACGGCTAGGAAGGAAGTTCCTGTACACCGACGGTATGGATGAGTGTTAAGAACAACCCATTTATCAGCGGGGTTTGTCGAATACGGATGAAGATCATAACTAAGCTTAACAGTGCGGGTACGTCAGTTAGCTCTTAAGACGTACCTGGCAAAGTTTACTTGCCGCGGTCAAAAAGTTTAAATAAACCTGCACGACATCAGTGCGGGGGCGGTTGAATAACCACTTTTTGGCGTGTCTGGCAGATCCAACGAGTTATCCACCAAAGAACATCGCTGCCTCGACATCTGTAGAAACACATATTCAGGCCGGGAAAGGCCTCACCACAAGATTGTGTTCCGAGTTAGTTCTTAATTCAGTCGAAAACAATAATGTCGAAAGTTTCCAAAAATGTTCGGGAGTTACAAAATTCTTTTAAGACGCGGTGGGTTGGGTGGCTGCCGTTAAGCTACGGGACAGATGCTGACCAAGACAGAAGTGATCTATTTGATACTGTCTTGGCTGATCGTAGCTGCTTTTGCAGATCCAACCTGTTCGGCCCCTGGCCGAGGATGCGCTCCGACTCTGGATTCTATCCCATTTTATACTACTCGTGACGTCATAGGCGCAGGACTCAACCAATCATCGGCCGAGCAATAGCCAATCAGCGCGCAGCCAATAATGACTCAGATGAATGTTCTAGAACTTCGGCGTACACGTGGTTATGACGTCACGGCAATATTTTGAAGATAATCAAAGGTGTTTTCCATTTCTTAACCGATTTTGAAATGGGTTACAGATTTGGAAATCCTGATTGGTCTTGATTGATACCCGATTCGGCGGGAACAAGCAATTATAAAGGATTACAATGTACCTACTCGGTACATTAAAAGTGCTACCCTATATTGGACGTGATATGTGCGATCTGTCTATGCAGGGGTAAGCTCGCGCGTGCGCGCTACGCGTTTTAACGAGTTTAGTCGTTTTTACGACGAAATCTCTCTCATAGGCTCACATACCCTTATAGCTCTACCCAGGGGGGCGTGTTCAGGGAACGAAGCCAGGACGGGTGGCGCGTACCCATCTTAGCTGGTACGGCTAGCACCCTACCGGTCGATCCGTACTACACAAGCATGAGATACAGGTAGGCTTGCATTCATCATATGACGTCATAATCAACTAAGTGACGTGCATGATGGTGTCATAATTAATTATCGCATGAATGACTCGATTTAGTCTGTATTAAACATGTAATCGTCCGTCAGGGTGTATAAATTGTATGTCTTTACTATTTAATAAACATGCTGTTGAATATTTTGAAACTGCTGGCAGCGACACCCAGTCAAATTAGTATCAAAATATTCAACAACTTACCTGCATAGTTTTCTGAAAATTGATAGTCAGGGAGTTCATGGATCGATCGATCCCAGCACGAGCGAGGTGTAGGTGGAGCTTGGCTAGTGGTGGGCGCGACACAGCTAAAACTGGAAAGGTCCATTTTAACTCAGTAATACTGGAAAGCTGAAGACCACATTGAAAATAATGTGCATGGAACATCTTCCAATCAAATTCATTACTAAGTAATCGTCAGATTTCACTTTTCTTGTACGCTCCCGGCTGTCTGGTTTGAATGGCTAATCAACAATATGGATGCTGAACCTGGATGACAGGTGATGTGATGAAATATTTAACGCTTCTTGTCAAATCAAGGAACTTTAGCATGGCGCTAACCGCATATTTAATTTTCTTTCTAACGCTAATCAGGCCACGATATTCATCCAATACATTCACACGTAGACGTCACTTCAACGCATCTCACACGTCTAAAGTTAACCTTTTAATGGTAACATTTGATCAGGAATATCAAAATATTTTCTTTTTGAATGTGCATTTGCAGGTGAAGAGAAGACTGTTTTTTGAAGATTTCCGACAGGAATGACTGGCCCGGTTAGCATGGACATCAACAACATATTCCTTTAAATCCACATCCGCTCTGCCCATCGTTAGCTGGTAGTGGTTAGAGTCGTAGTGGATGTAACGTTAGTGGTAATTGCACTGCGTGTGGTGATGATGATGGTGGTGGTCGTGGGGGAATATGGTTGGTGTTGTTGGTGGTGCTGGTGGTGGTAGTGGTGGTAGTGGTGGTGGTGGTCATGGTAGTGGTCGTGGTGCTGTCTGTGGTGATAGTCGTGATGGCCTCGATATTGGTAGTGGTACTGGTATTAATAGTTCACCTCACACCAAACCACATCAGTTTGCATTTGACACAAATCGCCGTATACCATATACATGTGTAGGCTACATATTACCCCCAAGCTCCCCTACTACCGGGAATTTGTATCTAAAAACGTGAAATCATGCAGCTTATCAGATGTACATACATAAAAGGCACTATTTCGCTGACTATCATGTTTAGGGGTCATTTGCTTTGATATGCAAATACATTAAGTGGATTGAATTGAGATGATCTACACATAGATCAGTGACGTCCGCATTTTTGGATCGGTTTAGAACGTAGTTTTAAAAATATTTCTTGCATTCTTGCCATCAGTTAATAAGTTTTCTGTATTTTATTTAGCGAATGGGGGTAGATGCAGATTTGACGAGTTCTTTTACTGTGGGGAAAAGAAAAAGGTCGCTGTAAAACAATATGGTGGACACTCACCTGATACAAATTGCAAACATGACTAATTAATTTGCTTACTATTTTTTTAATTTAAAATTTATTTTATTTTATAAAGGCCCTTCGGTTTTAAGTGCTCGTATTTGTTCACATGGTAATTTAGAATGGAGTTGCTTATCTTCTTCGCAATCGATTAATCAGTGTATTGTTTGCTATGAGCAATGGCGCATGCGGAGAGATTTAGTTACATTACAGAAATGCACATGTCTTCTCTTCCATAAGTTTTTGTGGTCATATGTTAATTGTATCGTACTATATGGGGCAACTGATTGAAACGGCAAAAATGATCAACTACCAGAAAAATTACGTGGAGCAAAAGACGTTTGCCGAGGCATGCTGGTCACCCGATATAAGCCTACGCCTGGTAAGTCACGCGCGTTCTTCTCATGCCCTCTAGCCGCTGGATAATTTGAATCGCATAGATTTGTACATATGCCAAATGACTTTCTCTGCGAATATCGTGCTTAACCCAGTTTGTAGTAGCATTTACGAATATCTATGCTATGTAATCAAAAGCGACGTTATTGGTGAAGGAAAGACTATTTCCGGTGTCTGGCTCATGTCCTGATATTTAATATGTGCTGTGAGAAAGATTATCAGTATTTATCTTTGCCTGCAACAGTCTACAGCAACATCATCATCAACACAACCGTTACCCTGATAACGCAGGTTACTGGGCCGGTACAAGCTACACACCAGGCCAATGCGATCCAGTATCCTGCGTTCTTGGAAAATATCACGTGACCACAATTGATTGACAGACGTCATATAGCAATGATTAGATTTATATATAAGGGAAGATATACCACGATCACGATAGCCATGAAGCCACAACTTCACACAAGGACCGTGAATCTTACTGGGCCAATTAGCTAATATGGATCCAGTTGGTATCATTCACGCAGACTGATATCCAGCTCTAAACCCTATGGTGTATGAACTATATAACCAGGCAAACATTGACCAACAACTTCTGATAGGACGATGCTGCTGATAGATATATTCCTCGTGATATGGTCGTTACCAGAATAGCTATTATTATAGATGGAAGCTCGATAAGTACTAGATATCTGATTAATGTAACAAACAGGCCATCATCATCATCAACAATCCAGAAGTATTTGGATGTGACGTGGCGTTTCTGTTGCTGCCCTCAGGTAAATGCAGACCCCCATGCAGTGTCCTAAATGGAAGAGGCCCTCATCTGTCACTCTTGAAAGTATCTGAGGTGATGTTTAATTTTGTCACTAGTTATCTGACGTCACATTCAAAATAATGTCGCTTCCTCACAAAACTGGAAATGTCGGTCACGAAAGTGTATGAGTTATATGTCTCAGGTGAATTCACTATTTAATAAGCGTTCTATTGAAAATGTTGAAACTAATCTGATTGGGAGCTGTTTAGTTTTAAACTAAATTAGTTTTCCCTGTCATCAGGGAAAGGGTTAATCACCCATAGGGAGACCACTTTAGAAGAACACATGAGGAGTATGGCCGTGGAAGTCTGATGGATTTACCAATCTCATTAATTTTAGGAAGATCACTACCACAATGGCTCATCATACATTATGGCTCTTCATACACTATATTAGTATCAATAATAATAATAATAATAATAATAATAATAATAATAATAATAATAATAATAATAATGCTACATCACATACTGGATTACCGTCTTTAAGCTTGATGAACGCCCCTCACCACCACCCCCACCCCCACCCCCAACCCCCTCACCCCCCCCCCCCCCACCTTCCCAACCCGCTCTCCATTACCTCTAGCAACTTAAAACTGCAGATCTTCTAGCAATAAATGTTAAACATAGAAAAATATTGCATATGTACTGTAGGGTTGGGCGATATTGCTCAAAGCATAACGATATCGGTATGTCATTAAAATACCGCGGTATCACGATATATCGTCATTTGGGTGGGGTGTGGAGTTAGGGTGTAAACATAGAACATGTATTTCAAATTGGTGGTGTCTACAAGTTATTTTCATTAAATTTGTTGCATTGAAACCGTAAATTGAGATCGCCATGATTGCCATTTCCGCATATTTAATACACGAAATTCCACACTTTGACACCCTTCAATATAGTTTAAAGCAACGAATGTAATGTAACTAACCGTATTCATCACAAATAAGACAAATAAAGGATTCTCTTCTGTTCTTGTGTTGTATTTTGTGTTATCTTTACCTCACGACAACTGTCAAACGATTTAGCAAGGAATACGCATTAACTTCATTGCGCAGAAAGGAATTCCGCAGAGCGAAATCTGATTGGCCGCCGTATCATACTTGAGCCAATCAGAATTCACACTGCAGAATTCCGACAGCTGTTATCACGCCCGCCGCTGGCATAGACGATGCAAATTAATAAAATAACAAAGCATGATTTTGAACGAGAACCAGCGTGAAGACTGGAAACAATTATATCAGATATTATTTGGTCTGTAATATTAAATACTAATTTGCCCCATTGTAGACCTATTCAAATTCGTTCACTACTTAGCGGACTTATCCATTGATCTAACGACGTAGCCCGGATGTGTGAAATTAGCCCAGTTAACACTGCAGCCAAAACTGCCACAAAAGATAGAAGACTGGAAATAATTTGGCCTAAATGTTTTATTTTAAGGCTCACTTAGAATAAATCTGTAATGTTATATGTGGAATGAATTTTGATCTGATTCGTTTAAAAATGCTAAATATATTGTATAAAGTTACATAAAAACGTATAGTGGTAAAGCAAGAGATTAACTCCCCCCTCACCCACCGTTCCAACCTGTGGTATTGATAAGGGATTAAGTGTGTGTGGTTTCCTATCGACCTAAAAAGTTTTAAAGTTTAAATCTGTCATGGTCATAAGAATGTTTAACCATGCAGCTCAATGACTAATGGATAAATAGCTTGACCTGTAGTAATGACGTCATCAGAATGGAATGTGGGTAGCGCAAATGGTATTTCCTACTGACTAACACTCAGAATGAGGCAAGAAAAACATGGCGTCGTCTATTTATGTAATTATGAAAAGTGAACAACAAAGGATTATTTTGTACTTTAAATCATTTTATTAGCGCAAACAAACCATGAATTAAATGAGCACAGATTATTTTGGAGTTTATTAAGTTTTTATTACCTTAGACAAAGACTGGATTATTACTTAAAGACTATTACTGGACCGAATAGAGGTAAGAGTATGACATTTCTTACTTAGTTATTTATATTATGCTCACAGTTAAAAGTGCAATATCGTCCTGTCGATATTGACGATATTTACGATTTTTCGAAATTATGACGATTTCGGTATCGGTGTTCGGTATATCGCGATATTGACGATAATATCGAAAAATCGGCCAACCCTAATGTACTGTGGGGTGGGGGGGGGGGGAGGGGGATAACTTGAATTAGATCTGCCCATTGTGCTAAATACTGTAACAGTGTCCGACTCATTCAAGCAAAGTGAATGGGGTTTATAGAGCTCTTCCATAGCGGGCATTGAAGAGTGGCTTTATCACCACAAATTAGAAACTATTCGAGTAGTGTGAACGAATTCGAGATGTGACGAGCTCATCGACATTCTGAGCAGGCTTCCCATTCCAGGGTAAGAATAGAGACCCTGACTTATTTCCGGGACATAAATTGATCTTGATTTCTGTTCGAATTACAGGGATGCTATGCGACGACGTATCTCCAATCCGAGTTCTTTGACACTTTGCCCTATAAATATATTCTGACATCACATGCTTGCCCCCAAATATTGCCTGTATTTCAAGACTATTCAGCGCAAGTGTGTCAAATTCCAGGATAAAATGAGAACCCCATATTATACACAATGACAAAAAATTGCGTGAAAATTGCATTCAGGTAAATTATTGTCAAAATAATTAGTAGGTAATGCGATGTGGTGCAGATTGGAATGTAAATCTTTGCTGAAACAGCTTTCAATCTAAATATTCTAAAGTAATCGTTATAATTTCATTCGACAGTCGGTCGACTATTTCAGGAGTTAATTTTTGCCTGAAAAAATATTGAATTTGTAAGCTTATCCTATGTACACGGTGCATCATCTTTAGTGTAGCCTATGGTTCAAACGCAGAACATCTCGAGTAGGATATCGATTTAGATATCTCATGCAATGATGATAGGAGACGACCATTATAAAACATAGATACAAATATTGTCCAGTATTCTGTGAAAGGGAGCGGCGGCTTGGTGTAGTGGCGAGCGCCGAGGACTACCTAATTGGAGAACGAGGTTCGTGCGTGAGCTCACTATAATATAGATGAAATACAACCAGCCTGGATACGGCGTGAATAAGACCCGGGATCAGGGACTGGATAGACGCCAAACAAACCAATAGCTTCTATCTTCTGTGAAATTCCATGATCGGCTACTTAACACATGCAACCTATACTAAGCACGTTCACGCAGACAAGTAAAATAAAGACGATAACACTCATGTAAATCCAATACTGTCCAAGACAAATCAGCAATCGGGCTGGCAATACATCAATGATAAGTATCACCTAACAATTAAACTATACCTAGATATATCTCAATTATGTAATAATGATCCACTTCAAATTTGTCATCATCTACGAAATCCATGAAAATACGCAATATTATTTACCCACCGAATAATGGTGTACCATTATTTAGCCGTGAAGCAGATAGCAGACGATCAATCTTAATCAGCGCGGCGGGGTAATGAATAAAGTGACAGATATAGTTTACCGGATTCGACTCCATGTCAGAAGAAAGACACTGGATCGACTTGTTTCAAACCCGCTACACAACTGCTGTCAGAGTAACGCTGAATCAGGACAATGTCCCTGATAATGCAGCTTATTGGGCTGGTACTTTAACAATACCGGATGAATTTGGTCGTTTTGGGCCAGGACCGGCCTGGTAAACTGCGTAATTAGAAATGAGTATGTCAGGCGATCATGTCAGATATTCCGTTGATAAGATGATCCTGACCTAAGCTTAACAAATTGATTATCACTAGCATACAAGACAGTTCGACCTTATCATTGTCGTGCGATGTTATTGACGTCTTCTCAAATGTCCCATTATCGCTGTATTAGCAGCATATATGCAATGATTTAGAACCTTTGCATGTTATTTTGGAGATCATATTTGTCTAAGAATTATGCTTTTATTATTAAATTGAGCTCATTTCACACGACGGGGCCATTATTGACAATTAGATGTCAGGATCAAATGGCCTCACTTGTCGAAGTTGTGCCTCAGTAAGGCCACGAAGCAAGAAATGCAAACGATCATATGCACATGTGAAGGACTGAAAGAATGAAGGAAATTTCAATTTCCATTTCTCCGAGATCTAACAATACTCACTATTCTATTACTTCTAATACAGCTAGCCCTGATAGATGGGCCCTAGGACTAAAGACTTAGAAAGCTTTGCCGACTCCTGGAACCGGGTACTCGGCACCCAACTGCCGAGTACCCATTTGCCATGAAGCTCATATTGTTTGCAAGCCACCAAACAAGAGAAACCCATGGCTTGCCTCCGTGGGGCTGGGAGGCTGGGTCCGTAATAGAATGGCGAGTATTGGTAGATCTCGGAGAAAGGGAAATTGAAGTTTCCTTCATTCTCCTTCGATCAATACTCACCATTCTATTTCATCTGATATACACCAGATTTAGTCAGTAACCTGGTGGGAAGGGGCAAGCCATCAATTGCTACTTTTGCCCCTTGGAGAAAGAGCTAGACTTAAACTTGATTAATGGAGACCTAAAAGGCCCATCATGTTAACGGAACCGAATCACATTCGCATCACTGCCCCCTCCCCCACCCCTTTTTCCTCCTAAGAAAAGGGAGAGAACTCACGAACATGCATCTCGCCTGAAACACAAATATGCCAAGAGGGTTAACTGCTCTTTGCATACATATATATATATATATATATATATATATATATATATATATATATATATATATATATATATATATATATATATATATATATATATATATATATATATATATATAGCCTGGGAATGAGCATGAATATATAAGATGAATGAACATGATATATAGACATAACACAAAAAACTCTCAATCTGGAATTACCTTATGATATTTGGATTCCAGACGTGGCGCCTCCAACCATTCACTTGTCCGGCCATCAGTGATACAATCTGGTTGACATCCTCTCGCCCGACCATGTCTGCTTCTTAATTCTTTCTTACAAATGCCAAATAAAGGGAGAAGAGCAGTGTGGTCGTTTAACTATCGTTTCAAACCAGCTAAAGCGAGTGGATTGGCGGAGTCTGACAGATCCCTCATAAAGAAATCCGTGAAAGAGGACTCACAGTGCCATTGTCCTCTAACGGAACATCACTGTAAAGGGTGGTCGAGGCGGCTATTCCTCTAACATTGTGTGCCCTTGCGCATTGCACCTGGTGCCCAGTCACACTCTCATGCGTAGTCTGAATTCATTTGACTACCCAACGAGAGATAGAATCCATGGATGCGGTGCCATATGGCTTCTTATGGCAGATCCACAGATGTCTATCATTCGACCCTAATGAATCTGTCTGTTTCTTGTACTTAGTCAAAGCATGGACTTGGCACCAGACACTGGCATCACGATCAAACCTAGTTAGTTTCGGTATAATGATCGGTTTGCCGGGATATCTCAAAGATTGATTCTTTGACATAAACTCTGCTCTTGGCAGTAGACGCAGACGCTCTCCGGAGACAATAAATCGGTCCCTCTCTGCTGAAAGTGCATGGATCTCACTGCGCCTTCTAGCTGAGGAAGCTGCCAATAGAAAGACCGCCTTTAGAGTCAAATGCTTTAGACTAGCCGAACGCAACAGTTCGAAAGGGTGCTTGGCCAGTACATTAAGCACTAAAGATAGACTCCAGGCTGGAATGACTACCGGTTGTCTCAGTCGGAGATTGCTCATTCCCTTCACCTTGGCCACCTCTGGACTATCCCTGTTGGCTAGATAAGGGATAACTGATGCCAAAGCTGACTTGTATCCAGCCATTGTGACAGGAGCTTGTCCTGAAAAGAACAGCTCACAGAGAGTCTGTTATTTGCTGAATAGTGGATTGAAAGGTATCAATACCCTTTTCTTCACACCAGTCTGCAAATCTGTTAACCTTGTTGTTATATAACTTGAAGGTTGACCTCCTTCTCGCAGCTGCGATCAAATCTGCAGCTTGTCGAGAAAAGCCTTCCGATGTGGAACGTTGTTTGATAACATCCATGCAGTCAATTTGAACATTTCGGGATGCTCGTGTAGGAAGCGTCCCTTGGCCTGGGAGATTATGTTCGGAATCCTGGGTAACTGCACTGGGTTTTCCACCAGCAGATCTAGAAGATCCGTGAACCACACCCTGCTGGGCCAAAACGTCGCTATTAGCAGGACCAGGCACGGTTCCTCCCTGATCTTCACCAATATCTTCAGTTGAAGAATGGTGGGTGGGTACGTGTATGCGTGCATCCCTCTCCAGCTTATCGCCAGAGCGTCTGTATCGACAGCATTTGGATCTGGAATCGGCGAGACATAAGTCATGATTTGAGCAGTTTCCCTTGTGGCGAACAAGTCCATGTTGGGTTTGCCCCAATGCTCGAAGATCCTGTGTAGAACTGGAGGGTTGAGAGACCATTCTGTTGGCAGAACTCTCTGTCTGCGAGACAAAGCATAGGCCAGAATGTTCAATCGCCCAGGAATGTGAGCTGCTTTCAAAACAACCGAGTAATTCCTGCCCCATTGAATCAAGTGCCACACTTTGATACACAGTGTGGGTGACTTGGTCCCGCCTTGACAATTTAGGTATGATACTACTGTCGAATTGTCCGACCGTATCAATATCGCCTTGCCCCTGACTTTTGGAAGAAACTTTTCCAATACCAGTTCCACTGCCATCATTTCCAACAGATTGATATGCAGCTGGCTCTCCTGGAGAGTCCATGTGCCCGAGACCTGGTGTTCTCCCAGGCAGGCTCCCCCCCCCCCCCGATCCCTCCAGCGATGCATCCGTGTACACGGATAGCTGGGGGTGGGGTAGGTGCAGCGAAACTCCTACTAGGAGATTCTGACGCTTTTTCCACCATACAAGATGCGATATTATTGGCTCCAAAACTGGCACCAGCTTTGACAGGGGTTCTGTTCTTTGTTTCCACAGAGACATCAGATACAACTGGATAGGTCTTCGCATCAGAGCAGCGTACGGGATTACCTGCTCCATGGAGACCATCATGCCCAGCATCTGGAGAAACCGCCTCGCCTGAATGTGGTTTCCCAATCGAAAACTCTTGAGGATGGCTAAGAGAGACACCACTCTGGGCTCTGACAGGTAAACCCTGCCCTTCTCGAGATCGAATCGCATCCCTAATTAAACGAAATGTTGAGTGGGTGTCAACTCGGATTTCTCCTAGTTGACTATTCCAGCCTAGATCTGAAAGCAACTTCAGAGTCAAAGCAGTATCCACCTATAACCTGGCTGATGTGTCTGCTTTGATCAGCCAATCATCTATGTAGGTGTGAAGTGCCACGTTCTCTTTTCTGAGAAACGCTGTCACCGCAAGGACCACTGGTGAAAACCCATGGAGCTATCCACAGGCCGAATGGGAGGACTATAAACTCCCATACCTGATTCTAAAAGGCAAATCTCAGAAACCTGTGACAACTCCTGTTCATTGGAATGTGGAAATATGCATCTTTCAGATCGATAGATACACACCACATTCCCTTCCTCAATCCTGCCATTACCGACCTCGGAGTTTCCATCTGAAACCGAGGCGTATGGATAAACCAATTTAATGGACTGAGATTGAGTACGGGTCTCCATCCCCCTGTGCTCTTGGGGACAAGGAACATGTTTGAATAGAAGCCTGGAGTGTTCCGGTTTGCTGGTTTTATTGCTCCCTTCAAAAGCAAACCTGACACTTCGTTTTGAATGTCTTCTAACTTGTCTGGTTCCCTTGGAACGGGTGTCCAGACAGGTGCCAAAAACAGATTCTTTTGTGGAAAGTCCCACCCATCTGGCATGTATCCCTGGGATAACCACCCCAGGACCAGACTGTCTGATGTCACACCTCGCCTTGCCTCGACGAAACGCATGAGCCTTCCACCCACTATAGACGCCTCGACGCCTAATGTGGTTGTCTGGCTCAAAATCCGCTCCCACCCCCTCTCTTGATGAGAGAGAGAGAGAACCATTTTGGTCTTGGCCGGTCTAACTGGCACCGCTGTTCCTGTCGCACAGGTGCGGTCCAGGCAAATGCGAAGGGAGCTCTCATACCCTCAGGTACGATTCGCTCCCTTCTTTCCGCCCTTTGAAGACTTACACTTCCCCTTCCTCTTGCCCTTCCCGCCTCTTGGGCGATCAGGAGCAACAATGGGGACGGTAGGAGCCTCCACAACCTTCTTCGCTTTCTTCGCCGGCGGCGGCTGAGAAAGCCCAGAAGAAGCAGAAGCAGCACCAGGCTTAGCTTTCGCCTTGCCTTTGTGCTTTTTCTACTTCTTAGAAGGTTGCACGGTCAGCGGCTTAGCTACAGCCCCTAGTGCGTGCGTCTGACGCACTAGCTCTAGCTGCAGGATAACCGCCAACCGATTCTGCGCAATGCTGGCCGTGTCCTCTAAGATGGCCCGTGCCTGGCCACCAAAGATGCTAGGGCCTGTCCGGACTTCCCAAGAAGACGCTCCCTGACAGCCGTAGCTGGACGCTTATGGTCAAGAACCATCTGCCTCCTGGACTTGGTTACACGCGCCTGCACCCTTGCCAATGCGTCCATAGACAGCACTACGCCGTCATTGACGCACGAAAGTGCCACAGGTGGCACAGGTTGGCCTGCCCCCGCTTCAGCCCACACCGACTGAAGGTGATAAGAATGGTTGACAGCACCCATAGCTGCCCTCACACCCTCATCACATAGGGACAGGACTTCATACTGGTGTCCCTGAGATTTGTCCACCAGTGCCGGGGCGGGGTCACCCGCTCCAGCACTCTGGACACCCAGTACCCATATGTCATCCTCGGTGATCGACGGGACAACACCATACCACAGGGCGAATATGACATCTCGCCCGCACCTCCCTGGAGGCCTCAATAAGCTGGCACTTGTTCATGAGTTGCTTGCCATAAATAGCATCAAGTAACTCAATATACCTTGGATCCAGTCCAATAGACTGGCTCCGGGATGCGGGCAAGATCCCTGTCTTAATCGATGCCACCGATGGACGGGTTGCATACTCCTCGGCCGTGGTCCGAAACACAGACGGGTCTACCCTGACTAGCCAAGCCACAGCCTCACACCAATCCGTCTCCGAGGGGGTCACTCTCGTGAACACGTCCCCCGTTGGCATATTCATGGCCCTACCAGCAATGGCCTCCCGGCCAGGAGCCATTACTGATATGCCAGGAACTCCGGTACCGTACGGTTCCACCGCCACCCCATGGAACACACCAGTCCACGGAGTAGGCCCGCACGGAAAACCGCGCAGACCCATAGCGGTCGCGGAACCGTGGCCAAACACGGGCGCCAATGGCACCCCATGTCTGACCACCAGACCAGGCGAGATAGGTGAGTACCATGCCTGGCCCGACACACCCGTCACCATGTCGGTTGGCGGCAAACCAACCATCACGGGACCGGTGCCCGGTACCAGATTGGCCTCGACCATGGGCAGAGCCGCTGCCCTGGCTTGCGCCAAGCCAGACAGATGGAGGGCGGTTCCGTCCAGGACGGAATCGACCTCCATGCTCTCCACCCACGGCATCACAGGCCGCAGCAACATCTCCTCCTCGGCCTCCTCATCTTCAGACCCCGAAGAGTCGTCACTAGACGAGGAACCCGTGGAGCCGTCCTGGCGGATGGCTCCCATGCCCGACGGACTGGCCACCACTACTGGACCACCAGGAGGTGGCCGCAGTGAGACAGAACCTGTCAGGCCGGAGCCAGGGTCCGAATCAAACATGGGGAGAGACTGCCCTACAACTTTTGGCAGCAGGGACGACACCAGCGTGGGCAGAACGCTACGCAAGAAGCCTTGCATAGCCGAACCAAACCACGCCGGCGGTGCCATCTCCGCCACCTCCGGTTGTAGATGTGGAGCGCCCCCAAGGTCCGCAACGGACGCTCCACGATTTACTTTCGAGCTGCCTGACCCCGCATCAGACCCTGCCAAGTCCTTCTGGGCAAGGAACTTCAGCATCATGTCGACCGACCCCATTGCGCACACATTACACCTATTGTCAAGGTTACATTTCGTACAGCGAAAACAGACATGGTCCTTGACCAGAACCCGAACGAATTTGTGGCACTCGTCACATGATGGCGGGGCTGGCTTGGCCTATAAATAAGCACAAACCTACAATAAGCAAGCAGAACGAAACAGAGATGGAAGGCAGACAATTAATTTTCAAATATTTGACCATAAATGAACTGTAAACCCTCCCGCACCTCACCCCGCAATGTTACAGCACAGATCGCATTGATTATGATGACAGGAACGAAGCGGGCAATAATACACCCATACACTGATCCTCAAGGATGTATAACGGAACCAGGAATCATATCGCATAGCATTCGGGGTATATTTACTAATAAATATAAATTATACTCCTAACGAAGGCCAAAACGATATGTGAAGAAACAACAAAATGTAAACAAACTGCTGTAGCACACGGTAAAACCGCAGACCACACATCTAAATCAAGAATTTTGAAACCACTGATCATTGCAAACAGATCGTGATAACACGCAAAACTTGAAAATTCCAGTTTTCTGGTACCAATTAAAGTATGCAGCACCTAGAATCAGATGCGCGAATTAATAAAACATTTTCTTCACATAAACATCCGAGAAACACGGGTGTGACGTCACCCGCTCGGATCTTACGGAGAACGACGTCAGCCGATATTCGTGTTATTAAACACTGTCAACCAACACCTTATTTTCATATCTGCCGATCGCCTGTTGGGGTTTAAAGAAGGCGATCATCTGGCATATTTCGTTGTTAACACACGTCCCAGATTCTTTGGGGTTAGAAATTGGAACATGCGATACAGACGAAATTTCAAAGACCTAAGTCTTTTAACTATGGAATAACATGGAAATATACAACCTGGTTATCATCGGCAGCATCCATGGTAATCCAAATATCCTTTAGAGAGCGCACAAGCTATCACAATTTAACACAGAAAAAAGACTTAAATAATCTCAAGACTTGCAACTGCAAAAAAGCATGTGTCTCTTGTTGCTATGCAAACAAGAATGAGCTTCATGGCAAACGGGTACACGGCAGTTGGGATCCGAGTACCCGGTTCCAGGAGTCGGTAAAGCTTTCTACGTCTATAGTTCTAGGGCCCAGCTATCAGGGCTAGCTGTATCAGAAGTAATAGAATGGTGAGTACTGATCGAAGGAGAACTCGCCACCCTACTCGCCACCCTACAGTAGGTGACAACACTGCCACAAATGATTGTCATAAAATGTTTTGGGGCATCCAGGCTGAGAGTTCCTGGTCCACCACCACCAGTTTTTCATGCATATCACTGCATGGACGCAACTTCAACCGGATGGACTAGGATAAGCAGATGCCTTCAGAGAATGGTTTAAGAACCAGTTCACAGATCCAGATGATGAGCTATTACACCAATCCTAGGCCACTACAAACATCAATCGAGGTTCAGAAGGCGCTTAAGGCCCTGAGAAATGGGTGTATAGCGGGCACAGACAGCGTCAGAGATGAACTTTAAACATACAGGTGAGTGTCCAGACCAATCACGCACAAACCAAACTCTGTCTTCAGACAACACATTCCCATCGACGCTGTTGGCCAAGTTACCCTTATGGCAATGCCCATGCCCAATTATCCTACTGGACCAGCAGAAAACCTGCAGTGCATAGTGCTCAACATAATCCAAAGGATCTTCCCCAATGTGACACTGTGACACACCCGAGAAGATTGAGTTCCACTCTAGACTCGGTGAAGCTTTATACTAGGACGCAGCTGCACAGACATCGTATGGACCCAGCGAATGATTACGTCTGTAGTCTTGTCGAAGCAATGGGACATTCATAAGATGGGGATCAACATGTCATGCACCTTTGACACTTCCAAATGATCAAAGATCCTTGATGTATTACATCAAGCTGGCTATAATGACCGTGCTGCGACTAGTCAGACTGCTATGCGAAAGTATACCAAGTTGAAAGTGAGAGTAAAATAATGTGAAATCTGCAGCGTTTGAAGCCACCATTGATTCTCCACATGAAGATGACCTCACTCACGTGCTCGCTACATGCTACCTTGTGGCCGCCATCTCATCTGTGCTAGAGGATGCCACAAAAACAAATCCACCCGTATCTACAGAGGGCCTCCCACTAGAGATGGAGTACGAAGCAACCCAGTCACTTTAGACTGTATATATAAGGAAAACAAACCTTTCTATAACCTTATTGCTAGAGCTGCAGAACAACTAAAAATGTCAATCTCTTCATAATCTCCAACGACGCAAGATACACTATGGGGAATACAGTCCCACTGTCAGTGAAGGTGCCCCAACAAAGATGGTCTATATTTGGCTTTGTTTTGCGAATGCCACTAGACACACCTGCACGGAAAGCCATGGAATTTGCTAGACTCGGTACCAACATCTATAAAGCAAGTATAGGACGCCACGGCACACACGCACGCACGTACGTACGCACGCACACACACGCGCATGCTGTGCGATACGTCTTGTTTTAAAAGAAAGAAGCTGGATTTGGTACACTGACATTCAAGAAAAACCTGAAGGAGGTAAGGACTTTTGCCGAGGATACGATCCAGGGGCCAAAGAAGGATTAATTGCAGATTTTGGATGTTTTCAGTGGTGCAGTCGTGAAACACAGCATATCATCATCTTCCATTTTGAGCCATGTCCATCCATTTCTAGTTATATGCGATTACGGTGTGCGCATCAGTGAATTTGTATGTGTGCCGGACTGTGACTTGTGTGTATGTGATTACTACATCATCTGAAGGCAACATCGAGATAATCCATCCAAACCACTCATGAAAGTAGACCAACACGTCTTATATAAGGTAGTAGTACTTCTCCAAGGAGGATCACTATTGAAATACCTTTGATAGGTAGCTAATCAAATCAGTGAATAGGATTGTATCAACTAATACTCCTATCATAAAAATACACGATCCCATGAGGAGCGAGGAAATCTCTTGAAATGCAGAGAAAACAGCCAAAACAAGCGGCTCGAGTGCATTGACGTTCAGCTTACACTTGTCATGGAGCGAGCCTCCCTGTAGTGCTCAATTAAGCGATTCAAATTGGAAAGTTATTGTTTAGGGGTTAAATAACGGGGGGATCTATCAATAATCAATTCATTTGATCCGAATTGCTTAACTAAACCGAAGTTAAGTTAATGCAATTATGACTCAAATGAATTCAAGATGGTGGATTGACAGAATCAAGAGACCCAAGATGGCGGTCTCTTTTTCAGATTGACTCAATATGATGACTTCTTGACCTCAAGATTCAAGATTCAAGATTATTTATTCAATAATTCCAAGGTAAACGAATTCACAAATCATACCAGGTTGTCCGCCCAAGGCAGTGCCTATTGTTATGGCGGACACCTTACACACATATATACAGGTATATATAAATTAGACAAGACAGTACTTACACAAACAATTATAAATTCAGACATTACATTTACTACTTCCTTATTAACCCTTTGGCCGTTGATCCACATAAACAGTTTAAATTTCAAAGAGAAAATATGTCAATTCGCTGGTCAAGAGGAGACCACCCCTTCCCACACACCCCAGCACCCTCCCAACCCACACACACCCCTCCCCCGCCCCAGAGTTCACCACCGGTTCAATTATCTTGTCAGTCATTACAGTGGAAAGAAAAACTCCTGGAGTGGGCCTCTTTCAGTCCGCGAACCAACACATAATACTGTAACAGGGTGTGTGTAAGAGTTAGTCACTTGGGTTATTATTATTATTATTATTATTATTATTATTATTTAGCGATACATATGGGTAGTAAATAAGGACAAGACAGTTACGTAACAGACAAGCACAGAACATAGTCAAGTTCAATAATATACATGGATGTCTATGATTATAGATACAACAATAAACATTTATATATTTTTGGGGGAGGGTACTTTTACTTATAATGATGATATACTGTTTACAGTATGCTGGCTAATGGGGAGAATGACCTTATAGGGCGATCTCATTATCCAAGAAGATACAGGGTTACGAAATGAAAAAATCAATCTGAAGTGTAAATCTATCGGAGACCCAAGATGGCCGCCAATGACAATTCTAGGATTTACCATACGTCGACTGACGTTAAGTTAATATGACGTAATTTATGATTGGACCATCTCGATGAACTTGGAAATCGAATGACGTGTGAATATTATGACGTAATCATAGTGTGTCAAGATGGCGGACTGTCAATTCCTACTTGAATGACTCGTTGAACGACTCGTCGAGATTAAATTCTATGGCCCCCATCTCAACGGTCGATGAATTGGTTGTTAATCAAGAATGTGGATTGGATATCCCAGACAAAGTTTCAAATTATTAATTCCTAAGAACGGACTTAAACTAACTGGATATCATTGTTGGCAGCGAATGCGTCAGAGACAGTTAATTAGACAAAGAAAAAACAGATACCAATATCAGTTGGTAAAAAATATTTAGTATATGTCTAGCATTTCAATTAGAAATATCATCAATTTCACAGTTGGATAAAACGGAATAAAATGGATGAGATGGACGGACAGTAATGGTACATCACACATAATTTGAATCATGATTGAACGAATTCACGATGCATGCTATTTCAGCGAAAGTTGAAGCATCAGACCTACTATAATTCGGTTTATAAATCAGTCGTTACCATATAATAATTTGGCACAATGATTTCATGCTTAGCAATTAAGTTATTAGGCGTTTGGTCATAATCAGTTAATGTCTGGAGTAAAATGTTATCCCAATCATTAACTGCATGAAACCGAAATGTATAAATAACACTAAACATAAATTGTTTGACCTTGTCACGATAAGCGATGGGATATGATTCAGTTTAAATAATGAATCGATTCCGTTAATACGCGTTGAGTCGAATTGTATAAAATCGTGTGACTCAAATCTTTACTGATTTTACCCGATGGAAATAACTTCTATCATGGGTCTGAGAAATGTCCATTTTCGTAGGAATAGAGTATGAAATTTTACTACTGGAATGATTCATTCATCACCGACTTTCATTATAAGTGGTAGTCAGTATACTATTGAGTAATTACTAACCCATACTAATTAAATAATTAAGATGTATAGTATATTATGTTTTGTGTTTGTTGGTGTAATGTCATACCAAAATCTGCATATCTTTCGTAGAGACATAAAGACTGTAGTCTGTCATAGTTGAGTTGCTCGACCCTGAAGAGGTGGTCGAAGAAGATGATCCGAAATAGGTCGTGCGAATCCGGAATAATAGTCAATATATGTGTGATATAAACACAGGCACAGGAATATAAGGAGCGTGACGTCACTGGCGAAACATATATGAACAACGCCCAATGTGGGCGTTAAAGCACAATGACGTTAAACGAAATGGAGATCCAGAGGTGATTCGTTGAAGACTATCCTCGGATGACTTCTGTTAAGAATGGAGTCCCGAAAGGTAATTCGAAGAAGATAACTAACTATATTACATCAGTGTTATGATAACTGATGCGTAGATGTAAAGAATGGGTTCGACACATCTCTATGGTGATTGAGAATGTTCGATGATGGATCTTTATGTTTGCAGCTTTTATGGGTGGAAAGCGATCCCGGAATAGACTGAAGATTATCGTAGAAGCGTTCGACGATGGGTCATAAGATTAGAAGACCCATGAGCAGATGAATGACTACTGAAGAAGGTTCAACGGCGGGTTCGGGAGGATAAGTGGTTCCCCATGGCTGATTTGAACCCGGAGCCGGCAGGCGTGATGGTAGCTGAGCTAAGTGAGTTGTCCCTAGGGCGTGGAGAGGTGTTTGATAGCTGAGTGTTTATTGAAATGTGATCGCAGATCCGGTGAAAATGATCGACTGGTCGATTACCTCAGTTCTCTTGTAGATTTCACGCTTCAGCCATAGGAATCAATTACGGCACCTAGGACTATCACCACTACTAATTCAACTTAATATAAAACGTTTATATTCAACTACTTGGCATTATAACTTAGCTTGTTCCTCTTGAAAGGAAACCCTACCGCTCACATAAAATAATAAGAACTTTTTAAAAACTTCACATTTGAAGAACCAGACACATCTCGCTGGTTTCACCCCCGCTCACACACTAATCTTACTATTCACTGACACATGCTTTGGCGGCAATTTTCGCACCGAGAAGCATGTATAATGCCATATATGGAAGTTGAGTGATCAATTATAGTATTGAGTGATCACTCAACCATATCTAAATCAGACAAAATAGTCCCAGATCAATTTAACCAATATTGGATCATATTTTGAAAACATGGCATCCACCATGTCAGATTAACATTCTTAGGCCCATAAGCAATTTATAAGCAGCCTTATTCAAATTTTAATTTTGTTTGTGACGTCATCAACTTAAAGTTGACGCGTCTCTCCTTACACACGAAATCCTCAAATGAATCAAACATAATTTGTCTAAATAGCTTAAAATAACACAAATTATACCGCTTGAATGTTTTACTATCGGATAATTGGTGCTAATAATAAAATCATCTCTTAGTCTACAGCGTCCAGAAACTAAATCAGACTGCTCTAATTCTCATATTCATACCAAACTTCTTCAAAATAAAATTGGTAGAATTGTATACTTTTAGAAGCTTAAATTGTGCGTTTAGATATATAACGAACCGAAATAAATATTAACATACAATGATTTCATTATGCATAAATTAATATAATTTTTTTTACAGTTGTCAAGTTGAATTAAAGACACGAGTCCCTAATTCAAATTCACAACTAAACAATTATATTAATTTATATGGAAGGAAATCATCATATGTTTAGATTTATTTCGTTTCATTACATTGAGGTACACACATATTTAAGCCTCTAAAAGTATACATTTTAACTATTCTATTTTCAAGGATTTTGGTGTGACTATGCACATTTAAATGGCTGGTAACTAATGCCCAAAATCTGATGCGTCAGGCTTAAAAGTAAATAGGCCTAAACATAGCGATACATGCTACAAACGAAATACAGCACATTTCACCATCCCCACCACTGTGCCAATACTTGAGCAAATGTTCAAGTGCCATAACTTTGGTATTTTCCATATGGATCAACTTTATTTTCACAAGGCAATAGGAACATAACGATGAGGTTTGATCTAAATCCATTCAGCAACAATTTAAAATGCCTACATCGGTGAAGCCACACATATGGACAGATAGACAGACGGATGGTAATCCAGACAAACGGATGGATGGACGGACGGACAGGCGAATGGGCGGGCGGGCGGATGGACAGACAGACAGACAGCCAGATGGGTGATCGCGACCTATTCATATGAAATTAATTTTATGGGCGATAAGATGGTTGTTATTTGATACCGATTGTATTACGACCACACGTCGTAAAGGACCCCCATCTTGTCAGTGGTCTGGATTGATCCCAAAAGCAGATGTCTGCTATGTACAGGTGTGACTGTATAACTTTCTTACAAACAACTTGCAACCAAACATCTACCTATGTGTGTTCAGCAGTGTGTGGCAAGTTTATATAAATGTAGATAGTCTGATTCGTAGGCTACTACATGCCTGCTACATGGACGATTGGTGTAATGCTTGCTAAGTGCAAAATCAACGTTCAAACCAATAGAGACATCATATCTGTCACTCAAGAATCTGACGTCATAATCAATTGTCACATGTTAAATATGTCGACAGACCGCTGATGTGCAAAAAAAATTAGTTACCTTAGTCATGAAACCCGAACTCTGTCATGAAAATGTACGAATTTTAGGCTTAACACATACTACCCAGAAACTACTAAATTCTCTATAAACATGTGCATTCGCATGGGTGGTGGGGAGACGCACCCACCCCATGCATATTGGTAAATTAAAAATTTGCCCTAATTTTACACGGATGCAAAGCTAATTTCACAGACAAGCAAGGGTGCATATTTTTAGATATTTACCTTTAAAATGCAGGTGGCCTCAGAGCGTGCCTAGATTTCAAAATTTTTCCATAGGTGGATGCCCGAACACCACCACACCCATAACCACCAAACCCCCCCCCCCACCCCCATCCCAACACCCTCACCACCCCCACCCCTCAAACACGATCCACAACCAGAGCTCCGCGTTAGGAAGGGACGACATCACTCACAGACCCACCAATATGTTTGGGCACCCCCGTCTGGAAGCTTTTCTGCGCACGCCCATGTTTATAATGTAATGAGTATTCAAATGATTATGTTGAAACAGGTTCTTGTTAAACTAGTTTCAAAATATTCAGTTGCTTTACTGCCTAGTCTGTATCTGCTCTGACTCTACGGCCCTATAAGCGATATTTGAATAGACTGAAGAAGAGATACGAGACAGGCCCATCGGAGTATCCCTATATCTGTCATTGCTCAGAGCCAAAACACTCGGAATATTTCCCGATTTCCTCTTTTGAAATTGTGTCGCTGGCAGTTCAAAGGTTAAAGGGTTAACTTTGCTCTTATCTACTGACACCTCCACGCATCCCGCTATTTCGATCTGTGTTATGCTTTCGTCTATGTTGCCATACTATGCTTGTACACATTCTTCATATTTAATATAAAATCTATCTTAAGATTATTATGAATTTCTTGTATCTGGCCTGCAACTCTGTTCTGTATGATTGAAGGCGGCGATGAACGATTACATACACGCGTGTCATATTTAATAAAATTACATGTACCGCTAGTTGTCTAAGCTTTTCCCTCATTCTTTGAAAAAATAAACTGTGAGATAGGATCGAGGCATAGAAGTCCTTTTTGTAAATAAGCTTCATTTACACATTGTCTGGAGAAACCGAGGACATATGGCACAGTCGAATGTGTTTTGATCATTTCTATAGCAGCTAAAATGACATGAACTTCATTGTGGAGTCATCACTCTAAATGAAACATCCTGAGTGTGTCAGTTGCACAACCAGCCACTATAAAAGCGTATCATTGATTTAACAAGACGACATCAGAGAAAGTGCGTGATTCAATGAATCAATAATGGCACACAAATGATATATCATGAGAACATTTGCTCAGTGTCGTCGCCACAGTCGCATGAAAGGCGACAGTAACATCACTATTTAATTAAATCGTTACGGCTCAAAATTTGTATTCAACTGAGCTGGATACTAGTGTGTGTAAATTAACAATTTGAGCAGAATATTTAGGACTCAATCAATAGGCCAGATTTGTTCTGTTCAATCCATCAACTTTGGGACATGCAAGCGGAACAATTTCCACCTATGTCCCGCCCATGTCTAGCTATGTCCCGCCCATTTCCATCTATATCCCACCCATTTCCATCTATGTAGCACCCATTTCCAGCTATGCCACACCCATTTCCAGCTATGTCCCCCCCATTTCCAGCTATGTCACACCCATTTCCAGCTATGTCACACCCATTTCCAGTTATGTTACACCAATTTCCAGCTATGTCCCACCCATTTCCAGCTATGTCCCACCCATTTCCAGCTATGTCACACCCATTTCCAGTTATGTTACACCAATTTCCAGCTATGTCCCACCCATTTCCAGCTAGGTCCCGCCCATTTCCAGCTAGGTCTCGCCCATTTTCAGCTATGTCCCACCAATTCCCATCTATGTCGCACCCATTTCCAGCTATGCCACACCCATTTCCAACTATGTCCCGCCCATTTCTAGCTTATCACCATCCACTCTGTTTGCACATTTGAATCGATTTATATACTTTGAACCATGAATTCCCAGAATCAAATTTCAAGGCAACGATGCAAGCTAAGCTGTTGAATATTTTGAAACTGATTGGACTGGGAGCTATTGCAACTACAGCAACAGTACTATTTAATTATAGTCGTGATGTAGGAGGCATTGTCTGAAATGTTAAAGAATTTAAGTAAATGGCTAACAAATCAAATGACAGCCAGGCAGGCACATATGTCAGTAGGTACATATGTAGGCAAGCAGACAGACAGGCAGACAGACACATAGGCAAGCAGGCATACAGGCAAGCAGGCTGGCAGAAAAGCAGGCAGAAAGCAGACAGACAGACAGTGCAACAGACACGGACAGACACAGGCAGAGACAGTCAAGCAGGCAGGCAGGCTGGCAGGCAGAAAAATACCAGTTGCGAGTTGCAAATAACAACTAAAGCTGTAAATAATAAAGATATATCAATGAAAAATGAATAGGAATAGAAGAAGATCGTGACAGAAATGCTTTATTATAAATCCAGCAGCAGATCTGGTGTACATCTATCAGTAATGTAATTAACAAGGTGTGCAGATTGACTACAATATAGAAATTTATTACTAAAATAAAACGTAAATTAAAAATCTTTAACCACCACCATAAATCACCGAGAGATTCTTTAAACAATTTTAATTTTCTCATAGAAAATTTCTATGTGCAGACCAAGAGAAGACTATTTTTGAAAATTTACCACTGGAATGTCCAGCTCGCTTTGAGCCATTCAGTAGTGATAAATTTTCAAAAATAGTCTTCTCTTGGTCTGCAAATGGATATTTCTCAAGACCACTGCAGAAGCCATTTTTATGTTAACGGGTTAAAGATACCATAATATTTGTCCAAATGTTATTGAAATGGATCTAGTGCTGTTTAACCCTTCTCAGGTCAAGAGAAAACTAATTTAATTTACAAATGTACCAATGGAATTTATAGTTATCTTTCTTGCAAATGGTTATTTCGCAAGACCACTGCAGAGGCTGCTTTAGTCAGCTGGAATATTAAAAGGGCGAGAAAATCCTAATTTTTGGTTAATTATTATCCATTTGCAAAGATTATTTTAGAAAATGTATCACTCGAATGAGTCAGTCCACTCGCTGATAAATTTTCAAAAATACTATTATCTTGTCCTGTAAATGGACATTCCTTAATGCCATGGCATATTCTATTTTGGATGCCTTGAACATCCTAGGCTTACTGGTAACCCTTTAATTTGTTTAAAAAATTTTAAATATTTATTTACTTAATGTCCATTTGCAGGCCAAGAAAAGATTATTTTTTAAATATTACCTATGGAATGACTGGCACGGTTACTGAGCCAGTCATTCCAGTGGTAAATTTTCAAAAATAGTCTGCTCTTGGTCTGCAAATGGACATTTCTCAAGAACACTCAGAGGCCGGTTTTGTCCGGCTTCGTCATGAAGTGGTTAATTAAATTGACACAAGTGGGCCTAGGTTACTGACTACAACGAAAAATATTGACTGACATTTCACGTCTAAATTCCCATTTCTTTCATATTATAAAGTTCGTTTTGCAAAACACTATTGCTGTGTAAAGCAGCAACAGCCGTCAACATTTCTTTCAAAACTTACACCAATCCCTTCAGATACTATCTGAACAATGCACATTTTGAAATCAATAACAAAAGTTGCTCAGTAAGGTTAGCAATTAGTTCTCAGTCCAGCTGAAAACTGTGAATTATTTATTATACAGTAAAACAAGAATGGGAATTAAAATGGGACAATTATGAGAAAAACAAACATCTAGGCAAAAAATCTACGCATTTGGGTCCAAAATGCAAATATTTGTATCCGAAACAAATAAATGCAAGATGACCACTGACCTGCAATACGAATCAGATAGACAAGCATCAAATTTATGTTCAATAGGTTCCTGTATTCTGCGGCTGTAATAGTAGAAACATCCTACAGCTGCAATCAGTCCTTCTTCGCTTTTGACCACTGTGTCTTGTCCTCAGCCGAAATCCTTAGCTTCCCCAGGTCCATTCTTGAATTGAGTGTACCGAGTCCTGCTTTCTTGGTCACCTCATAGCACACTTAGTAGATTTATGCAATGACGTCCTCTCCTGACTTTGTATTTCCTGGCTCAGAGTAAGGTGAATTCCAAATCTCTCTGTGCTGGTGTGTCTTCTGGCATCCTTAGAACATGGCCAAACATGGACCATCTTTGCTGGGCGACTCACAGACAGCGGCGACGTATTACACATCTTGTATATTGCATCATTGGAAATTATGCTGTCTGGCCATCAGTGTCCAGTGATGGTGCGTAGGTGTCTGCGGTGGCAGGCATCAAGTTTGTCTAGAGCTGCCTTTGGAGCTGCCCAGCTGGTTTTTAAAATATTCAACATGTTTATTAAATAATAAAGACATACAACTTGTACAACCTGGCGGACTATTAAGTGTTTAAGATGGACTAATTCAATAAATTCATGATGTAATTATGTAGTTGATTATTACATCATCCTACACATCACATAGTTGATTGTCATGTTAAATGTCACATAGTTGATTATGACATCATCGGACACGTCATATAATTCATTATGACATTATATGATTGACTGAGAAACTGGATTCCTCAATTGAGCCACATATCTTAACCATCTAATGGTCAAGCAGGGCAAAACCGGCATCAGCTGCTGTTTTGATAAATGTTCATTTGCCAGCCAAAAGAACGCTATTTTTGAAAACTCACAACTGGAATGACTGGCTCGATAAACGAGCCAATAGCCTTCCCTTGGTCGGCAAATGGATATTCACTAAGCAAAAATCTAGATTTTCTTGATCAGTTTTGACTATTAAAGGGCTAAAGGACACATGTTGCCTGCATTAATGTCTTCCAATCCAATTAAGTCCAAAATATTCAGCAGTATTTTTAAAGTTATTTCTGAGCTATTGTGAGATGTCCCCTCTTTAAAGACCATGTGTTCGGGCTCCATAATGTTGTCCCTTAACCTTGCAATGCTCTTCGAAAATATCGATTTGCAGATCAAAAGAATATTATTTTTGAAAATTTAACACTGGAATCACTGGCATGGTTATCGAACCAGTCATTCATGGTAAATTCTTAAACAGAAATGTGCTTGCAATGCAACCATGAAGTTCAACTACGATTTTGCAATGAACTATGAAGCTGGACTTTAAACATAAAATAAATATAGAAAGGCTTATCAATACCCTTATCAACAAGAGGCCCAAGGGCCTGTATTGCTCACCTGGCCCATTAGCATTTGAACCATTTGTATTTACATACCGGTAGACATGGATAATTTTCGAAAAATCAAAGATGGCCACCAAAGACATTGAACAATCAAAATTCTTGTTTGGTATGTTGAAGCCTACTGTCCTAGGATCATTACACCCTAGTTTCATTGAAATCGGGTCACTAATTAATGAGTAGCATTTTCAATTGTTCTGGAAAATTAAAACAAAAATCCACATGTTCACCAAAAGAATCGTCAAATCAAAATTCTGAATAATAGTTCTAGAGCCTAACACCAAAGAATCCTTCCAGCAAAATCTGGATAAAATCCACCAAGCGGTTATGGAGATGCATTTTGACAATTTCAGGTAAATTTTTCATAAAATTGAATTTTCACAATAATGCGACCCATTAAAGATGTTCTGCAGCATACTGTGATAGGGCCTGTCCAGCCAACTAGGGTTGAAATCTGTCAAGAGGTTAATGATGAGTAGCGTTTTGACAATTTCCGGTAAAATTTTAAGATTTTCACCCCAAAAAATTGACCAATCAAAATTGTGTATACACGTCCTAGCCCCATAGGCTCCTTCCCGCTATATTAAGTTAAAATTGGCCAAGCAATTAAAGAGTAGCATTTTGACAATTTCCATTAAATGGTTTATAAAATCTACGGTTTTCACCAATAAAATTGACCAATTTAAATTCTGTATACATGGTCTGAAGCCTACCCCCTAAACATTCCAGCCAAAGTAAGTTGAAAACTTCCAAGCGTTTTGGCAATTAAGGTTTTCACCAAAAAACTTGACCAAGCAAAATTGTGTATACAAGTTTTGAAGCTTAGTCCCAAGGGTCCTTCCAGCCAAAGTATGTTGAAATCCGCCAAGCGGTTAATGAGGAGTAGCATTTTGACAATTTCCAGTAAGATTTTCAGCCCAAAAATTGACCAATCTAAATTCTATATACAAATTCTGAAAGCAAATTAGGTTGAAATCCGCCAAGCGGTTAATGAGTAGCATTTTTAAACAAAAGTTGATGGAGGGATGACGAATGACAGACGGTCAACAAGCGTATTAGTGACGTTGACCATGGACCTTTTGACCCCAACATCATTGTGTGATGCCGTATCATTATAAGGAGATATGTGTCCAAGTTTGGGTCCAGTATGATTGACGAAATATGAGATATAAAGAGCAAAGTTGAGCTAAACGGAAAATGTTAAAGTTGAAAAAGGGGTTTTATCAAGGTCACAGCGACAGACCTTTTGACCCCAACAGCATTATATGATGCTATGTCATTCTACGGAGGCATGTGTCCAAGTTTGGGTCCAGTATGATTAACCAAACATGATATATACAGAACAAGAGCCCTGCAAACGGCGCATAATACCCCGCCATGATGACAAACTAATAAATGACAGCTATCAGAAAATATGTATTTCTTCCTCAGACCAGTAATCCTTATTAAGTGTCAAAGCGATCAGCGAAACGGTCAAGGAGGTATTGTCCGGAAACCAATTTTCAAAATGGCTGCCGCTGACTGGTGGCCATATTGGATTTCAGATTGGATTTATCGTAAATTTCAATAGGTTTCTTCACCAGACAATTCCAATGACCCTAGGAAGTGATCCGATAAATGTTAACGGAGATATCATCCAGAAACCAATTTTCAAGATGGCAGCATCTGGCTGGCGGCCATGTTGGATTTTGGATCAGTGTCGAATTCGATAAGTTTCTTCCTCAGACCTAGTCTAACCACTCCATGAAGTTTCAAAGTGATCCGATAAACGGTAACTGAGTTATCATCCAGAAACCAATTTTCAAGATAGACGTCGGTGGCTGGCGGCCATCTTGGAGTTCGGATCATCGTCGATTTCGATAGGTTTCTTCCCCAGACCTAGTCCAACCACCCTATGAAGTTTCAATGCGATCCGACAAATGGTAACAGAGTTATCATCCGGAAACAAATTTTCAAGAAGGCCGCTGGTGGCTGGCGGCCATCTTGGAGTTTCTTCGCAAGACCAAGTCCAACCACCCTTTGAAGCTTCAATGCGATCCAACAAACGGTAACGGAGTTGATATCCGGAAACCACTCTGCCGCCACCCCCACCCCCACACACACCACCACCCAAATTTACTGGCGGGGTATAAAAATTGAGCTAAACAAAAAATATTCAAGTTGGAAAAAAAGATTTTTACAAAGGTCAGTCACCTTGACCTCTGACCTTAAGGTCATTATGTGATGGCGTGTCATTATATGATGCTATGTCATTGTACGGAGGTATGTGCCCATGTTTGGGTACAGTATGATTGACCAAACATGGGATATAAACAGAAAGGTTGAGCTAAACGCAAATTGGACGACGCCGCCACCGCCGGACAATGTGCAGGATATCGCAATAGATTGTTTTATTTCATAAAGTCGTGCTAAAAATGGTATTTGATTGGCCTGCAAATTCTAAACACAGGAAGTCAGAGACCTTCTGGGTAAGTCAGAAAACAGGAAGTCCACAATGTTTTGGGAGTCCAAACATGAACTTTGGAAGCATAGTACTCCTGGACTGCCACTACTGGAAGTATTGCGGCTGCAAGTTCACATTCCTCACGTCAAGACCACCGCATTTTAGCCAGTTTGAACACTAAAAGGTTTTAAAAAGGTTTGTTTTGTATATTCAAATTTTGTGAAATAAATTAAGGATCACATGTGATATAACAAGAGGCCCAAGGGCCTGTGACGCTCACCTGGACCATTATCATTTGAACCATTTGCATTTAAATAGACATGATGGATAATTTTCGGAAAATCCAAGATGCCCACCAAAACAATAAACCAATTCAGATTCTGATTTGACATTTTGAAGCCTACATGTACCATCATAGAATCATTCCACCCAAGATTTGTTGAAATCAGGCTATTGATCAAGGAGTACAATTTTTAAATGGTTCCTGATAATTTTCAGAAAATCAAAGATGGTCACCAAAACACAGACCTATCAAAATTCACAATATAATTTCTAGAGGCTACCACTATATGATCATTCCAGCCATATTGGGTTTAAATTGCCCAAGGGATTTAATGAGAAATAGCGTCTTAAACAAATTTCCCTTTTCCAGAAAATCCAAGATGGCCAACCAAAATTCTGTATACAAGTACTGAAACGTACCAGCCTAGTATCCTCCCAGTCAAGTCTGGTTGAAACTGTCCAAGCAATTAATGAGGAGTAGTGTTTTAAACAATTACCCCCCATTTTTCGGAAAGTTCAAGGTGGCCGCCGAAAATATTGGCCCTTCAAAATTCTGTATACAAGTTGTGAAGCATACCACTCAGGGTCCTTCCCACTGAGTTTGATTGAAATCGGCCAAGTGGTTAATGAGTAGGCTTTTAGCTGATTTCCAGAAATTTTCAGAAAATCAAAGATGGCTGCCGAAAGAATGGCATAAGCTCACTTGGCGCTTCAAGCCAGGTGAGCTAACAATGTATTGCACATACGTAAAGCCAGTTTAAAAAAATTAATAATATTGCACAGAATTAAAAAGAGTATTGTCACAATAAAGCACATGAATGTAAGAAAGTTTTGATTCGACTAGAAATCTTTCTCTCTCCAGAATCACAGTGAAGGTTTATGTAACTTTCATCATTCTCTGGGTCAGAGACAGAGTTGTCTTCACACACACCGGAACTGGAGCCACCAGATTCACTTCTTTGCAACACGGATTCATCTAAACTATGATGGTTATTTGATTTTTGACGAGAATTATATCGTTGCGAAGAGTTTAACAATGATGACTGTCTCACAGATGTGTCTGATTTTCGTCGATTATTATGTCCTTGCGATTTCCATCTTGACTGGGTCCTTTGACTATTGTTTCTATGCATAGACGCAATATGATTGTCGACTGTACAGAACTCTGCGTGACTAGGTTCAGTGGTCAATGCTAACAGTATGTTACCATGGTAGTGATCACTATTGTCATCAGTATCATCATGGTGATGGGGATGGTGCGAAAACAATTCTCTGCCGGCTAGAGCTAAGAGTTTTTCATGAGTCAAGCTACGAAACTCTGTGTGACCGGCGAGTAGATTGCACAGATAGCGGACAATCGGTGGCGGCAACACCCCGGACCAAGGATCAGGCTCTGCAGTACACCAGTCCTGCATACAGACAGAGAAAATCAACAATAGCTTATAGTCAGTCAAACCAATTATTAAACCTTAATGGCTAAATTTGGTCAAGAAAATAAAAATATTTGCATAAATTGAACATCCAGTTGAACGACAAAAGAACTATTTAAAAAACTTTAGCACTGAAATGACTGGCATTTTTATCGAGCCAGAGCCAGTGGTAAATTTTCATAAATAGTATTCGCTTGTCTTGCAAATGGACCTTTCTCAAGGCCACAGCAAAATCCAGGTTTTAGCCACTTGACCATTAAAGAGTTAAACCATTAAGGGTCAAGATTGGCCACAAAAGAACACACTTGATTAACCCTTTACTGGTCAAATTAAATATTTCGCTATTAAATGTTCATTTGCAGGCCAAGTGAAGACTATTTTTTTTAATTTACCAATGGAATGACTGGCTCGGTTATCGAGCCAGGCATTTGTGGTAAATTTTCAAAAATTGTCTTCTATTGGCCTGCAAATGGTCATTCCTCAAGAACACTGCAGACGGATTTGGCCAGCTTGACCCAATCTAAAAATAGAGGCATGGTTTCTTCGAGAATACACCTCTAATGTAATGACCGTCCATCTTATTGCATCATGACAACGACTAGACTGTTACAGACACCACTTCCGAGACCAGACAGATCTTGACCCAGTCTATCTCCATAGCGGACTGTAAAAAGAACACTGTGGATCGTGTTGATTTTGGTATCATCTTAGTTTGATATCATATTAACTTGATACAGACATTAAAATCGATTTGATCAATTCAGTGGCTATATCAGCATTTATGCAACATCAGCAAATTCGTGACCTCATTTTGTGTGCGACAGATTTGAATCTTACGACAAATTCAGAGGGACTATTTTTCGGTTAACAACATGTCATACAGACTACTATAGGCTTTATAACATCTCATTTTACGTGAATTAATAATGTCTAGTATGAAGAGAGTAGCGCTTGTGTCCTTTTAAGTTTCAATTCTCTCTACCACCATATTTTGGTGGAAATCACTGCGCAAATGGCTACTCAATACATACAAGATATACTTTCTCGATCTCATATTGAAGATCTCACGAGATACGAATGCAGCTTGACCATGAGAGTTAAAGTTCTCCTAAATTGATAATAAAAGCTTCCCAATAAATCTGGAACTATTTGCTACTTTATGAGCTCGTTAACCAACTAGAAGTGTGGACATCATTTTACATTTAAATTGCAACCACCATATAATTTTAATCTATTGTCTGGACTGGCTGCATATTCTCATATAATAAAAGCATAGCATCCACTGGTGGCTCGATCATTCAGCAGCTAGATTCTGGACAGCTACACATATGCCGACATAGCCAATCTGTTAGAATAGGCCGTGTATTTCTAGACTCAATTAATACAAGAGCTTCGCAAACGGCGCATAATACCCCGCCATGATGACAAACCAATGAATGAGTTATTAGAAAATATATTTCGTCCTCAGATCCAGACCAGTCATCCTTATGAAGTGTCAAAGCGATCCGTTAAACGGTCAATGAAGTATCGTCCAGAAATCAAATTTCAAGATGGCCACCATACTGGCGGCGATCATGGATTTCAGATCATCATCGATTTCGATAGGTTCCTTCCTCAGAGGTAGTTCAATCAATCTATGAAGGTTCAAAGCGATCAGACAAACCGTTAAGGAGTTATCATCCGGAAACTAATTTTCAAGATGGCCGCCAATGGCTGGTGGCCATCTTAGATTTCAGATCATCGTCAAATTCGATAGGTTTCTTCCCCAGATGTAGTTCAACCACCCTATGAAGTTTCAAAGTGATCCGATAAATGGTAACAGGGTTATCATCTGGAAACCAATTTTTAAGATGGCTGCTGGTGGCTGGCGGCCATCTTGGATTTTGGATCATCGTCGATTTCAATAGGTTTCTTCCCCAAACCTCGTCCAAACACCCTATGGAGTTTCAATGCAATCCGACAAAAGGTAACAGAGTTATCATCCGGAAACCACTCTACCGCCTGCCCGCATGGCTGCCCGCCCGGACAGACGGCACCATTAGATAATTAGTAACATGCCAAAATCTTTGGCGGGGTACAAAAAGGTATGTGACAGCAGGTCTGAAGCTATATAGGAGTGATTTTCAATAAGCATTAGTCTTGCAAAATTTGTATTCAAGTGTGTTAGTTATATTACTAAAAGATGGGTACTACGTACATGTTGGTAAATTTATCTTGCAATAAACAGATCACTTTCGTATTGAAACGCACATACAAGTCTATGTCATGCATGTAAAGAGATCCAATGCGCTTAGTTTTGTATTTGCTTTGATCAATAGCGAGTGGCATGCCAATGGACCTTTCCAGTTTTAGCTATGCCCCGCCCACCTCTAGCTAAGCTACACCCACACTTCGCCGTGTTGGGAGCGATTGATCCAGGATTGCCCTAACTATTAATTTCCTGAAAACTATACAGGTAAGCTGTTGAATATTTTGTAACTAATTTGGCTGGGCCAGGTGCTGCTATGGCAGCAACAGTGCCCAGTTAAATTAGTTTCAAAATATTCAACAGAATATTTATTAAATAGTAAATACATACAATTCAATTCGTACACCAACGTATAGTCCGTCTTTAAATATGTGTTCGTGATGTACCTATCTACATCATCCATGATGTCATAATGACATCATTCTACATGTCACGTAGTTGATCATGACGTTATACGATGGATGGATAAAGTGGAAATGTGAATTAGCCAGCTGCAAGCACTCAGTTCGAAGTCAAGAATGTGACATGCATGACCTAGTCCACACACCATATGAAGTTTGAAAGCGAACCCATAAACGGTAATGGAGTAATAATCCGGAAACCACTCTGTTGCCAATCCGCCCACCTGAGCTGCTGGCCTGGATGGCACATCACATACAGCACAGATCATAGTTAGCTTCACTTAAACGCATCCTAAAGCTTGTTTAAAAACGCATCTATATGGCGTAATTTTCATCATTTTCTCCTAGTGATTTACTTAGACAAAGCGCGTTTGGTAAAATCTCAAGACGCATCTTGAATTTTATCTTGATGGGTAGAAATTTTGACACTACGCGTTTAACATTTTGAATGACGGGTTTAACTTTTTGCCCTAAGCGTTTGGTAGCGTTTGAAAATTTTATGATAAATTAAACACGCCATCAATTCCAATCGCGGTTCCCCAGTTCTTTCGACGAGTCCTATGGCTAGAAGCAAACGGGTACAGGTTTCCTCCGTACATGTATCTCGCGTGCTTTGCAAACTTTGAGCGATTCGTACAGCAGATTTTAACTTATTTACGTCAATTTGTGGCTGGATTTATCAGATGATGTATTTAATTTAGTGTTTCTTCGCGGGATTCGTCCAATTTCTGCATTTTTATAGTGAAAATCTTGATATATTTAATGCCGAATAGACAATCGTCTTGAACTGGAACCCCATTCCATTCTGATGACGTCATCGCGTATATATTTAACCTCGTTATCTTTGATTGGCAGAGATATTGTTGGAAAAGCCATCAATGGCAAATCTGATTGGTTGAAATAATCTCATGACGCTTTGAAAGTTGTGTACTATTAGATGACAGTAAAAAAGCAACATAATCTAAACAAGGATTTCCAGACTTTGGCTGTGATCTGGACAAAAACCAAGTTGGATCCAGATTTGGTACAAATTTTAATCTATGGATATATCGGAAACAAACTGGTCAGATTTTGCTCAAATTTTAATAAAGGAGGTTGTGTGATCATACATTAAGATTTAACAACCCAGGAGGTGATCAAAAGAAAAATTATAGGCTGTGGGTTACAATCTCTGATAACTTGGATCTATGTGACGATGGAAAGTAAGTGATAACTAGATTGTTTGGTCGATGCCGTGTCATAGCAATCGACCACGTTCACTACTTTGACCTCTATAGCATACCCCACCCCAGGGGAGGAGCCAAATGTAATACCATAAATGTGGCTGCAATGCAACCATGAATCTCGACTTCATGACAGCAATGAACTCTGATGATTGACTTCAAACATAAAATAAATTGGACTCTCCATCATCATCTAACCACAACATCATACACGTCTACTCTCAACCACTCTCTAGCCCCGAACCAGATAGCTCAAGTGAAGGACCAGCTACACCAGCAACAATCACACCGGAGTTCAGCCCAGGGACAAATAGCCCAGACAGTAGCGTCTCAGGCCCGTCAGCAGAAGAGGATTATCAGGCAGACCTATTAAATGACTGCCTTAATAACCCCTCCACAGACGAGGACGACATCTGGGAGCACGAACTAGGGCAATTGCCCTCCAGGAAATCCTTGACAACTTATAAGGTAAGGGAATGGCACGCAGCCTTTTTGATTACAACACGCACATTTCCATACATCATAGAATGTTTTAAACTTAAACATCCTAGCTACTACTTAATGATTTTCGATTATACACATCCAAGTAAAAACTACTGAGAATAAGTGTCTATAAACTATATGACAACACATTTCCTCTGATGAGTATAACCCAAACACGGGTACGAAACACCAGAAGTCTGGATTAAAAATGGAAGGGTCCATCAACACAATAGACCAATGCCTTAACCCTTTAACCACAGATCTATCCCTATACCCGATGTATAAAACTATACAAATCGGGTACACAAGATTTACCAATCGGGTACACGTACACTCGGGTACACCAACAAACATAAGACAAACAAGTCGGGTACATCTGACCTCTGGTACAAAAAGTATGCAGATCGGGTACACATACACATAAGATCGTGTACAAAACCGACAACAACAATAGGATGTGTCTACAAAATCCGGGTACATACACATAGGATCGGGCACAACCGGGTACACTCGGGTACAAGACACTATAAAAGGAGTGCACAAACAGTGTATCGGCATCCAGATTCAACGGACACTAACCGTTAGCATCAGGACAACCTAGCATCTTACAAGTTTTTGTAAAGAAAATTTCATAATTTGCTTGAGAAAAGCGTGATTGCAACCAAAAGATTTTCAAGATGGATACACCGACTGCAGCAACATCTGCTATATCAATTGAATCTACAGAAACCATTGTAGATATGACGAACAAAGCTGTCATTGACAGTGGGTTCTGAAATCCAGAGCCGTAAAAGAATCCGCATAGCCGATGAAGAGCTGAGCAGCCCCGTCGACATCTGCGCTGTAGACACTAATCCAAGGAAAAAACCTTGTATTCCGGATGACCCATTCCAGTCTTACAGACAATGGCGGAACACAGCGATACACTAGACAGGGTGTATATGCTCTCCTCAAGAAACTGAATTAAACAATATTTCTAAAATCACATATATAGGAACTGCTTTCAACTGCTGCAACTATAATGTGTTCTTGAATTATAAAAATGAAAACACAACACCAACAAAACCTTTTGTTGTTAATCTCTCATCCAAAGAAATTCCCAAATCAACCCGTAAGATACTGGACCTAGGACTAGGCTTTAGTCCTAGTATTGTTGAACCAAACCTTAGTCAACTCTTTTCTGATCTAAACCGGGTTTTTTCAGAAGACTTAGATTGAAACTCCATTTTCAATTTCTGCCGTCATTCTGGGGCAATGAGTCAATGTCAACTCAGAACCCCATCATAACTAGCCAGAACATCGGTTTCACAGATAAACTATCACAAAAATCTAAGGCACCAAGTACCTGGACACCTCCTCCAGGCAATGATGCCACACTAGACATTCATTAGAATAGTCAAACATGACAAAAACAAAAAGTCACACCGCCGTTACCCGCAAGGTAACCTTTCCAAACAAAATAGGAAAATCATCAAAACCTTAAAGAATGACAAAACGATCGTCATCAAAAAGGCGGATAAGGGACAAACTACAGTCATACAAGATGCCGAAAGCTACAAAATGGAAGCCATCAGACAACTCAGCGACCCAAACTATTATGTTAAACAAACAACAAATCTCACCACTACCCATGCAGAAAGGGTAGAAACAGCTATCACCGATATGGTGTTAAGCGGTGAGATTTCAACCGAGATAGCCAATGGATTAAGAATTGACAACCCAAGGACAGCCAGATTCTATCTATTACCAAAAATACACAAACAATCTATTGGCCCACTAACACCTGGCAGACCAATAATAAGTGGCAATGGAAGTCCTACTGAACACCTCAGCAGCTTCATTGATGAACACATCAAAGCCCATTTACAACTAATTAAGTCTTATGTACGTGACACCACCGATTTCATCAATAAACTTGAGAATTTCGGACCTGTACCCCCACATGCAATACTGGTTACTATGGCTGTCACATCACTCTATACTAGGGTTGCACGATTATTCACTTTTCATAATCGCGATCATTTAAAAAAAATAATCGCGATCATACAATTAATCATGAACTATATTAACTACGTCAATGCTGCTTAGAGTACGTTATTATGCTACTGCAGATTGTAAGATTATGGGTTAGGCACATGGGTATACATACATGGACAGAATACGCCAGTTGCTGATTGCAAACAAAGGAATGTATTAAAATTTTTCTAGACGGAAAACGGAAGGTGCCGTATTTCGCGTAATTGTAGTCTATGCTCTAATAGAAGCGCACCCCATAACTTTGACATATGAGCTCCAATGATTTCTTAGCAGTTTCAAAACGGCAAAACTCTGTATTAGAAGCCCACCCCCTAACTCAGCAGATTGTATAGGAAAATTTGTAAGAATAGCGTGTATAATAATAACAATCGTGTCACAGGTTGTGTCTACTTCAGACCGATCTCTGCCCTGATACATTTCCGGCCCCTCTAGAAGTCAATACAGGCCTCGGATTTGTAAATCTCGACCACCTATTAGATTAATACTAATAGTAGGCCACGTATGTTCAAGATATAATAAAGTTTATTCCACACTTTTTTAGTCAAAATGCTTAAAACAGTCTTGGCGTGATTAAATAGCTTCCTTATAAATATATTTTAAGACCAAATTTATGTACCAAACAAGTATGGGAGAAAATGCGCATCAATTTTGTAACGTCGATCAACATTAAATGATCCAAATTGAATTATTACGAACGAAAATATAGCCGGCTTCTTAAGTTGGCGAGCCAGCGGCTCTTTTGCGATGGGAGGCGGCGTGTTCTCGCGAGATATTATACGCTAATGGGAGTTTATCAAACGGGTACCCGTTATTCAAATCAGTGTAATATAACTCAGTTCCTATCGTGCAATGATAACATATAGAAATTCCCGAGTTCTGAGTCCCTGATTCCAGAATATTTATATCCGAGTAATCGCTCTAAAATAAACTGTTCAATTGGAGGCGAATCACGTGATTTGTATTTTTTTTCCCTGACGCCATTTTATATCAAATTGTTGATTAATTTTGATGTAATAAACGACATTTATTAAAGGATACGCAATATTTAGGCGCTCAAATCAAAATTTCACTTCAATTTCTGTGGTATTAGTTTTAGAACTTTTTTGGGAAAACCGTTAGCGCATAGCTATTCAGAGAATGGGGAACGCGGGATAAGCGTGTGTGATTACAATATACTATGACAAATAGCTACCAAGTGAACAATCCTTATTCATCTAAAACTAATCATGAGTCATTACAAACAAATCAGTTATTTATTTAGTTTATTTAATCATTCACACATTCGGCTGATAGCCGGATGTTTGTTTCCATGATTGGTAACGCGAGCAGAGTTTCACAAGCGTAAAAGTGTCTTGACAAATATTTCAACATGCCGATTATACGATTATTTCATTTTATAATCGTCCACGATCATTTTGAATTATATAATCGAGATTAATCGAATAATCGAAAAATCATGCAACCCTACTCTATACCAACATTCCACACAATGAAGGGCTTAGAGCAGTCGCACAGTTTCTTAGACAACATGGCTGCCCAGGCACGGCAACAGCAAGAAGACTTCTATCTCGCCTGAAAATTGTACTAACTTGCAACAATTTCGAATTCAACAACGAACATTACCTCCAAATCGGAGGAAACGCTATGGGGACAAAAGTCCCCATAGTTTTGCCATCATCTTCATGGCAATGCTTGAAGAAAAACTCTTGAACAGTTGCCCGAACAAACCAGCCCTATATCTCCGCTACATTGATGACATCTTCATGATTTGGACCTCCGGCCTGGACTCACTGAATCAGTTCATCCACATGATGAACAATTCACATCATTCTATCACATTCACTGCCGAAAATTCGCAAGTGTCAATCAACTTTTTAGACACCAAAGTGTTTCTATTACCTAATAGACACCAAGGATTTGACCTGTACACTAAACCAACCGACACACATGGTTACTGTACCTACATCTTTCCTCATCACATCCCGATTCCACTAAAAAAGCCAACCCTTATGGTCAATTATTACGAATCAAGAGAATTTGTAGCAGAAATGAAGACTTCCTTAAACACGCGCATGATACGCAGTTATCCAGAAAAAGATCTGGAAAACTGTCTTAACAAAGCTCTTGAAAAAACAATAAAACATCTACTCTTACCCAACACACAAAAGCAAATCTCAACGCGCATCCCATGCATTATGGGTTTCCACCTACATAGCAAACTAGCTAAAAATGTCATCCTACGCCACTGGGACCAACTACAGAGCAGCCCAAAATGTCGGCCAACATTCCAGGACACGCCACTGTTTGGTCATAGAAGGAACCCATCCTTCAAAGACACGCTAATAACGGGAAAATTCACGGATGCAAAAACATTCAGTATTCGAGGCAGGAACATCACCAACCCGGTCATTCCATGCAACAAACATAATTGCGCATTTTGCCAATGATTGGACAAAAAACGCACATTCAAATGCTCACACACAGGGCTCAACTATTATATTAAAACAAAAACATTCTGTAACACTACAAATGTTGTGTATTTAATCACTTGCAATACATGTTCCAAACAATACATTGGTGAAACTAAACAAGAATTTCAAACACGTATTAAAGAACATTTAAGGGATATTAAAAACAAAAAAGACACACCAGTAGCCATTCATTTTAATCTCCCAAACCACAATATCACTTCTGTCAACTACAGAATTATTGAAGTATTCCATCGCGATCCTGATTCACCGGAAGCCACCTCTATCCGTAAGGAGCGCGAGAAATTCTGGATCCATCAGCTACACAGCATGGACCCAATTGGTATTAACCACGCTGATTGGTGACAATATCTACCTGAAAGTAGTATAATAAACACAATAAAAAAAATTTTGAAGGCTTATCAACAAGGGGGTCAAGGGCCTGTAACAGTATCCTGGACGGTGTATGGCAATAAAGGCTGCCAGCAGAGAAGGCCGCTATCATGTCAAAAATATACTGAGTATGTACATACCTATCTATCTATCTATTTATCAAAACTTTTCAAAATATTCAGCAGATTGCCTGTATACCCTTATCTAATTTCCACTTCCTATTTTTCTTTTCAGATGAGGCGGACATAGAGGCGAACTGTCAAAATATCTCATCTGATGATGGTTGTTGCTAAGCACAGAATTCTAAAGAAAAATTCTGAATAGAAGTTCTAGAGCCAACTACTACAGAATCCTTCTGCCAAATTTGGATATAATCCACCAAGCGATCATGGAGAATATGCATTTTGGCAATTTATGCCCAGCCAACTAGTGTTGCAATCTGTCATGCGGTTAATGAGGAGTAGCGTTATGACAATTTCTGCTAAATTATTCATAAAGTTAAAGATTTTCACACAAAAATTGACCAATCAAAATTCTGTATGCATGTTCGGAAGCCGAAAGCATTAGGGTCCTTCCAGCCAAATTAGTTTGAAATCCGCCAAGCTGTTAATGTATGTATGAGACACGGCATCACACAATGATGTTCTGGCCAAAAGGTCAAAATCACTGATACGCATGGCAACCATCTGCTGTCCGCCGTCCAACCGTCAACTTATGTTTTTAAACAGAAGTTGACGGATGGATGGCGGACAACAAATGGTTGCCATGCGTATCAGTGATTTTGACCTTTTGGCAGGAACATCATTGTGTGATGCCGTGTCATTATAAGGAGACATATTTCCAAGTTTAGGACCAGTATGATCAACCAAACATGAAATATAAACAGAAAAGTTAAGCTAAACGCAAATTAGACGACGCCGTGCGACGTGCATGGTATCACAATAGCTCATTTTACTTCATAGTTGAGATAAAAATTGCCTCTTGCACTCCATAGTAACCTACAACATTTGTTTGAATTCCATCCACCGCTTTCGGAGGAGTTCCATTACACAGAGACTGGCGTGGATCGCTGTGAAAAATCTGCAGGTCATAAGGTGAAATGATCTGTGAGAGCAGGGGTTAAAATTAACATGAGCATGAGGTTAGCAGAAATTGACCAGGACTAGTACAACTTGTAACTGACCAACCCAATGGTAACAATTTGACATGTCAACCATTTAATGGTCAAGGTGGTCAAAAAATTCCTCTGCTGTGAGCAGAGCAAGACAACTATTTTGGGAAATTTAGCAGTAGAATGACTGCCTCGATAATTGAGCCAGTCATTTCAGTGGTAAAATTTAAAAAATAGTCTCCCCTTGTTCTGCAAAGATTTGAAGGGCTATAGTAGAATCTAGTAATCACTAGTCCTATCTAAATGTAGTGGCTCATCTGGCTTAATTTAAAACTGTTGAGAGGGTGTCAAATGGTGTGCGAGAGTGTGGGCAGGACTATGGGAAATCTAGATAAATCTGGAAGACTCCAATCTCTGACTACATAAAATAAATATTGTCAGCCAATCCACAATCATATGGATAACCCACATGCCAAATTTGGTTGAATTCCACCCAACTGTTTGGGAGGAGATAGCATGATGAATGGATGGTGACAAATGCATCCTAAGTTTTTCAAAACATGGAGATAAAGAAAGGACTTGAGATTTTAAAGGTAGGTAGGTAATTAATTCAACGTCATCATACTAAAATGAAATTTTCTTTCGGATTGAGAAATTAGGCTACCACCATCATTTAACATGCCACATTGTTTTCAGGACCTGTCGGTGAAAGGGTTAAATATAGCAAAAACTGGAATTGGCAGAAATTTAGATTTTCTAATGGATGGATCCACTTTTAGCTATGCCCCGGCCATCTCTAGGTACATGTAGGCTCCATCGATGCTTTGCGACTGTGTGTTGGGATCAGTATGTACTCTGAATCCTGAATTCCAAATTTCATGGTAACTATAGATACAGCTAACCTGTTGAATATTTTGAAACTAATTTCAAGTAATTTGACTGGGGTCTGTTGTTAAGTATTCAACAGAATGTTTACTAAATAGTAAAGACATACAATCTGTACAACTACATGTAACTCTTAAATGTTTAACAGATTTAGCTACGTCAGCCTACATATGATGTAATTCATTATGACATCATATACTTAACACTTTAACACTCATGCAGGGTTTTGCGGAGGCAGGGCCCTTGCACCATTTAGTGCTCTAAAATTCACACCATCCAATCATTACCTTCACACATGGTTCATTGGCCTAATGGATTTTAGGACATAGATATCTTCCATGTATGTACTTGATCCAACATTTGCCAAAATGACTCATGATTTCTTGAGGAAGTGGGACAGTTCACCCCACTAAGCAACCGGATCGGCAGATACTATAATCTCACTCTGTCTGAGTACAGCGTACACTGCTCATAGTGATATTCACTATACCACCACGTACCTCACCGATAATATTTGTTAGAATAAACCAGCACGATTATAATCATGTCAGTTTATTCATTCATTTTGTTGGGTGACATGCATTGTGGTACCTGATAAGCATGCTGGATTATTCATTAATTTTTCTGGGTGGCATGCATGGTGGTTACAACTCAGGTGATGTGAAGTTTGAAAGAAAAAATTCTATGGAAACTAGTAAAAAAATATTTAAATTTCATAGACAACAAAACAGCCCTTAAGCCTATTTATACCTGGCCTCAGCTGCTCTCGGAGAGCATCTAGACTTCAAAGTTTTCCGGTGGAAAGTTGGTGTTTCCAGGTGAGTGACCACTGAGGACAGTGAATCGCGCATGTCAGGAGAGTGAAACACTGATTCAAGTCAGACCACCAATGACCGATAGGAAAATATCTATTTGCAGAACAAGAGAAGACTATTTTTGAAAATTTATGACTGGAATGACTGGCTTGGTTATCGAGACAGTCATTCCAGTGATAAATTTTCAAAAATACATGTAGCCTTTTCTTGGTCTGCAAATAAATATTTCTCAACACCACTGCAGAAACCGGTTTTGGATGATATGAGCCGGGTTCTGCCGATCCGGTTTGCTTAGTGGGGTGAACTGTCCCACTTCCTCAAGAAATCATGGGTCATTTTGACAAATGTTGGATCAAGTACATACATGGAAGATGTGTGAAGGTAATGATTGGATGGTCTGAATTTTAGAGCACTAAATGGTGCAAGGGCCCTGCCTCCGCAAAACCCTGCATGAGTAGTATGATGACGTTGAATTAATTACCTACCTACCTTTAAAATCTCCGAGTCCTTTCTTTATCTCCATGTTTTGAAAAAATTAGGATACATTTGTCTCCATCCATTCATCATGCTATGTCCTCCCAAACAATTGGGTGGAATTCAACCAAATTTGGTATGTGGGTTATCCATATGATTGTGGATTGGCTGACAACATTTATTTTATGTAGTCAGAGATTGGTGTCTTCCAGATTTATCTAGATTTCCCATAGTCCTGCCCACACTCTCGCACATCATTTGACACCCTCTCAATAGTTTTAAATTAAGCCAGATGAGCCACTACATTTAGATAGAACTAGTGATTACTAGATTCTACTATAGCCCTTCAAATCTTTACAGACCAAGGGAAGACTATTTTTTTAATTTTACCACTGAAATGACTGGCTCAATTATCGAGCCAGTCATTCTACTGGTAAATTTCCAAAAATAGTCGTCTTGCTCTGTTCACAGTAGAGGAATTTTTTTACCACCTTGACCATTAAAGAGTTGACATGTCAAATTGTTACCATTGGGTTGGTCAGTTACAAATTGTACTAGCCCTGGTCAATTTCTGCTAACCTCGCGCTCATGTTACTTTTAACCCCTGCTCTCACAGATCATTTCCCCTTAAGACCTCCAGATTTTTCACAGCGATCCACGCCAGTCTCTGTGTAATGTAACTCCTCCGAAAGCGGTGGATGGAATTCAAACAAATGTTGTAGGTTACTATAGAGTGCAAGAGGCAATTTTTATCTCACCTACGAAGTAAAATGAGCTATTGTGATACCATGCACGTCGCCCAGCACCGTCTAATTTGCGTTTAGCTCAACTTTTCTGTTTATATCTCATGTTTGGTTGATCATACTGGTCCTAAACTTGGACACATGCCTCCTTATAATGACACGGCATCACACAATGATGTTCTGGCCAAAAGGTCAAAATCGCTGATACGCATGCAACCATTTGCTGTCTGCCATCCATCCGTCAACTTCTGTTTAAAAAAATAAGTTGACGGATGGATGGCGGACAGCAGATGGTTGCCACGCGTATCAGTGATTTTGACCTTTTGGCCAGAACATCATTGTGTGATGCCGTGTCTCATACATACATTAACCGCTTGGCGGATTTCAAACTAATTTGGCTGGAAGGACCCTAATGCTTTCGGCTTCCGAACATGCATACAGAATATTGATTAGTAAATTTTTGTGTGAAAATCTTTGACCTTATGAAAAATTTAGCAGAAATTGTCAAAACGCTACTCCTCATTAACCACTTGACAGATTGCAACCCTAGTTGGCTGGACATAAATTGCCAAAATGCATATTCTCCATGACCGCTTGGTGGATTATATCCAAATTTGGCGGAAGGATTCTGCAGTAGTTGGCTCTAGAACTTCTTTTCAGAATTTTTTTTAATAATTCTGTGCTTAGCAACAACCGTCATCAGATGAGATATTTTGACAGTTCGCCTCTATGTCCGCCTCATCTCAAAAGAAAAATAGGAAGTGGAAGTTAGATAAGGGTATACAGGCAACCTACTGAATATTTTGAAAAGTTTTGATAGATAGATAGATAGGTATGTACATACTCGGTATATTTTATAGGCAGCCTTTTTTGACATAGTAGCGGCCTTCTCTGCTGGCAGCCCTTATTGCCATACACCGTCCAGGATACCGTTACTGGCCCTTGGCCCCCTTGTTGATAAGCCTTCTAAGTTTATTTTATCTTTGAAGTCAATCATCAGAGTTCATTGCTGTCATGAAGTCGAGATTCATGGTTGCATTGCAGCCACATTTCTGGTATTACATTTGGCTCCTCCCCGGGGGTAGTGAATGTGGTCGATTGCTATGACACGCCATCGACCAAACAATCTAGTTATCACTTACTTTCCATCGTCAGATAGATCCAAGTTATCAGAGATTGTAACCCACAGCCTATAGTTTTTCTTTTGATCACTTCCAGGGTTGTTAAATCTTAATGTATGATCACACAACCTCCTTTATTCAAATTTGAGCACAATCTGACCAGTTTGTTTCCGATATATCCATAGATTAAAATTTGTACCCAATCTGGATCCAACTTGGTTTTTGTCCAGATCACAGCCAAAGTCTGGAAATCCTTGTTTAGGTTATATTGCTTTTTTACTGTCGTCTAATAGTACACAACTGTCAAAGCATCATGAGATTAGTTCAACCAATCAGATTTGCCATTGATGGCTTTTCCAACATATCTCTGCCAATCAAAGATAACGAGGTTAAATATATACGCGATGACGTCATCAGAATGGAATGGTGTTCCAGTTCAAGACGATTGTCCATTCGGCATTAGATATATCGAGATTTTCACTATAAAAGCACAGAAATTAGACGAATCCCGCAAAGAAACACTAAATTAAATACATCTTCTGATAAATCCAGCCACAAATTGATGTAAATAAGTTAAAATCTGCTGTACGAATCGCTCAAAGTTTGCAAAGCACGCGAGATACATGTACGGAGGAAACATGTACTGATAAGCAGTTCTGCATAGACTAGGAACCGGGTACCCGTTTGCTTCTAGCCATAGGACTCGTCGAAAGAACTGGAGAACCGCGGTTGGAATTGATGGCGCGTTTAATTTATCGTAAAATTTTCAAACGCTACCAAACGCGTAGGGCAAAAAGTTAAACCTGTCATTCAAAATGTCAAACCCGTAGTGTCAAAATTTGAACCTGTCAAGATAAAATTCAAGATGTGTATTGAGATTTTACCAACGCACCATGTCTAAGCAAATCACTACGAGAAAATGTCTGGAAAATGACGCCATACAGACGCGTTTTAAACGAGCTTTAGGATGCATTTAAGTAAAGCTAACTAAGATCTGTACTGTATATATATAATATCCATTTCGTTTACCCCGATAAACTCGATCATCGATGTGTGTCTTTGTTCACAATTTTCGAGATAACTAACTTCAAGCACTGTCAGTAATAAGCCTGAGTTAAAATGCCGAAGCAGTCAAATATATAGACATCACACTTTCTGATTGGCAGTTTCGTTATTCCGTGTTATCTGTCTACTTTTTAGTCTGCGGCATACACAAAATGTGCGTAGATTGATGAATTACACACACAAAAATGTTATTTTCTAAACAGTTGATGCCATCTTTGCTAAATCTCATTAAATATGAGTGTATTCTCGACCAAGCAGATGGTGATACCCGTTGCCGAAAATGGGTAATAACGTTACGTACTCGGATACTCCTGGAGTGAGTTCAGGAAGGCGAATGTTTGGCGAACGTTCGCGTTCTACGCGGTACAGTGCTCAGTTAATAACGGAAAACGTTTTTCGCGGAGCTGAACGCATCCCAGGCACGGATAAAACAACTATGTACGCATGTGCATGTCTATGTAAAAGCGGAGATTTTCGGTTACATATTATGTACATTGTATGAAATAGCGAAATCGAAAACAACCGAATGTCAGGTTTGCAGATTTTGTAAATCGCTTCCCTTTCCGTTATAAGACAAATTTGGCATAACAGTAGCCGCAACTGGTGCATATATTGTTCTAAAGAGTTATGCCTATTACGTCGGCTCAAATTAGACTATATTGTAATAAACCCATTTCAGAGAATATTTTGGTTTATTCATCTAGATTTCAAAAGAAATTGTGGATTGAAAATTTATTAAAATATACGCACAGTCATCACACTAGCTTCATACACAGTAAAGAATACCCAGGTGCGGAGTTCACACACGTCCATTTTATACAAAATTACGATTGACGATTACGATGATGACATTTCGACAATTATCATTTACAGCCATAAAAAAAGCTAAAGGCGATGCATGTACTTAACACATATATGGCTCCAATTGCAATTTAAATTCACATGTACGGGTGCTTGACAGACTATAAACCAATTCCACTTTATGTTTAATGACGCGTAGTAAGAATCTTTGTAGCGTTACTGAATACATTTGATTGAGCGTTTGACTTTTTCCGTGATGGGTTTAAAATATTTCATGATGCGTTTAACATATTGTAGGACGGGGTACACTTTCCGTTAGACGCGCCTATAAAATAAATTAAATGCGTTTGGTGTTTGGCCACGCCTGGAAATGCTACACGGTTTTGACGCGAAAAAGACGCATTTTTGTTTCGTTTTTGCTTCGTCAAACAGTAAAGCTAACTATGATCTGTACAGTAATACCCTGCCAATTCTTTGGCAGGATATAGTCTTCTCTTGTTGCTCTGCAAATGGAGATTTACCACCCCTACTACCACCATGACAACTACTATCAGTAAGAATGCCAAAGCAGAAGCAGAGATTTTTCTCAGATTATACATACTCGCTGCCAGATGACAGACTATACACTATTAACCACAGTAAGTGTTACATATATCAATAACACAACACACACACTTACCTTCCGCCTGTGGTACTGAATAAGCTCTTTCATTTTTGCTTGATCACGACGATCATGGAATGCTTGAGGTGGACGAAAATCCTGTACATATGAAAAAATCCAATTCATTAACTTTTGCAAACGTCACATAAAACCTTATTTAACATTTTTAACAGAGTAGACACAAGCTATTCTTCAATTTCTGTAATAAATATTTCACTAGATATTTTGAAAGTAATATAAATGGAACCTGCTTCCTAATAATATATGCAATAGCTATATAAAGCTAGTCATGTAACTGCTTTTCAAAACGACTCTCATAAATGCTGATTACTGATTTAGTATGATCCCTAGGCTAATTTGGCTGGTCAGTAAAGTGCTCCGGGAACTGAAAAACCTGTGAGAGAACACACTCTTTTGCAGCCAAGAGATGGTATTTCTTTAAGACAGGTGGTTGAATAACCACTTGTCGTAAGGAAGCACCATCGTCTAGCTCCAAACGAGATCCTATAGGATGTCACCTGTCTTAAGAGACTATTAATAAGAGACTGCTTAATGCTCTGTGGTTGATACGGTGCCTACTTAACCTTTTAGTGATCAAGCCGGAAAAAAGAACTTTTGCAGAACTTTGTTTTGAAATATGTTCAATTTGCAGGGAAAGAAGAGCATTTTTGACATTTTCCTACTGATATGATTGGCTCAGTTATCTAATCAGTTATCCACTGGTATATTTTCAAAAACAGTCTTCTCGAGACTTGCAATTTGACAGTCGCAAAGCACAAGTTTAAATTTTCTTGACAAATCCTGTAAAGTTTTATATTATCTCAGCAGTAGCCTGGCTAAACAGTGTTAAAACACTGGGAAATAGTTATAGGCAAAAGCAAGTCTCATAGGACAAGGGAGATAACTATTAACTACATACATAAGCACTACAGAGTTATTTCAATCAGATGTTTAGAATTATTATAATAGTCAGTAATCAGCATTGCAGGAAACATCACGAGACTATTCTAATGGGCCTATCTGTCTGCATGCTAATTTGTGTGTCTACCTTGTTCGAGAATAATAAACCAAGTTCTTATGGAGGGATTATTAAGAAACTTGAGTGGGAGGTTGCCCTCTGGACCAGAAAACCTCTCAATTTTGTGCTTAAAGACTACAGGAAAATGGCGGATGTGAGCAGGCGATTGAAGTCATGCCTTGTTTATCATATTGATAGTGTAGACTGATGTCTTTACTTTATGGTGTATGTCTAATTCAATGATGTGATCTACCACACAAGCAATATCATCATAACAGTTAATCATATTCACAGTTTTAGCTATGCCCCGCTCATCTCAAGCTAAGCGCCACTCACACTTGGACTGTGTTGGAATTGATCGATCCCTTCACTCTCTGAATCTTAATCAACCGAAAACTACATGTATATAGGTAAGCTGTTGAATATTTTGAAACTAATTTGACTACGTGCTGTTGCTGCCATATGTTGCTCGCCCAGTCAAATTTGTTTAAAAAAATATTCAACAGCATATTTATTAAATAGTAGACATACAATTCGCAGAACACAGCTTAGCCAGTCATCAATTAAGCATTTGTGACGAACCTATCTATGTCACTCTGTGAAGTAATTGATTATGATTGTCATCCTACACATCACAGTCGATTATGACACCATATATATGATTGATGGATAAACTGGAAATGTCCATTACACCAATCTGACAAAGAGCCTGACAAGTAAATTGAACTGTATGTGTTTTACACAATATAATATTAACTATCAATGCAGTATTTTCTATTTCTAAAAGGAAATTGAAACTACCCTTATAGATAGATATAGATAGATAGATGTTACTTTTAATTTCTCTTTTACATCATTTAACCTGTTAATGATCATACCGGCCTCTGCTCTTCTCTTGTTGAATGTCCATTTACAGGCCAAGAGAATACAATTTTGACAAATTTACCACTGGAATGACTGGCTCGATATTCCAGTGATACATTTTCAAAAGTTTTATTCTCTGGGTCTGTAAATGGACATTCAATAACAAATTTAAATTTTCTTGACCAAATTTGATCATTAAAGGGTTAATATTTTAACCCCTGAAGTTCCAGTGTCTCAATTTCAACACAGGTGCAGTATGCAAGAAAGCTGTTGACTATTGTGAAACTAACTTGATCTCAAGCTGCTGCTGCCATACAAGTGAAATTTCAAATTTTTGATAGACTTTCTGGAGTCTGCCAACATATGGTCCTTCTAGCCAAATTTGGTTGAAATCGAGCAAACAGTTAAGGAGATGTGATTTGACAGACGACCGGACGCCAGATGGACAACATGGCATAAGCTGTTTTAGCTCTTCAGGGCAGGTGTGTTCATAAAACTGGTTACAAAATCATACAAGTACCACTACCTATTTACTATCATTGTATTAGATTGTAGTACCTTATCAACAGCGTGTTCTGAGGCGCCGTATTCTAATAGCAATGCAGTCAGCTCATCATCACCTTCTTCCATAGCACAAGCATAATGAAGAGCTGTGCGAAAATACTGGGAAAAATCATACTACATGTAGCATGATTTATCAGTGTGCAAAACATTTAATTCTCAAGGTTAGTCATCTCTTGGCTTGTAAATGGAGTCACTAAGCAAAAATAGTTAACAACTAAAGGGTTAAAAATATGTACAATTAATGTGTCGAGAAGAACAAGGTATAAGTTTTAAAGATTTTTCTTAAATGCAAGCAGTTTCAAGTGAATGAATTTTACTAAAACCAAGCACTTTCATGACTAATTTTAAGCTCCTTGAAAAATTGAAAAACAAATACTTTAAACACTTTTAAGGAGGGTTAATGAATCTTGTATTTATTCACAAAAATTTCAATTTTCTCATAGAAAATGTCCTTTTGAAAATGAAGAGGCTATTTTTTAAATTTTACCACTGGAATGACTGGCTCGGTTATCGAACCAGTCATTCCAGTGGTAAATTTTCAAAAAGTCCTCTTGGTCTGCAAATGGGAATTTCTCAAGACCACTATAGAAGCCATTTTGGCTGATATGAGAGTTAAAGGGTTAATGTCCCAATTAGCAGAAGGCCATTGCTTAAGGCGTGCATGTCCACAAATATGGAAATACAAATGGATAATTTTTGGAAAATTCAAGATTTAACCCAGCAAAAATTGATCACACAAAATTCTCATTTGATGACGAAGGCTTTTGTCATAGGATCATTCAAAGTTTGGTTGAAATCAAGCCATTTATTAAGTAGTAGTTGCGATTTCTGAAAAGTTCTGTGAAAATCCAAAATGGCCACCAAACAAATTATCAAATTCCTGTATACAAGTTCGGAAGGATATGACCATAGGATCCTTCCAGCCAGGTTTCAATGAAATCTGGCCACTGGTTAAAGAGTAGCATTTTAAAGGATTTCCAAAAGATTTCTGGAAAATCCAAGATGGATGCCGAAAACAATCCACCAATAAAAATTGTCAATAGAACAGTTGAAGCCGATCAGCATAGTTCCACCCAAGTTTCACTGAAATCGGGCCATTGATTAAGGAAGAGTAGCGTTTTAAAGGCTTTCTTGAAAATCCAAGTTATCTGCCGGAAATATTGATCAATCAAAATTCAGTATATAATTTCTGAAGCCTTCCCCCATAAGGTCCTTCCTGGCAAATTAGATTGAAATTTGCCAAGTGGTTAATGAGTAGCGTTTTTGATGTTGATGGGCAGACGCCGACCGGACGAATGATGGACAGTCGCCATGGCATAAACTCGCTTGGTCATTCCAATAATCGAATGATTGTGAATAATTTCTACTGTATAAAATATCCCAAAACCTTCCGTTTAATTAGGCTTGAATGCGATTGGTCACAAAAATTTACATTTGCAGGCAAGAGAAGACTATTTTTGTAAAATGTATCACTGAAATGACTGGTTTGAGCATCAAGCCACGAATTCCAGTGATACATTTTCAAAAATAATCTTCCTGTGGCCTGTAAATGGACATTTCTAAACGCCTTTTGCAGCTTTCGTCATTGATATGCCTTTGCTGTTTTGTCTCTGTAATTTGTAACCAGGCTGATTAATCGATTAACCATGATTATTCTAAAACAAGCATTCTGTAAGTATTGCTTTGCGACACATGTCCCCGGGTGATATAAATCTTTAGAGACTGACCGTCAAAAACTCCATTAGAAATTGACAGAAGCAGCTGAAATTCGAACTTGATCTGTAACTTCTCAAGACAAAGCAATATACCAAGTTTCACTTATATATGGTGAAGGAGAATGAAGTCTTGAAATTTAGCTTATATATTTGTATTTCTTAAGTCGAAAGGGGACTTAATTCCATAAAAAATTCACGCAAATGCCTAAAACTGGGACTTGATCTGTAATTTTTCATAATAAAGCAATTTACCAATTCTCAGTTGAATATCTTGAACGGCTGCGAAAAAAATTGTGAAAAACTAACACTTTTTGTAATGCATAAATCAAAACATAACTCATTCATAACTCCATGGAAAATTGACAAAAATGTCTGAAACTCAAACCTGCTCTATAGCTCCCTATAATAAAGCAACCTACCAATTCTCATTGAAGGAATGCGAAAGTGCGGAAAACGGATATTTTTCATATCTCATAAGTCGAAAGGGACGTTAACACCATCAAAATTGATGCAAACTCCTGAAACTCGAACTTGCTCTGTAATTTCTCATAACAAAGCAACATACCAATTCTCAGTTGAATATCTTGAAAGACTGAGAAAAATAGTGTGGAAAACTAATATTTTTCGTATTTCATAAGTCGAAAGGGGGCATAATTTCATGAAAAATTTACGAAAATGTCTGAAACTCGAACTTGCTCTGTAACTCCTTATATTATAGCGATGTACACCCATTTCCCCTAAATATCTTGAAGGAGTGCGAAAAAAAGTGCGGATGGCTGATATTTTTCGTACTTCTTAAGTGAGTAGGGGGGTATAACTACATCAAGAATTGACGTATACACCTGAAACTCAAACTTGGTCTGCAACATCTCATAACAAATAAATGTACCAATTCTCAGTTGAATACCTTGAAAGACTGCGAAAAAAGTGTGGCAAACCATAGCCTCAAAAAAGCATCCGCTTTTGTTTCTACAAGAATTCTTAATACTTAACAGATGTACTATTATGATTATGTCTATTATCTAGTCTAGCTCAAAATAAACAATTAAAAACTCCGCACTCTCCTGGTCCTGCCCATACTGTGTCCGGGAATTACCATAGCCACAGGTACCGAGTCAATTCCCACTCACAGTCAGATTCATCTTATGTTTGCCTGGACAAACAGCGAAAGCAGCTCAGCCTCACCTTAGCGGGGCGGCTGAGACAGGGCCATAGTACATCTGGTAATTATTAAGAATTCTCGTAGAAACAAAAGCGGATGCTTTTTTTATTCTACTTCCAATAATACTTACCAGATGTACTATTATGATAAACTCCGGATTTCGACAGCCAAGAAATACCGGTGGGAGGAGGTGAGGCTCGAACCAGCACTCATCTACCATCCGACAGAGAAGGTTGTGAAGAGAATTGAACAATGGCATACGCTTGGGTTCCGCTATCTGACTCATAGAGTGCTAAACTTCCATGGTCTAGACCGCGCTCACCCCTCATTTGTCCGCACAAATTCCAGAGGGCTGTCAAAACGGGGAGCAACACCCACCAGACCCGTGTCAGCCCCAAGTCTCAGCTAGTGCAGTCCAGTAGAGTGCAAAGAAGCTACTACAACTTCTAATTTTGAAAAACCCCACTATCAGTATATTGAATAGGCTTTCAAATTGGAATGAGTCTAATGTCTGTTGAAAGAATAAGATACTCTTGGCCAGACTATTTACTTATTCAGTCTGGTAAATCGACTGTAAGTAAACTAATATTAGTCACTTACATGTAGTTAATGTAAACACTCACCATTTTGAGTGCTTTGTCTTTTCTTGTCCATCACAGGAGCTCGGCCCAATCCACGGTCATCCTCGGATCATGTGCATAGCCATTGTTCAGCGCATGCGGAAGAACCTTGTGATATGTGCGAAATAGTGGTCGGATGTGGCTTTAGTTAAGATTCGATAAATTGGCGACGGCTACCAGATTAAGTGCGTTGGAGATATCGCGAAGGTAGAAATCAGTGAATAACGACTCGGCATGCCATTGTGCTACAGACATCACCTCTTCTAATGAGACACCCTTATAAAGGGCTGATGATACTGCTAGTGCTCGGACCTGGTGGGCCTTCACACGATCAGACTGCTTTCCTGTAGCGATTTTGTGCGACATCTGAATAGCATCGACTATCCAACGAGAAATAGTATCTTTCGAGGCGCGCAAATGAGGAGCTTTGAGACATAACCACAGAGATTTTGGGTCATCTCTCCACTCCTCAGTACGTTTCTTATACATTTTCAGACATCTGACAGGACACCAAGCAGAAGAGTTTGCGTCATGTCTAATTAAACTTGGCAAATTGATCAGCTGTCCTGATTCTTTGCCAAGAAACAAAGACGTGGAAATAGTCTTAAACCTTCACCTGTGACGATAAAACGGTCTTGTTCGGCAGAAAGCGCATGTATTTCGCTTCTCCTTCTCGCCGACGCTTCTGCAACCAAGAAAACTGACTTAATAGTTAACAGTTTAATATCTATAGATCTAATTGGTGCAAAGGGAGCATGCCCTAAGACCTGTAGAACAAGAGATAGATTCCATGCTGGGATAGGAATTGGCTGTCTAGGTCGCAAATTGCTCATTCCTTTAATAACTTCATTTAAAGTGTCATTCTCCACTCCTTCAATGGCCAGACCGGGAACGACTGAAGCTAATGCAGACTTATATGCTGCTAGGGTTGAAGGTACAAGTTTGTCAACTTGGTATAAACGACAGATAAAATCTGCTACATGTTGAACAGATGCAGCAAAGGGATCAATATCTCTTCCCTTACACCACTCTGCAAATTTGTTGATTCTATAATTATATGTACTTGTGGTTGACCCTCTTCTGGCTGAAGCGGCAAACTTCGCTGCTGGCTCAGCAAAGCCACCCTTAATTGCACGTTGCTTGATAACATCCATGCAGTGAATTAGAACATTTCCGGTCTGTCGTGGAGATACAGACCCTTGTTCTGAGAGATTAGATCTCTTCTGTCTGGAAGAGGGATTGGATTGCAGACCAGAAGGTCCAGCAGATCCGTAAACCATGATCGGCCTGGCCAATGAGGGGCGAAGAGAAGCACTTGGCATACACCCTTATCTTTGCCAGAACTTTTGGGATGAGAATCGTTGGAGGATACGCATACGCGTACATTCCCTTCCAACTTATTGCCAGTGCGTCTACTGCTAAGGCTAGCGGGTCCGGGATCGGTGACACGTATGTGACCATCTTTGCATTTTGTTTCATCGCAAATAGATCCACATTTGGCTTGCCCCAGTTTGAATAGAACCTCTGCTCCCGATTAGTTGAGCTGCCATTCCGTCGGACGACAAACCGTCCTTCGACTGAGAGCATCCGCTAGGATGTTCAATCTTCCTGGAATGTGTGCTGCCTGAAGAATAATATTCCTCTCTTGGCACCACAGCAGAAGGTCCCAAATTATTATACACAACTCTGGTGATCTTGTCCCGCCCTGGCGGTTCAAATAAGACACCACTGTTGAGTTGTCTGTCCTGACTGGGACAATCTTGTCTCGGATTAAGCCCTCGAAATTTCGATGTGCCAATGTCAACGCTAATAATTCGAGAACATTGATATGTTTCTGCGCATTGGTCCGATCCCATTCCCCTGAATGATCGTCCAATACCGCTCCCCAACCCGTCGTCGACGCATCTGTGAAGATGGGCATCCGCGGTTGAGGAGGTTGTAGAGGAACACCTCGCAGGAGATTCTGTTCTGATAACAACCACTGAAGGTGGAATATCAATGGTTCTTTTACTGGAATTCTCACAGATAACGGATCCGTTTTCTGAGACCAGAATGACATTAGATACATCTGAAACCCAGTATTCTGAGAAATTGGCGTGCCGTTAGAAAGGCTCCTAGAGAAACTGACTCCTGTACCGCAATCAAACTCTTGACTCTGCTCTTCGCCGGAAAAGCTACGCTGTTCCTGAGATTGAAAAAAATTTCCAGATAAACAAACTCCTGGGATGGAGTCAGTTCTGATTTCTCTAGATTCACAATCCATCCTAGATCCTTTAGTAAGGCTAGGACTACCTGAAGATTGTTGCGCAGAGTGACTGGATTACCCGCCTTCAGCAGCCAGTCGTCTATGTAAGTGTGAACAGCTATGTTTCTCCTGCGAAGATAAGAAGTCATGGCGAGAACCACTTTCGTGAAGACCCACGGAGCTGTGGTCATACCGAACGGAAGCGCAATGAACTCTCAGACATTGTCTTGAAATGCAAAGCGAAGGTAGTTCTGAAAAGGAATTGACATTGGAATATGAAAATATGCATCCTTCAGATCTATCGATACTGCCCACATGCCTTTTCTCAGCCCCATCATCACCGCTGCTACAGTCTCCATCTGAAACTTTGGAGAAAGAATAAATTTGTTCAACGGTTTGAGATTGAGAATTGGTCTCCAACCTCCGGTACATTTCGGAACGAGGAACATCATCGAATAGAAGCCTAGGGAGGACTGATTGCAGACTAGATGAATCGCGTTCTTCTGCTGAAGATCTTTGATTTCTGAGCAAATGGCATCTAGACGATCGGATTCCCTTGGAACAGGAGTCCAAACTGGAGTCATGTTAATGGAACTAACGATTGACGGATGAGCCAGTCCGGTTCGTAGCCATTTCCTAACCACTGACAGACTAAACAATTTATTTTGAGCTAGACTAGATAATAGACATTATCATAATAGTACATCTGGTAAGTATTATTCGAAGTAGAATCCCCACCCACCCACCCCACCCCCAACCACCCCCCCCCCCCCCACTCCCACCTCCGGTTTTACCGGTAGGGGACTAATAATCGATAGTGATCACTCAAAGCAATAATCACACTACCATTGTTACTGTAGTCACATGGGTACGCACATTATTACATGTAAATCCATGCAAACATTCTAAAGTTACAGGTGTCAAGACGAGACCAGATAATGCCAGGGTATTAGCCTAGATAACGCTGACGAATACTCATTTAACTGAAATGTGAATTTACATACACATGTTAATGCTTGGCCTCTGAAACAAATCCACACATATGTATGGAGATGAGCTATTTCCTGTCCCAATCACCATCAAGGACAAGAAAATAAGTCCTTTATCATCTCATCATCATAATCATATCTATTATTTAATGTGAAGCCAAAGCAACTGCTATAACCTATCATGGAAGCCTTCACACATAGTAATCTCTCTCCATATCTGTCTACTATGTCCTCACCACTCTCCTCCCAAATGCCTCTCTCTCCCCACACCACCCTCCCTTGCCTTAGGCAGAAATGGTTTCCTGTACTTTCAAAATGCTGTTATTGTTGTGATAAATGTAAAGGAGACACTACAACACACATCCACGCACATGTACAGATTGCACGTACACACATGCACACACATTTGCATGCAGGCATAAACATACCGCTGTTTACTGTTGCCTACTAAATGTTGTGCATAAGCAGATGAGGAGACAAACTCATGTTGTCAAATTAATATCAATATGATAGCACAGTACTAAAATAATGTAACTGATGTCATGTTTTAACTTATTTATCTACACAGGCAAAACTACTTTAACACTTTAATGGTCAAGATTTTTCAAAAAAATTTTAATTCTTCCTCAGTCAGTGTATGTCTATTTGCAGGCAAAGGCAAGCCAATTTTTGGACATTTCTCACGACCGCTTCAGAGGCCGGTTTTGGCCGGCTTTATCAGTAAAGAGTTAAAGGACACCTCCATATAAAGAACACCTCCACATAGAAGACACCTCCAAATAAAGGACACTCTTTAGTGGCAAAGTTAAGGAATCAATGTATTTGAACCTCCGTATAAAGAGCACCTATGTATAAATGACAGTTTTACATGGTCCCCAATGGGGCCTTTATAGACAAGCTATACATGTACTGTAATATGGTTAATTTTATTTTTTTTAATATTTTAATCACCGTTATAATTATTAATTTAATTTTTGTTATCTTATTTTACCTGATCCCTGATGTTATCCAGTCGGAGTCCTTTCAGTATGACAATACCTTCAGCTAAAAGTTGAACGATCTTAACATGGCCCAAAAGCACTGCTTTGTGTATTGCTGGCTGCCCATCATGCTAAAACAATAGAAATGGCACTCTTTTAGCCATAAAATTAAGCAATGCTACATGTACACAATGTAGCTTCTGTGAAGAACATATCAACTACATAATTTCGTTTCTCAAATTTCAATCAAAGAGTCAAAGTCAGCTATATCAGTGCTCAGTGTTCAACTGATAACACTCGTCCCAAAAATTAGAATGACAATGGACAATAAACAGGGCATCCCTAAACTATTTTTCTCAAAGCAATTTGATATCACCCATTGTCCTACTATCTAAAATTAGAAATAACCTAGGAGGGAGTACAATATATGAGCTATCATTACACAACTTTATTCTCGATCATAGAGTATACCTCAGGAATAAATTAAAATGTTTTCAAAATAAAATAAAACATACCATTGAATATTCTGAACACCATTGGTGGGAACACATTGTCTAATTATGTTTAAAATATTCAACAGAACATTTCTAATTAACAGGTTTCTGTTTTTGCTTTGGAAAAATGTTAACTAATTTATGAGCTAAACAAAATCACGGATTTCTTTTTTTGATGAGAGTTGATACTTACCACCCTGATACTCTGTGATATTTCCCAAATATCGACCTAGCGTCAATAAGACTCAGAATTAAAAAGAAACCGCCCCCACTGGGCAGGTTACTCAACTGACAGTGCAGCGGATGTGTGGCCCAAACTCGCGCAGGCACGGGGTTGTCTCTTTCTATTCCAAATTATTGGCTGACATAATTGCAACATAAAATGCCGATAGACCTCTGTGGGGCGGAGAGGCCGGAATCGTATCAGGGTGGTAAGTATCAACTCTCTCGTGAAAAAAGAAATCCGTGATTTCATTTATTTCACATTAAGAGTATAGTTACCGCCATGATACTCTATGATATAGACAGAATTTGTACAAGAATTCGGCGGGAGGGAGGTGAAAGGCAGAAGAGCGGCTCATCCCTGGAAGAGCAAGCTCTTTTGCTTCTGGAGCACAAAAAACATCTGAAAATTTTGTATGTAAACACAATCAGGAAATGACTTGGACATCGAATAACACGACCGATGTTGAGAGTAATGACCATTTAACATTCACTCACCCCCTCTTTTAAAGAGGGAGCGTTGACATCAATGTCCTATACGCTCTCTATGTACTCGTGCTAAAGTACTATAATACATCAGACGAAACTTTCATTTCGTATACTCTCTGATGGAACCACAAAGAACACAAACCATCACTATTTTAGTAAGTAAATCATGACAAAAAATAACCATCACCAAATATAGGACTAACATATTTTGACGAGATTCCCTTTAATCACCGCTGGCGATGATAGGTACAGTACGGAAAAGTGGGGATTCCCCCACTAAATTGCAGTGTGTATGAGTCAACAGCCTTATATACAATATTTACAAATATATACAGATTTAACATTTATGTAAAATCGATAAGGCAAGCGGATTTGACGTGTCACAGAGGTAATGATCTGTAAAACTAGACTCACAGTGCCATTGTGCTACCGACATAATGTCATCCACCAGCACTCCATAAAACAGAGCTGTGGATGTCACTATGCCACGGACACTGTGTGCCTTGGCCATGTTAACTTGTTTGCCTGTGGCGGCTTTGTGGCAATGCTGGATGCATTCCACAATCCACCTAGAAATGGTATCTTTAGAAGCTCTCCCATGGTGTTCAATGTAAGATAGCCATAAAGCACTAAGGTCCGTCCGCCATTCTTGTGTACGTTGTTTATAATGTGTTAATGCATGGACAGGACACCAGGCCTTTGAATTAGGATCAAACCTAGTCAAAGCAGGTAAACCTATAGGCTGACCAGGATATTTTAGACAGGTTTTTCGCCATAAAGTTAACTCTAGGTAGAAGCCTAAGGCCTTCCCCTGTAACCACAACATGGTCAGGCTCTGCTGACAAAGCATGTATTTCACTTCTTTGTCTGGCTGAAGCTGCAGCAATCAGAAAAACTGTTTTAAGCGTCAACATTTTCATCGAAATGGAGCTTAGTGTTTCAAAGGGTTTATCTGCTAATACTTGAAGTACTAACGATAAACTCCAAGATGGAATCACTGGCGGATTCCTTGGTCTTAGATTGCCCATGCCTTTGATTAACTTATTTTGATTACCTACTTCATCACTTCCCCTATTAGCCAAGCAAGGGATAACTGACATTAAAGCTGACTTGTACCCAGCAATAGAGTTAGGCTTGAGGCTATAGTCATCAAAAAGGTGACAGAGGAAATCGGCTACTACCTGAATAGATGCATCCACTGGATTAATACATGTATGAGCACCATTCAGCAAATCTGTTGATTTTATAATTATATGCTCTGGACGTTCACCCCCCCCCCCTTCTGGCTTTTGCCATGAACATGGCTGCTTGCTCAGAAAAGCCCTCCTTAACTGCTGATTCCTTGACAACATCCACGCAGTCAATTGGAACATTGACGGGTTGTTGTGCAAGGCCTTGCCCTAGAAGATTATGTTGTCCATCAGAGGCAGAGGAACAGGATTGCAGACCAGAATGTTCAGCAGATCTGTATACCATGATCGGCTTGGCCAATTTGGGGCGATCAGAAGCACTTGGCATTCCTGCTGCCTGATTTTCTGGAAAACTTTTGGAATCAGGATTACTGGCGGGAATACATATGCATACATTCCCTCCCAGCTGATAGCTAACGCATCTATTGCGATAGCGCTCGGATCTGGAATTGGAAAGACATATGTCATCATCTTCGCAATTCTTGTTCGTTGCAGATAAATCTATGTTGGGCTTGCCCCAGTGGTTAAACAGAAGGTCTGCCACACATTGATTTAGTTGCCGTTCCATATGAAGAATGAGTCTGCTAATAGATTTAGCCTTCCCCGGAATATGAACTGCTGGAAATCCCATGATCTAAGCACCAGCAAAGCAGTTTCCATGTCATCATACAGAGACTGGGTGACTTCGTTCCGCCCTGGCGGGCGCCCTCTGGTTATTCACCAGGTTTACGGTTTGTTGGAGGTGCAGGCATCCTTCACCTCCAAACAACCCTAGACCTGCCATTGGCATCCCATATTTTCAACGGCAAATGTGCATCTCGCCCGTAACTCCTGGTTACGGATCTCATCATATAGTCCAGAGCCAGGTTAATGCCGTCCCGGATGGCTCTCTGGACTGTAAGAGAAGATTGGCGGGCCACGGATGCTGCTACTAGCCCCTGTAGCAGCTGGGAAACATGCGAGAGGGTACTTTCCTCTTGTGTCCTGCAGCGCGGAATTTGCGTTGCGCAGGGTGCTAGCGCACAAGGGTCCCATGTCAGACCGGGACCCAGGCCACGTGTCTTCACCCAAAGCCGCACGGTCATCCGTGCAAGGCTTTGGGATGATGCCGTACTTCTGATACAGATCAGAACTGATAAGGCAGCGCCGTGCCACTGCGCGAGGGCCCTTCGCAAGGCATCCATTCAGCTGAATGGACATCTCTGCCGCAGCGAACATATCCACGATATGCTCCGCATAAGGCAAACATGGTGGATGGATTTCCATTTCCGTGGCCATCGGCAGGCCATAACAGTGTGTCCTCTTCTTCCTGTCCAGAAAGATTGAATGCCAAGCTTGAAGAGGGATCAAACTCGGCCTGGGCAGCAGGAGGGAGCATCGCGTAAGGCGCTGACACCCTTAGCCTTAGCTGCTCTAGAATGTTCGATACGCGAACGTCCAAGGCCATGGCTTTCGGACCAGCAGGAGCCATCTCTGGGTCTATAACAAAAACTGGCTTCCTAAGAGAACCAGACCCAGAGACGGGAACACTGTCCTGGAGGAAATGAGGAAGACAATGATGAACTTGAACTGGGAAGCAAGCTGCGAAGCAACTCCGGGACAATATTCGTGATTGTCTTCTTCATTTCTCCCATTATCTCCACACGGAAGGCCTCCATGTCTGGCATGGATGCCTTCGTCTTCTTATCACATGACTCTTTGTCAAGTCGCCTTTTCTCATCCGCCGCCCATTCCTTTACCTGCTGATTTATAAAATCAGTGAAAACCTCCACTGGCCACGCCTCACACACATGGCAATTTAGTAATCGCCCGCACGTACTGAATCTAGTGCAGTCATGAGGGAAGTAGCGGGCCTTCACAAAACGGTGGCAGGAAGGGCATTTGTTTTCAATGACCCTCTGAAATGACACAAACAGAAACAATTAGTTTACAACATGCGTTAGCTAATATATAGGTCTCCCCCAAAACGAACTAGTCTAACATAGACGTATCCACGAGTTAGCACGGCTCCCGCATATACCATTCGAGTCAACACGCAAATCTTTTATCAATAAATTTACTAAAGTACACCTGATCGCTAGGACCAGGAGCATCCTCCAGCAACTTGGCAGCATCAGACATAATATAACAAGTCAAAATCAAGTTGCCGAACTTAGCTTCAAAAACATTCAAAAGCAAAAGCAAAACTAGAAAGTGTGTTGCAATGGCAGGTCAATAATTTGAGAAGAAAAGACAGCCCCGCACATGCTCGTGTTTGGGCCGCACATCCGCTGGACTGTCAATTGAGTAACCTGCCCAGTGGGGGGGGGGTTTCTTTTTAATTCTGAGTCTTATTGAAGCTAGGTCGATATTTGCGAAATATCGGAGTATCAGGGTGGTAAGTATACTGCTATTTACATAATGACGTTTCCTCTCATTCCTCTCACATGTCTAAGAGTCACAATAGAGTAAGAAAATTTATCAAATTTCTTTTTCACGAGTGAGATGACATACCGTACTTACATGTACCTCCCTAAAACGCCTGATATACTAGTATATCGGCTCTAAATTCAATAATATTCAGAATTATAAAAAGTTAGGTGCCCCTATTGGGCAGGTGAAATGTACACGGTCATGCACATGTCAGACCCCACCTCTGCGCATGCGCATATTGGTACTTCCGTTACTAAATATTGGCTGTCATAGAAGCAACTATTCACATAACCAAAGGACCAGGCCTCCGTGGGGTGGAGAGGCCGGGATCCTGTTAGGGAGTTATGTCATCTCACTCGTGAAAAGGAAATTTGATAAATTTTCTTATTTCACGTCATGAGACCATACTTACCTCCCTAACACTCTTGATAAAAGCCAGAATTTGAAAGTAAATTTAGCGGGAGGGAGGTAAGGTTCTAAAACCAGTTCACCCTCAGAGACTAGCACTTTGAATTTTCAAGCGATTTAAAACATCTGAAATTGTGTCTGAAACACAACCAGGAATAGAATTTTGCATCGGATAAACGGTCGATGAGGAGAGATTGATCAAAAAGGTAAATGCGCTCCCCCCAACCCCGACCTCCCCCCCCACCCCCCTCTTTCTGAGGAAGGTTAGGAAAAAATGCTGCTCTAAATGACTAGCACGTTCTCTAATACTTGAAATAAGTATTACTAGACATTGGAAAAAGAAGAATTGCTTTATTTTCAAACTCTCTGAAAGAACCACAATTAAGAGACATTAGCCATCACCCTATTAAATAATAACATGACACAACCAACAAGACAAAAAACTAAATGGTCACATATACTGAGCTCTGATGTCTTGAGCGCGGAAATCACCTCTTCCCCAACCGGATGAAGAGAATGTAACCGGAAATAGTAGGGATTTCATAACAAATGTGATATTTGCAAATAGCAGAGGAAAACTAATTACAAATAAATACCTCTGAATTATTTTCTGAGGACTGAGACGGCGAGCGGGTTTGAAGTGTCACGGAGATAATGGTCAGTAAAACTCGATTCACAGTGCCACTGGGCTACTGACATAATGTCTTCAATAGAAACACCATTAAATAATGCCGTGGACGTTACCACACCACGGATACTATGAGCCTTGGGTCTATCTACTTGTTTTTCAGTGGCTGTCTTATGACAGAATTGAATGCATTCTACATGTACTATCCATCTGGAAATAGTGTCTCTTGCCGCCCTACATGTACCATGGGGTTCAATATATGACAACAATAGGGAGCATGGGTCAGTCCGCCAAATCGGAGTCCTTTTCTTGTACTTATTTAAGGCACGGAGAGGACACCATGCTTTATCACCAGGATCGTATCTGGTTAAGGAAGGTAAAATTATAGGTTGACCTGAATATTTTAAAGATTGATTCTTAGCCAAGAAATTCAATCTTGGTAGAAGCTTAAGGCCTTCACCTGTAACTATAAAACGGTTAGGCTCAGCAGACACGGCATGAATTTCACTTCTGCATCTGGCTGAGGCTGCTGCAGTTAAACATACAGTTTTAAGTGTCAATAATTTTATAGAAATAGCACTAAGTGGTTCAAAAGGTTTATCACTCAAAATTCGAAGAACTCCATGATGGTGTCTGTGGAGGATTTCTCGGTCTAAGATTGCCCATACCTTTGATAAGAGTATTTAGAACACATACTTCATCACTTCCCCTCTTTGCCAAGCAAGGGATAACAGTCATTAATGTTGATTTATATCCAGCAATAGAATTAGGCTTAAGACTATAGGCATCATACAGGTGACATAGAAAATCAGCTAATACCTGAATAGATGCATCCATTGGATTGATACATCTCTTTGAGCACTATTCTGCAAATCTGTTGATTTTATAATTATATGCTCTGGAGGTTGACCCCCTTCTGGCTCCGGCCATAAAATTGGTTGCTTGCTCAGAAAAGCCCTACTTAATCACGGATTTCTTGACAACATTCATGCAGTCAATTGAAACATTGACGGATTGATGTGAAGGGTCTTGCCCTGGAAGATAATATTGTCCATCAGAGGCAGAGGAACCAGATTGCAAACCAGAAGGCCCAGCAGATCCTTAAACCATGATCGGCTTGGCCAATTCGGGGCGATCAGAAGCACTTGGCATTCCCCCTGTTTGATTTTTTTAAGGATCCTTGGAATCAGGATTGTTGGATGGTATGCGTATGCATACATTCCCTTCCAACTGATAGCTAGCGCATCCATTGCGATAGAGCTTGGATCTGGGATCGGAGAAATATGTTGGATTTCCCCCAATGATTGAACAGATGTTCGGCCACACATTGATTTAGTTGCCATTCGGTAGGCAGAATGCTCATCCTTCGGCTCAATGAGTCTGCTAGCAGATTCAGCCTTCACAGAATATGAACTGCTTTCAAGGTGCTCATATAATTCATGCACCAGCAAAGCAGTTTCCATGTCATCATACAGAGACTGGGCAACTTCGTTCCGCCCTGGCGGTTTATGTAATTCACTACTGTTGAGTTGTCTGAACGTATCAACACAAACTTTCCTTCCACTTTCTTTAAGAAGTGTTCCAGGCCTAGGATTACAGCTCGCAATTCTAGCATGTTGATATGCTCCCTTGACTGATCCAGATTCCAAAGCCCTGATATTGTGGCTTCTTCCAGGCAAGCCCCCCATCCCTCCATCGATGCATCCGTAAACATCGTTACTTGAGGGTCGGGAGGGGTCAGCATGCCCCCCGTCAGGAGATTCTCTCTCTCCATCCACCAGTGACGGTGATGAATGAGAGGATCCAACACTTGAATGCGCGAGTCCAGTGATCCTGAACCCTGCTTCCACGGAGTCATGAGAAACAGTTGAATCGGCCACCTGCGCAAGGCCGCCTGAGGAATGACTGGTTCCATTGAAACCATCAGACCTAGCATTCTCAGATAGACTCGTGCTAGAACATAACGACTGCTGCAAACCAAATGAATGCACGAGAGGAGATTTTCCACTCTCTCCTGAGATGGATAAACATACCCTATCTCCAGATCGAAGAACATACCCAGGTAAACAAACTTCTGGGATGGAGTCAGCTTTGATTTTTGAAAGTTGATTATCCAGCCTAAATCTGAGTTTTCAAAACTATCTCCAGATTTGCTGTCAAGCTTTCTGGGTTGTGTGCTTTTAGCAGCCAGTCATCTATGTAAGTGTGGACCGCTATATTTCTGCTGCGGAGGAAAGCTGTGATAGCAAGGACTACTCGAGTGAAAACCATCGGAGCCGTCGAAATTCCTAATGGGAGAACTTTGAATTCCCATTGCCGTCCCTGAAAAGCAAATCTTAGGAACCAACGAAAACACCTTGCAATGGTAATGTGGAAATAAGCGTCTTTCAGATCTAACAAAGCTGTCCACATCCCCTTCTCTAACTCCAACAACACTGATTTTATTGTTTCCATTTTGAAACTTGGTGTGTCTATAAACCTGTTGAGGTAGGTTTGAGGTTGAGAATAAACGAAATCACAGATTTCTTTTTTCACGAGAGAGTTGATACTTACCTCCCTAATACTCTTTGATATTGCTAAATATCGGCTTTCACTCAATAAAACACTCATTAAAAAAGTTAGGTGCCCCTACTGGGCAGGTAGTCAGAAGACAGTCCGGCGGATGCTAGCCCCACCACCGCGCATGCGCAGACTAGTACTTCCTCTGATTAATTTATTGGCTGACACCATGCAACTTACAAGAGCCTGAAGACCGAGCCTCTGTGGGGCGGAGAGGCCGGGTCCGTATTAGGGAGGTACGCATCAACTCTCTCGTAAAAAAAGAAATCCGTGATTTCGTTTATTTCACTTCAAGAGTATACTTACCTCCCTAATACGCTTTGATATTGCCAGAATTCGTCAGGGAATTCGGCGGGAGGGAGGCGAGGTCAAAAGACCAGCTCTTCCCTATGCGCTTTTCTGCGTTTAAGGCACTTATACTTCTGAAACTGTGTGAAAACACAATCAGGAATAGATAAGAAATCGGCTAACACAAACCGATGGTTGAGAGATGACCGTATGTCATATGCGCGCCCCCCCTCTTCTTGGGAGGAAGATTGAATGACCTCAATGTCCCATACGCTCTCTACGTACAAGTGCCATGTACTATAGGACATTAAACGAAAAAGGCTCCATTTTCGTACTCTCAATAATGAACCACATAAAACACATACCATCACCATATTAATAACGAACGGTCACGTGACAATACAATTAACAATGAACAACACATAAACAAGACTGACCTTGTAGAGTTTGGCTGCTGACATCATCTCCCCAGTGGTGAAGACTAATGCAGTCCCAAATAACTGGTTGTATCCCATTGATTAATTGTGATATATATAAATAATGAGGAAAACCCATCAAAAATGTACACCTAATTATTTTTTCAAAATCGATAAGGCGAGAGGATTCGAGGTGTCTCGGAGATAATGGTCTGTAAAACTTGACTCACAGTGCCACTGAGCTACCGACATAATGTCATTCACAGGGACCCCTGTAAATAGGGCAGTGGAAGCCACTACGCCCCGGACACTGTGAGCCTTGGCTATGTCAACTTATTTACCTGTGGCGGATTTATGACAAAATTGAATACACTCTACAATCCACCTGGAAATGGTGTCATTTGACGCCCTGCCATGGGGTTCAATATATGACAACCATAACACTGTAGGGTCTGTCCGCCATTCCTGAGTACGTTGTTTGTACCGGTTTAATGCTCGGACTGGCCACCATGCTTTAGAATTAGTTAAAGCTGGTAAAAATATAGGTTGACCTGGATATTTCAGACTGATTTTTAGCCATGAAATTAATCCTAGGTAGAAGCTTAAGGCCTTCCCCTGTAACCACAAAACAGTCTGCCTCGGCTGATAAGGCATGAATTTCACTTCTACGCCTAGCCGAGGCCGCAGCAATTAAAAATACAGTTTTAAGAGTCAACATTTTCATAGAAATGGAACTAAGTGGCTCAAAAGGCTTATCACCTAGTACCTGAAGCACTAGAGATAAATTCCAAGACGGAATCACAGGGGGATTCCTTGGTCTTAGATTGCCCATGCCTTTAATTAAAATATTTAATGTACTTACTTCATCACTTCCCCTATTAGCCAAGCAAGGGATAACTGTCATTAAAGCTGATTTATAACCAGCAATAGAGTTAGGCTTGAGGCTACAGGCATCATACAGGTGACAGAGGAAATCAGCTACTACCTGAATAGATGAATCCATTGGATCCATACATCTTTTTGAGCATCATTCTGCAAATCTGTTGATTTTATAATTATATGCTCTGGAGGTTGACCCCCTCCTGGCTTTTACCATAAACATGGCTGCTTGCTCAGAAAAGCTCTCCTTAATTCTAGATTCCTTGACAACATCCACGCAGTCAATCTGAACATTGACGGATTGTTGTGAAGGGCCTTGCCTTGGAAGATAATGTTGTCCATCAGAGGCAGAGGAACCGGATTGCAGACCAGAAGGTCCAGCAGATCCGTATACCATGATTGGCTTGGCCAATTTGGGGTGATCAGAAGCACTTGGCACTCCTCCTGTCTGATTTTCTGAAGAATTTTTGGAATCAGGATTGCTGGAGGGAATGCGCATGCATACATTCCCACCCAGCTGATAGCTGGAATCGGAGAGACGTACGTCGTCATCTTCGCATTCTTCTTTGTTGCGAATAAATCTATGTTGGGTTTCCCCCAGTGGTCGAACAGACGATCCGCCACACATTGATTTAGTTGCCATTCTGTCAGTAAAATACTCATACTTCGGCTCAATGAGTCTCCTAACAGATTTAACCTTCCCGGAATATGAACTGCTTTCAAGGTAATCCTGTAATTCAGGCACCAGCAAAGCAGTTTCCATGTCATCATACAGAGACTGGACGACTTCGTTCAGCCATGGCGGTTTATGTAAGTCACTAATGTTGAGTTGTCTGATCAAATTAGAACACTCTTGCCCTGAACTTTCTGAAAGAAATGTTCCAGGCCCAGGACTACTGCTCGTACTTCCAGTAGATTTATATGTTCCCTTGACTGTTCCAGATTCCAAAGCCCTGATATCGTGGATTCTTCCAGGCAAGCTCCCCACCCCTCCATCGATGCATCCGTATACATCGTTACTTGAGGGTGAGGAGGGGTTAGCATTGAAAACTTAATGTTGAAAAAGCAGAGTTCTGTATCAAGTTCAAAGTGACCTTGACCTTTGACCTTGTTCCCTCAACATCATCATGCTGCTTCCTAACATTATAGGTAACCATGTATCCAAGTTTAGTTGCAAATAGGCTTAACGAATCCTGAAATATAAGCTGATGTTTTGCTAAACGCAAAAACAATGTTGAAATAACAGAGTTCTGTATCAAGGTCACAGTGACCTTTGACCTTGTGACCCCAACATCATTATGCTGCTTCCTAACATCATAGGTAACCAGTATCCAAGTTTAGTTGCAATAGGCTTAACCAATCCTGAAATATAAGCTGATGTTTTGCTAAACGCAAAAACATAATGTTGAAATAACAGAGTTCTGTATCAAGGCCACAGTGACCTTTGACCTTGTGACCCCAACATCATCATGCTGCTTCCTCTCATTATAGGTAACCATGTATCCAAGTTTGGTTCCAATTGGATCAGACATTGCAAAAACTTAACGTAAAATATTAACAAAGATTATACCATGACCTTTGACCCCCATTACCTTGACCTCATGATGTCTGCATCAGCATGCTGTTTCCGTTAAATGTAAATCATAATGTACCCAAGTTTGGTTCCAGTTGGATCAGGCATTGCTGAGATATTAGGCAATAACTTTTGTTTAACGCAAAAACCCAACACAAAATATTAACAAAGCTTTTACTGTGACCTTTGACCCCATAACCTTGACGTCATGACCGCTTTATTGGTAGGCTACTTCCATTCAATGTATATCACCATGCACCCAAGTTTGGTTCCAACTGGATCAGGCATTGCTGAGATATAAGGCAATAACTTTTGTTTAATACAAAAACTTAACGTAAAATATTAACAAAGATTATACCATGAACTTTGACCCCCATAACCTTGACCGCATGATGTCTGCATCAGCATGCTGCTTCCTTTTGATGTATATCACTATGTACCCAAGTTTGGTTCCAGTTGGATCAGGCATTTCTGAGACATAAGGCAATAACTTTTGTTTAACGCAAAAACTTAACGTAAAATATTAACATATTCTACTGTAACTTTTTACCCCTGTAACCTTAAACTCATGGCCTTTTTATCAGCGGGCTGCTTCCTTTCGATGTATATTACCACACACCCAAGTTTGGTTCCAATTGGATTAGGCATTGCTGAGACATAAACTTAACTTAAAGGTTTACGCCGCCGCCAGAAAAGTGATACCTATGTCTCGATCCTGCTTCGCAGGCGAGAGAAAGACGGAACTACCAGTGTGCGCATGCGCAGAGATGGGGTCTGACATGTGCATGACTGTGTACATACTGTCCAGTAGGGGCACCTAACTTTTTATAATTCTGAATATTATTGAATTTAGAGCCGATATACTAGTATATCAAGAGTGTTAGGGAGGCAAGTATGTTCTCATGATTGAAAGAATTCATTTCCAGGCATGCCCCACCAATATTCAGCTTAGTTCTGGATAATTTACATGTGTGTTTTAATTGAATTTTGACACTTTGAAACCTGCAGTGCAAGAGCCTAAATTTCAAGGTAACTATACAGATAAGCTGTCAAATATTTTCAAACTATTTTGACGGGGAGTAGTTTCAAATGCTTCAACAGAAGATCTATTAAATTTTAAATTCACCAAACCACATACAGTTAAGACATTTTCGTGACAGACCTTTTCTCCATTCCTGATGGACTTACATCATTTTAATCATGCAGTCAGATTGCAAGTGATAAATTTGAATATGACGCCAATAGCGAAATTCAGTTTTTAGCCATGCCCCGCTTATCTCTAGCTAAGCTTCACCTGTGTTGGGATTGATCCCCGCACTCTGTATCTCAAATTTCATAAAACTATACAGGTAAGCTGTTGAATAATTTGGAATTAGTTTGACTGTGTGTTGTTGCTACTTCCCTAGACAGCAATAGCACTCAATCAAATTAGTTTCAAAATATTTAACAGAATGTTTATTAAATAGTAAAGCCATACAATTCATACAACTTGACAGACTATTAAGCCTTTATGATGGACTATATCATTCATGACATAAGTGATTATGACATCAGCCTAAACGTCATGTAGTTGATTATGACATCATATTATTGACTGAAAAACTGGATTCATGAATTAGTTGTGACAGATCTGATCACGATATTTTACATGGTAGTTGAATTGATAGATTCTCTAATCCCTAATATGTCAAATGCAATGCAACTAATATATGGAAAAGTGATTGAATACATTGAATCTAATTTGACTGAAAGGATAAGGACCATTCTGTCCATTCAGATAATATTCAAACTGTTCAACTATCTATTTTTTAACTAGAGACCTTTAAACCTGTGCGTGAAACTAAAATGTGTGTGTATATAATATCCCAACACTGGCTCACATATTTTATTTTATTTAACCCCATTATGCGATGGTCAAGCCAACCAAATTCAGCCTGTGCAGTGGTCATGAAGACTGTCCATTTGCAGACCAGGAGCAGACTATTTTCAAAAATTTACCATTGGAATGCATGCCTTGATTGCCAGTCATTATAGTGGTAATTTTCCAAAAGTCATTTCTTGTCCTGCAAATGGACATTTACCAAACAAATACTTTGATTTTCTTGGGTAATTTTGACCACTGAATGGTTAATTAATATTTGGAAATGTAATAATGTACACTAAATGCTACTAGTGAGTATATATAGTTTTTATAAAGAATTTGCTATATTTGAGCTGTATGATTGAAAAGTTTAACCCTATCCTTTAATCCTCAAATTTGTTCAAGAATATTTTAATTTTCTCATATAAAATGTAGATTTACAGACCAAGAGAAGAATATTTTTGCACATTTAACATTGGAATGACTGGCTCGTTTATCGAGCCAGGCATTCCAGTGGTAAATTTTCAAAAACATTTCTCTTACATGTAGTCTGCACATGGACTCAAGACAACTGCAGAAACTGGTTTTGGCCAGCTTGAGTGTTAAAGGGTTAATATCTACCAGTGAAGGCACAGAATATGAAATACTTACAACACAGACACTGTCTGCCAGGAGGGGATCAAACCAAGGTGCAAACTCAGAAGTATATTGTAGAAGTCTGCAAGCGTCTACATCACCCGATTCAATTGCTGAATGAAACACACGTATATGGTCCTAGCGGAAGAGAAAAAAATTTAAGATTCATGTGAGGTGTGACATCACAGTATGTGTGACATCACCATACCACTGATATTATTATATCACTTGAAGATGTGGATAAGAAGAGTTAATTAAGTATGGCTACTTTTTCCCTCTCTGTTGTGTCAGACCCTCTCATAATAGTGAGACGTGCCCACTGCCCAGAGCACACAAAAACCCACCTATTGCTTGGAAAAGCAAGCTAAAGAGCGTTAGTCCATCATCAATAAATTGTATATTTTTCTTATAACTAAGGATACAGTACAGACCTTAGTTAGCTTTACTGTTTGACGAAGCAAAAACGAAACAAAAATGCGTCTTGAACGCGTCAAAACCTCGTAGCGTTTCCAGGCGTGGCCAAACACCAAACGCATTTTATTTATTTTATAGGCGCGTCTAACGGAAAGTCTAACCCATCCTACAATATGTTAAACGTATCATGAAATATTTTAAACCCGTCACGGAAAAAGTCCAACGCGCAATCAAATGTATTCATTAACGCTACAAAGATTCTGACTACGCGTCATTAAACATAAAGTGGAATCGGTCTATAGTCTGTCAAGGACCCGTACATGTAAATTTAAATTGCAATTGGAGCCGTATATGTGTTAAGTACATGCACCGCCTTTAGTTTTTTTGTGGCTGTAAATGATAATTGTCGAAATGTCATCATCGTAATCAATCCTAAGTTTGTATAAAATGGACACGTGTGAACTCCGCACCTGGGCATTCTTTACTGAGTATGAAGCTAGTGTGATGACTGTGCATATATTTTAATAAATTTTCAATCCACAATTTCTTTTGAAATCTGGATGAATAAACCAAGATATTCTCTGAAATGGGTTTATTACAATATAGTCTAATTTGAGCCGACGTAATAGGCATAACTTTTTAGAACAATATATGCACCAGTTGCAGCTAGTGTGTTATGCCAAATGTGTCTTATAACAGAAATGGAAACGAGTTACAAAATCTGCAAACCTGACATTCGGTTGTTTTCGATATCGCTATTTCATACATAATATGTAACCGAAAATCTCCGCTTTTACATAGACATGCACATGCGTACATAGTTGTTTTACCCGTGCCTGGGGTGCGTTCAGGACCGCGCAAAAAAATTTCCATTATATACTGAACACTGTACCGCGTAGAACGCGAACGTTCGCCGAACATTCGCCTTCCTGAACTCACTCCAGGAGTATCCGAGTACATAACGTTATTACCCGTTTTCGGCAACGGGTATCACCGTCTGATTGGTCGAGAATACACGCATATTTAATCAGATCTAGCAAAGATGGCGTCAACTGTTTAGAAAATAACATATTTTTGTGTGTGCAATTCATCAATCTACGCACATTTCGTGTACGCCACAGACTAAAAAGTAGACAGATAACACGGAATAACGGAACTGCCAATCAAAAAGTGTGATGCCTATATATTTGACCGCTTCGGCATCTTAACCCAGGCTTATTACTGACAGTGCTTCAAGTTAGTTATCTAGAAAACTTAAACTGTAAACAAAGACATGCGTCGATGATCGAGTTTATCGGATTGTTTATCTTCAACATTGTTTTTTCGCGACCAGGACGAAATGGATATTATATATATATATTTTGTGTCTGCGGCTCCCTTGCAACAATCAATAACTTTCTCATTATCGGTGACATGACATTTACTAAAACAAGAATGATAATGCAGGTTACTGGGCCAATATTGGCCTAGTAACCTGCATTATCAGGGAAGTAGGCCCCAAATCTAAACCAATGAATTATCACATTTTACCCATTTGAACCTGAAATCCCAGAATTCCACTTTTACAGTCATTATATAAGTATGATGTTGAATATTTTGAAAGCAATTTGACTGGAAGCTGGCTTTCAGTCAAATTAGTTTCAAAATATTCACCAGAATTTTGACACATTCGTAACAAATTTATTATTTTCTCTTGTCGTTTGAAATTGTTAATGCAATAGGAGAAGTACTCCCTTGTTGGAGGCGATATTCCCACCCTGTATTATATTCATAGAATCACAATGACGTCATCACAAGCAAATTTCCCATAATACCCTGGAAGATACGCCATTTTCAGAGGGGCTAATTTAACATTACGAGCAATGGGCCGGTACACCTTAATTACATTTTCTTTAATATATTGCGAAATTCACTCATGATTTCATGTTTTCTGATACCTGACAGGGTTATTACAGATTCTCAGACACAGGATTTAATGGTTTGAACATCAAGGAAAATGTAAACAATGAGTTTGTATGGGCAGTCCCCTCTTTAGCATGTAGTAAGTTTTCCCCAACTTTAATGGCGGCCATATTCAAGATGCCCGGATGTGCGAAACTATGAATAATGTGTTTGATTTCTGCGCTGAAGTCTGAGGGCGGCGTATGACCATAACAGCCGCTGTCAGCTCATAGGGCCTAACAGTACATGTATATAGCATATTACTGGCTATATATTTTAAACCAAATATCACTCATCGTGGCGTTGTAAACGTGGAATCAGACACTGATAGTAATGGTGAGACAGCTAATGTGTGGGACAGTGAATCTTCTGATGATGACATGTTTGACGATGAGGAAGCCACCACTACTGGAAAGACTTGAAGCTGGTACACTACAGATTGATTGAACTTCTCCAATCAGTGACAAAGAGTTTGCCCTGAAGTTTGGGCTATTTTGGTGCATTCTCCATGATCATTTGTGCCGTTTGAATTTAATTAACTGTTAAAGTTTGTTATATTGAATTAGCTCTAACTAACATGATTAGATATACCAATAACATACCAAGAGTTAGTAGATAGTCACTGTTATAAGAATTGTACATTTTAGCAATTGACCCTTTAACACTCCAGCTGGTGAAAACATGTTCTGTGGTGGCCTTGAGAAATGCCCATATGCAGAACAAGAATTATTTTTTTACCGTGACTCAGTGAGTGGTCAAAACTGGCCTCTGAAATCAAATTGTCTTGAGAAATGACCATTTGCAGGCCAAGAGAAGACTACTTTAAGATTTTACCACTGGAATAACAGGCTTGATAACCAAGCTAATCATTACAGTTCTAAATGTTAAAAAATTGCCTTAGCTTGCAAATGGGCATTTATTAACCCTTTAATGGTCAAATCAGCCATAACCAGCCTCTGCAGTGTTCCTGAGAAATGCCCTTTTGCTAAGAGAATACTATTTTTGAAAATTTATCACTGGAATGACTGGCTCCCAGAATACTCTTGATCTGCAAATTGACATTTTATGAGACAATTGGAATTTTCTCGACCAAATTAACCCATTAAAGGGTTCAGCAGAAATTTACATTTTCTTGACAAATATTGGACAGTAAAGGGTTGTAAAGCTGGAGCTTTACTTACCTTTAACTACCTTGTTCTGCTGTTCACTGTCGGGAAAAATTCTCAATCCTTGTTCCACTGAAGATCAAAGAAATGATGAAAACACCATACAACCTTTACCTACATACAGTAAATAAGTCAAACCTGGTCATTTTGGATTTGATTAAATTGTTTATTCATTCACTTAAAAAAGTTTAATGTCATTGTTATTGAATGCTGCCATATTGATATAATGCAGTTTGCTCAAACAATCACCAACACAGACAGTAGCGCAAACCACCACTCATTAGCAGCATGAGCAATATTATATAGGACCAAGATTAAGTTTACTTTACTGTTGATTTTGAGATTTGTATTGTTATCGATGATCAATAACAATACAAGTCCAGTCTCTAGAACAAAAGTAAACTATCTTGGTCCTATATAATATTGCTCATGCTACTAATGAGTGGTGTTTTATGGTTATGCTACTGTCTGTGTTGATGAATGTTGCTGGTCACAGGTCATATATTACTGGTCTTTCAAATTTTTGTCCTACTGTTCCAGATTTCGTACGTTTATTTTTGCAACATTTGTTTGTGGTCTGGCTATGTTTCAACAGTAGCTGAAATAGAAAGTGAAACAAATATGATTACACCTGGAGTTATTTATAAGCATTATATAATGGACCTTAGTTTCCATTTTATCCATCTATCATGTCATCATAATCAACTACATGATGCATAAGGATGACAACATAATCAATGACATAATGAATGACGTAGATAAGTTCGTCAATCGTCACAGACACTTAATTGATGACGGACTATATGTATTCTATTTAACCCTTTAATGGACAAATTTGGTGAAGAAAATTTTAATATCCACTTATTGAATGTCCAATTAGAGGCCAAGAGAATGCAATTTTTGAAAATTTATGACAAATTACTGGCTCGGTCATTGAGCCAGTCATTTGTGGTGAATTTTCAAAAATTCTATTCTCTTGGCCTGTAAATGGACATTTCACAAGGCCATAACAGAGGCCAGTTTTGGTCGGCATGACCATTAAAGGGTTAATAAAAATGATGTCGAATATTTTAAAACTAATTTGACTGAGAGTTGTTGCTGTCATATAAACAGCTTACATGTATAGTTTTCAGGAATTTGAGATTCAGAGAGTACAGAGATTGATCCCAATGCAGGTAAAGCTTGGGTAGAGCTTAGCTAGAGATGGGCGGGGAATAGCTAAAACTGGATTCCTCTCAAATTAGCTACTATAATCTCACTCTGTCTGAGTACAGCGTACATCGCTCATAGTGATATTCACTATACCACCACGTACCTCACCGATAATATTTGTTAGAATAAACCAGCACGATTATAATCATGCCAGTTTATTCATTCATTTTGTTGGGTGACATGCATTGTGGTACAGTGGTACCTGATAAGCATGCTGGATTATTCATTAATTTTTCTGGGTGGCATGAATGGTGGTTACAACTCAGGTGATGTGAAATTTGAAAGAAAAAATTCTATGGAAACTAGTAAAAAAATATTTAAATTTCATAGACAACAAAACAGCCCTTAAGGCTATTTATACCTGGCCTCAGCTGCTCTCGGAGAGCATCTAGACTTCAAAGTTTTCCGGTGGAGAGTTGGTGTTTCCAGGTGAGTGACCGCTGAGGACAGTGAATCACGCATGTCAGGAGAGTGAAAGACTGATTCAAGTCAGACCACCAATGACCGATAGGAAAATATCTATTTGCAGAACAAGAGAAGACTATTTTTTAAACTTTATGACTGGAATGACTGGCTCGGTTATCGAGACAGTCATTCCAGTGATAAATTTTCAAAAATACATGTAGCCTTTTCTTGGTCTGCAAATAAATATTTCTCAACACCACTGCAGAAACGGGTTTTGGATGATATGAGCCGGGTTCTGCCGATCCGGTTGCTTTGTGGGGTGAACTGTCCCACTTCCTCAAGAAATCATGGGTCATTTTGACAAATGTTGGATCAAGTACATACATGGAAGATATCTCTGTCCTAAAATCCATTAGGTCAAGGAACCATGTGTGAAGGTAATGATTGGACGGTGTGAATTTTAGAGCACTAAATGGTGCAAGGGCCCTGCCTCCGCAAAACCCTGCATGAGTGTTAAAGAAAATTTAATTTTAGTATGATGACGTTGAATTAATTACCTACCTACCTTTAAAATCTCCTCGAGTCCTTTCTTTATCTCCATGTTTTGAAAAAATTAGGATACATTTGTCTCCATCCATTCATCATGCTATCTCCTCCCAAACAGTTGGGTGGAATTCAACCAAATTTGGTATGTGGGTTATCCATATGATTGGGGATTGGCTGACATTTATTTTATGTAGTCAGAGATTGGTGTCTTCCAGACTTATCTAGATTTCCCATAGTCCTGCCCACACTCTCGCACATCATTTGATACCCTCTCAATAGTTTTAAATTAAGCCAGATGAGCCACTACATTTAGATAGGACTAGTGATTACCAGATTCTACTATAGCCCTTCAAATCTTTGTAGACCAAGGGAAGACTATTTTTTTAATTTTACCACTGAATCAAAAAAGCATCCGCTTTTGTTTCTACGAGAATTCTTAATACTTACCAGATGTACTATTATGATAATGTCTATTATCTAGTCTAGCTCAAAATAAACAATTAAAACTCCGCACTCTCCTGGTCCTGCCCCTACTGTGTCCGGGAATACCATAGCCGCAGGTACCGAGTCAATTCCCAATCACAGTCAGATTCGTCTTATGTTTGCCTTGGCAAACTGCGAAAGCAGCTCAGCCTCACCTCAGCGGGGCGGCTGAGGCAGGGCCATAGTACATCTGGTAAGTATTAAGAATTCTCGTAGAAACAAAAGCGGATGCTTTTTTTATTCTACTTCGAATAATACTTACCAGATGTACTATTATGATAAACTCCGGATTTCGACAGCCAGAAAATGCCGGTGGGAGGAGGTGAGGCTCGAACCAGCACTCAACTACCATCCAACAGAGCAGGTTGTGAAGAGACTAGAACCCTGGCATACGCTTGGGTTCTGCTATCTGACTCATAGAGTGCTGAACTTCCATGGTCTAGACCGCGCTCCCACCCCCTCTTTTGTCCGCACAAAATTCAGAGGGCTGTCACTGGGGATGCAACACCCACCAGACCCGTGTCAGCCCCAAGTCTCAGCTAGGGCAGTCCAGTAGAGTGCAAAGAAGCTACTACAACTTCTAAGTTTGAAAAAATATCAGTATATCGACTAGATTTTCAAATTGGAATGAGTCTAATGTCTGGTTGACAGGATAAGAATACTCTTGTACCAGACTATTTACCTAAGCAGTCTGGTATTTCGACTGTAAGTAAATATATTTATAGTCACTTAATTAATGTAAACACTCACCATTTTTGAGTGCTTGATCTTTTCTTGATCATCACAGGAGCTCGGCCCAATCCACGGTCGTACTCAGTCATGTGCATAGCGTTTGTTCAGTGTAGGCGGAAGACTTTAGTGATGTGTGCGAAGTAGTGGTCGGACGTGGCTTAGTTTAGGTTTGACAGATTGGCGACGGCTACCGGATTAAGTGAGCTGGAGATGTCACGAAGGTAGAAATCAGTGAATGACGACTCGGCATGCCATTGTGCTACAGACATCACCTCCTCTAATGAGACACCCTTATAAAGGGCCGATGATGCTGCTAGTGCTCGGACCTGATGGGCATTCGCATAATCAATTTGCTTTCCTGTAGCGATTTTGTGTGACATCTTAATAGCATCAACTATCCAACGAGAAATAGTATCTTTCGAGGCACGTAAATGGGGAGCTTTGAGACATAACCACAGAGATTTCGGGTCGTCCCTCCACTCATTAGTACGTTTCTTATACATTTTAAGACATCTGACAGGACACCAAACAGAAGAGTTTGGGTCATGTCTAGTTAAACTTGGCAAATTGATCGGCTGTCCTGGATATTTAAGTGACTGATTCTTTGACAGGAAACAAAGACGTGGAAGTAGTCGTAAACCTTCACCCGTGACGACAAAACGGTCTTGTTCGGCAGAAAGCGCATGAATTTCGCTTCTCCTTCTCGCCAACGCTGCTGCAACCAAGAAAACTGATTTAATAGTTAACAGTTTAATATCAATAGATCTAATCGGTTCAAAAGGAGCTTGTCCTAAAACCTGTAGAACAAGATATAGATTCCATGATGGGATAGGAATTGGCTGTCTAGGTCGCAGATTGCTCATTCCTTTGATAACTTCATTCAAGGTGTCATTCTCCACTCCTTCAACACTGAGACTGGGAATGACTGAAGCTAATGCAGACTTATATGCTGCTAGGGTAGAAGGTACAAGTTTGTCAACTTCGTATAAATGACAGATAAAATCCGCTACGTGTTGAACAGATGCAGAAAAGGGATTAATATCTCCTCTCTCACACCACTGTGCAAATTTGTTGATTCTATAATTATATGTCTTTGTGGTTGAAACTCTTCTGGCTGAAGCAACAAACTTCGCTGCTTGCTCAGAAAAGCCACCCTCAATTGCACGCTGCTTGACAACATCCATGCAGTCAATTTGAACATTTCCGGTCTGTCGTGGAGGTACAGACCCTTGTTCTGAGAGATTAGATCTCTGGCGTCTGGCAGAGAGACTGGATTGCAGACCAGAAGGTCCAGCAGATCCGTAAACCATGATCGGCCTGGCCAATACGGGGCGATCAGTAGTACCTGGCACTCCCCCTCTCTTATTTTTGCCATAACTTTCGGGATGAGAATTGTTGGAGGGTACGCATACGCGTACATCCCCTGCCAACTTATTGCCAGTGCGTCTACCGCTAAGGCTAACGGGTCCGGGATCGGTGACACGTAAGTGACCATCTTTGCGTTTTGCTTCATCGCAAACAGGTCGACATTTGGCTTGCCCCATTGTTTGAATAGAACCTCCGCTACCGATTGGTTGAGCTGCCATTCCGTCGGACGACAAACCGTCCTTCGACTGAGAGCATCCGCTAGGATGTTCAATCTTCCTGGAATGTGTGCTGCCCGAAGAATAATATTCTTCTCTTGGCACCACAGCAGAAGGTTCCAAACCATCATACACAACTCTGGTGATCTCGTGCCGCCCTGGCGGTTCAAATAAGACACCACTGTCGAGTTGTCTGTCCTTATTAGGACAACTTTGCCTTGAATCAGACTCTCGAACTTTCGAAGTGCTAATACCACCGCTAATAGTTCGAGCACATTGATATGTTTCTGCGCATTGGTCCGATCCCATTCCCCTGACACTGACTGATTGTCCAATACAGCTCCCCAACCCGTCAACGATGCATCCGTAAAGATGGACATCTGAGGTTGAGGAGGTTGTAGCAGAACACCTCGCAGGAGATTCTATTCGGATAACCACCACTGAAGGTGGAATATCAATGGTTCTTTGACTGGAATCCTCAGAGATAACGGATCCGTTTTCTGAGACCAGAATGACATTAGATACATCTGAATTGGCCTGCGCCTGAGTGCCGCATATGGAACCACCCTCTCCAGAGATACTAGTAACCCCAGTATCCTGAGAAACTGGCGCGCCGTCAGATAGGATCCTAGAGAAACCGACTCCAGAACTGCAATCAGGCTTTTGACTCTGCTCTCTGCCGGAAAAGCTACGCCGTCCCTGAGATTGAAAAAGATTCCCAGATAGACAAACTCCTGGGATGGAGTCAGTTCTGACTTCTCTAGATTTACAATCCACCCTAGATCCTTTAATAAGGCTAGGACTACCTGCAGATTGCTGCGCAGAGTGACTGGATTCCCCGCCTTCAGCAGCCAGTCGTCTATGTACGTGTGAACAGCTATGTTTCTCCTGCGAAGTAAAGAAGTCATGGCGAGAACCACCTTGGTGAAGACCCTCAGAGCTGTGGTCAGGCCGAACGGGAGAGCATTGAATTCCCAAACATTGTCTTGGAATGCAAAGCGAAGGTACTTCTGAAAAGGAATTGACATTGGAATATGAAAATATGCATCCTTCAGATCTATCGATACTCCCCACATGCCTTTCCTCAGCCCTGTCATCACTGCTGCAACCGTCTCCATCTGAAATTTGGGAGAAAGAATAAACTTGTTCAACGGTTTGAGATTGAGAATTGGTCTCCATCCTCCGGTACGCTTCGGAACGAGGAACATGATCGAATAGAAACCCGGAGAAGACTGATCCTTGACTAAATGAATGGCCTTCTTCTGATGAAGAGATTGTATTTCTAACTGAATAGCATCTAGACGATCTGATTCCCTTGGAACAGGAGTCCATATTGGAGTCGAGGTTAACGGAACTAACGATTGATGGATGAGCCAGTCCGGATCGTAGCCGTTTCTTATCCACTGACAAACTAAACAGTCGCGCACGACCTGTTCCCATTGGTTTAGGAATAGCTGAAGTCTGCCTCCGACGGAAGGAATCTGCACACAATCGTCGGTCAAGATTAGCCGATAAGACGCTAAATCGCCTGGGTTAAGATTCTCGACTCCATCTGTCTCCGAAGCCATCGGTAGTGGTTCCGCCGGAAACCCGTCAGGAACGAGCCCCACGGCCGCCCCGCGGCTTCTTGTGGTACGACGGTCCGGAACCGCCGCCACGGCTATCCTTACGGTAGTCGCCTCGGCCCGAACCGCCACCCTTCCTGTCTTCCTCATACGGCCTCTTACTAGAGGACTTGTATGAGGACGAACGGCCAGGTCCTTGCGATCCGGATGACCTATGGGCATCACAGCCAGAAGGACGGAAGGGCGATCTAGGATGCTGCCTCTGCCGCTCCTGTCTATGCTGACGGTAGGACTGTTGCGGCTGAGTCCTCTTAGTCGACTTCCACAACTTGCCGACCACTTCTTGCTCCGCCACCATTGACGCAACCTTGGAGAGCGCTTGTCGTGCCGAGCCGCCGAACAAGCCTGGACCAATGAAGGGCGCAGAAGATAATGCAGCCCTCATTTCCGGTCCTGGTTCTACACAATCGAGAACCATTCTCCGTCGCTCTGCCAAAGTTCTAGTGATTACCCTGGCCAGGCAATCCTGAGACAGGCGCATGGTGTCCCGAATAACTCCGGGAGCAGCCTCTGGCACCTGTCCGCCTTCCGCCGTGCAGTCCAGCATACCCTGCAAGACGGTACACCCATGCGACAGCGCATCCTCAATGAGCGTAAGCTCATTGAACGGGTCTTTGTTGGTCTGCGAAACCAAGGGACGTGACCGCCCCTTAGCCTTCCCAGCCAACGGCCTATTCAGCACCTCTCGTTCCGCAACGGAAAGCCGTGGAACCCGGGCGTACTGATGATAGGCCAGCTCCGGAAAATGGACCCTACTCCTTATCCCCTTCGGGGCCTTTGGTAATGCATAGTCTGGCTGAACCAGACAGTATGCCGCAACTTCCAACATGTCAGAAGTCTGCGTATCCAATGGGAGTGTCGGCATGGCAGAAGAGCCACTTGACAGAGCGCTAGCCGCACGCTCTGACATCCGTTCCATCGCCGGATCGCGCTGAGATCCTAGATCAGATGCCAACCCGAGACGATTGGTCATCCATCCAAGGACCTGCACCCATTCAGCTTCGGTGCAGAAAACGGACTCGTCCATCAAAGAACTGCCGTTCTCATCCTCCCTCTCTACCTTAGATGAGAAGGCCACAGACGATCCATGCTGAGCGTTACGATACGCGTCTCTGCCAGGACAGAGCGCATCCATAATGCGACTACCGGCGGCACCGGTGTCTAGCGAATCGCCAGACACGGATTCCCCGCAATCCATCGGCTCCCGCACGGGATCCGGGACTACGACCGCCTTAACTACGGCTGGTACCGTCACTCCGATAGGAGCCGCACCTAACGCCGCCGGGATACCAGCAGGAACCGCAAAACACGGCCCCGCCGGCATTTCCGGTTGCACAAATAGCGGATGGAATATGCCCGACGGAACGTCGACATCACCATCCGCCTGGCAAACCCGTACAAATCCCGAGGGTGAACCCTGGGACGTACTAGGCATTGCTGTCATCGAAAGATCCGGCATGCCGGAATCCTCCATTAGCAGCAGATCTTCCTCCTCTACCGTCGGCTCTTGAGCCAAGGACAGAGAAGGGGCAGGTGCATGCCCCTCAGCAGAACTAGCCGGACCAACTAACGGTTGTCCTGCACCAGCTTGCCTCACCGGGACCGTGGACTGCAACGAGTCAAACATCGCCTTGAACTGGGCCGCCCATACGCCCAGCACTGAATCCATTCGTTCATTCAGACGACCTTCAAGTCCCATAAGAGACGCCTGCTGCACCTTCGCTGCCTTGTCCTTCGCGATCCTCTCCAGCCTCGCACGTCGATCCCTGTCAAACTCTGCCACCATTGCCGACGACCACTTCACGCACACATCACAAGGGCTGCCGACTTTACACTGAGCGCACGCCACACAGTGATGTCCCAAGTACTTCCGCTTCATGAACCTGTTGCACTTCTGGCACGTGTCCGGATTCTTAGGTTTCTGCGAACACAGAGAAAAATTAAAACGCTGCACATGACAAGCGATGACGAGCACACGCACAATCGACTTGATAGTTAAGATTTCTTAAACACATTAACTTTCTCTTAAATTAATGATAACCAAGTTCTTAGGCAGGAAATATTTGAAACTTTTTTGACTGAAAATTTTTTAAAACACACAACTCAGCCTTTAACTAACGTTAAATAACCAAGGCTACATCGCCGATCGCTACAAACACCCGCGACAATGAAGCGAAAGCTAAAAATCGGCGATAAACAGAGTGCATAGACACACCAAGCCAAAAGCGACATAATACATGGGCACCGCCATCTTGGCCAAGGGCGCATCCATCTCTAGAGGAACCGAGTCGCAAGAGAAATTTAACCGAGTACCCGAATTAAATAAAAAATTAACGGGTACAGAAGCGACTCCAACAATGGCTAACATTTTAAAACAATGTGCCAATTTAAAGAAATTTCAAACAGTATTTACGGCACGAATGTATAAATTCTAGATTGATACAACCTGCCCCTGTGATGATTTTCCAAGTTCCTCCATGAAGCCACCGATGTAATCCTTCGTAACAACCGATAACCGCTTAAATTAACCAAAATTTGAGCACACTAAATTTGCGACTTTGACAAAACGCAAAATAGACGAATCTGACTGTGATTGGGAATTGACTCGGTACCTGCGGCTATGGTATTCCCGGACACAGTAGGGGCAGGACCAGGAGAGTGCAGAGTTTTAATTGTTTATTTTGAGCTAGACTAGATAATAGACATTATCATAATAGTACATCTGGTAAGTATTATTCGAAGTAGAAGTGGCTGGCTCAATTATCGAGCCAGTCATTCTACTGGTAAATTTCCAAAAATAGTCATCTTGCTCTGCTCACAATAGAGGAATTTTTTTACCACCTTGACCATTAAAGAGTTGACATGTCAAATTGTTACCATTGGGTTGGTCAGTTACAAATTGTACTAGCCCTGGTCAATTTCTGCTAACCACACGCTCATGTTAATTTTAACCCATGCTCTCACAGATCATTTCCCATTAAGACCTCCAGATTTTTGACAGCGATCCACGCCAGTCTCTGTGTAATGTAACTCCTCCGAAAGCGGTGGATGGAATTCAAACAAATGTTGTAGGTTACTATAGAGTGCAAGAGGCCATTTTTATCTCACCTACGAAGTAAAATGAGCTATTGTGATACCATGCACGTCGCCCAGCAGCGTCTAATTTGCGTTTAGCTCAACTTTTCTGTTTATATCTCATGATTGGTTGATCATACTGGTCCTAAACTTGGCCACATGCCTCCTTATAATGACACGGTATCACACAATGATGTTCTGGCCAAAAGGTCAAAATCACTGATACGCATGCAACCATTTGCTGTCTGCCATCCATCCGTCAACTTATGTTTAAAAACATAAGTTGACGGATGGATGGCGGACAGCAGATGGTTGCCATGCGTATCAGTGATTTTGACCTTTTGGCCAGAACATCATTGTGTGATGCAGTGTCTCATACATACATTAACCGCTTGGCGGATTTCAAACTAATTTGGCTGGAAGGACCCTAATGCTTTCGGCTTCCGAACATGCATACAGAATTTTGATTGGTAAATTTGTGTGTGAAAATCTTTGACTTTATGAAAAATTTAGCAGAAATTGTCAAAACGCTACTCCTCATTAACCGCTTGACAGATTGCAACCCTAGTTGGCTGGACATAAATTGCCAAAATGCATATTCTCCATGACCGCTTGGTGGATTATATCCAAATTTGGCGGAAGGATTCTGCAGTAGTTGGCTCTAGAACTTCTATTCAGAATATTTTTTTTATAATTCTGTGCTTAGCAACAACCGTCATCAGATGAGATATTTTGACAGTTCGCCTCTATGTCCACCTCATCTCAAAAGAAAAATAGGAAGTGGAAATTAGATAAGGGTATATACAGGCAACCTGCTGAATATTTTGAAAGGTTTTGATAGATAGATAGATAGGTATGTACATACTCAGAATATTTTATAGGCAGCCTTTTTTGACATAGTAGCGGCCTTCTCTGCTGACAGCCCTTATTGCCATACACCGTCCAGGATACCGTTACAGGCTCTTGGCCCCATTGTTGATAAGCCTTCTAGATTTATTTTATGTTTGAAGTCAATCATCAGAGTTCATTGCTGTCATGAAGTCGAGATTCATGGTTGCATTGCAGCCACATTTCTGGTATTACATTTGGCTCCTCCCCTGGAGTAGTGAACGTGGTCGATTGCTATGGCACGCCATCGACCAAACAATCTAGTTATCACTTACTTTCCATCGTCAAATAGATCCAAGTTATCAGAGATTGTAACCCACAGCCTATAATTTTTCTTTTGATCACTTCCAGGGTTGTTAAATCTTAATGTATGATCACACAACCTTTATTAAAATTTGAGCAAAATCTGACCAGTTTGTTTCCGATATATCCATAGATTAAAATTTGTACCAAATCTGGATCCAACTTGGTTTTTGTCCAGATCACTGCAAAAGTCTGGAAATCCTTGTTTAGGTTATGTTACTTCTTTACTGTCGTCTAATAGTACACAACTGTCAAAGCGTCATGAGATTAGTTCAACCAATCAGATTTGCCATTAATGGCTTTTCCAACAATATCTCTGCCAATCAAAGATAACGAGGTTAAATATATACGCGATGACATCATCAGAATGGAATGGCGTTCCAGTTCAAGACGATTGTCCATTCGGCATTAGATATATCGAGATTTTCACTATAAAAACGCAGAAATTAGACGAATCCCGCGAAGAAACACTAAATTAAATACATCTTCTGATAAATCCAGCCACAAATTGACGTAAATAAGTTAAAATCTGTTGTACGAATCGCTCAAAGTTTGCTAATCACGCGAGATAAATGTACGGAGAAAACATGTACTGATAAGCGGGTCTGCCTAGACTAGGAACCAAGTACCCGGTTGCTTCTAGCCATAGGACTCGTCGAAAGAACTGGAGAACCGCGGTTGGAATTGATGGCGCATTTAATTTATCGTAAAATTTTCAAACACGTAGGGCAAAAAGTTAAACCCGTCATTCAAAATGTCAAGCCCGTAGTGTCAAAATTCTAACCCATCAAGATAAAATTCAAGATGCGTATTGAGATTTTACCAAACGCACTGTGTCTAAGCAAATCACTACGAGAAAATGACGGGAAATGATGCCATACAGACGCGTTTTAAACGAGCTTTAGGATGCGTTTAAGTAAAGCTAACTAAGATCTGTACTGTAAGTTTAATTTGATTAAATCAACCATTTCATAGTCAAGCTGTCCAAACCTAGACATTGCAGTACTATTAAGGAATGTCCATTTGCAGGCAAAGAGCATTCTATTTTTTATAATTCACAACAGGTCTGGAATGACTGGTTCAATAACTGAGCCAGTCATTAGTGGTAAATTTTCAAAAATATTCTCTCTTGGCATGAAAATGGGCATTCATTAGGGAAGTATGTTAGTTCCCTGGGCAAAAAATGACAAGTAAGCGGTTAAAATTCAATGACATATTTTTAGAGGCTGTTAATGTGGTTGTTACCCAGTAATCTGTGAGCTGTTTTTGAAATTCTAGTGCACTGCTAATACTGGCTGGTGGCCCATTCTTCAATGTGGTCTCCATTGAATTGAACACCTATCAGAAAATATCAACAAATTATAAGAATATTAAAGAAGCTACCAGAGAGGCCTTGGGCATGCATGTAAAACTAACATTCTTCTCATTTTTTTAGAACGCCAGATACGAGGATATAACAACATGACCTACTTAGCGTATGGCTCGACAAAAACTATTTACACCACATTTAACTGGAAATCACCTGTAGTATCGTCATTACAAGGCAACAATACATGGCAAGAGAGATACATTGTTGTGTATCAGTCAAGTTAATTTTAAAATAGTCAATAGTTTTTCTATACATCATGAAGATGCATGAATTCCATATCGGATTGCATGATTTTCCGATCTATCTATAGATATATATCTATATATATTATAGTGATTCTATCAAAACTTTTTAAAATATGAAGCTGGAAAACACAGCAGAAATCATGAACAATTTTTGGTGACATAATGTGGTGAGGTGATACCGGGCAAACGCTCACACTGAGACCTGTCATCTAACTGTGAGGTCTAGATGCAGTAAGTGAATTAGTATTTAATAAAGGATTGTCTGGTCTGGATTAATGTGTCAATACTCATTCTCATAATAGATGTATTAAAAATCGAAATTCTTAATAAGCCATTATTATTTTTGTTCCTCCTGCTAGGGGATAATAGTTACTCATGACTGTTCAGCTTTAACAGTTAACACTCATATGTCAGAAATGACAAATTGTTTATGTTATTAGGAATATTATGAACATTATGAAACTAATTTAGTTGGGAGCGGTTGCTGCATATGACAGCAACAGGTTCCAGTCCAATTCGTTTCAAAATGTTTCACAGAATTCTGTATAGATGTCTTGAAATTCTATGGTGTAATGGGATTAACAAATTGAATGGCAATGAGAAGCTACAATCATGACTGCAACTGGACTAGCTACCAAATATTCTCAATTTCGCAGCCTGTATTGTTGTTTCCTAAAGTATCGCATTGTACGATCAATGGATCCAATCTGTCACCAAACCATCTGATGTCATAACAAATAGGCTTGTGCGATTACATGATTAAATCGAAAAGCGTGATTATGTTTTAAATCGTGTATTTATACGATTAAAAATTAAATAATCGAATAATCGTGAATATTTTCTATTGCACAAAATATTTCAAAACTTAACTTTCAGTTACTTTTTAATGCGATCGGTCATGAAAAATGACATTTTGCTTAGTGAATGTATGTCCATTTGCATGGCAAAAGAAAACTATTTTTGAAAATGTATTACTGGAATGACTGGCTTGAGAATCGAGCCAGGTATTCCAGTGATACATTTTCAAAAATTGTCTTCTCTCGCCCTACAAATGGACTTTCCTAAACACTATTACAATTTTTGTCATTGATATTCTTTTGTTGCTGTGTTGGTAATTTGTATCGAAGCTGATTAATCGAGTCATCACGATTATTTTTTAATAATCGACCGCGATCACTCAATACAATAATTGCACAAGCCTATAATGATTAATGAAATATCTCACATGTCAGCTGATGTCACAATGAGAATGATGTATAATGATGCCACAATAATCTGAGTCTTCCATAAAGTGTCCGAATTGTATGTCGTCGATGAATTTACAATTTCATAAAAATTCTGTTAAATAGTTTGAAACTAATTTGACTGAGAGCATTCGCTACCACAGGCAATAACACTCAATTTAAATTAGTTTCAAAATATTCAAAAGGGTACCCTTGAAATTTGGAATCTTGGTATTCAGGTTTCAAATCAATTCCAACACATGCAAAAAAGTTGGTGGAGCTTAGCTAGAAATGTGAGGCATGGCTAGAAATGTGAGGCATGGCTAGAAATGTGAGGCATGGCTAGAAATGTGAGGCATGGCTAGAAATGTGAGGCATGGCTAGAAATGATTCCCTATAATATCTGATTTGTCACACTGTTTCCTGACTAAGTATATCCCTTTGACATTTGAAATTTCACTTTTCCAATTTCAAAACAAAGCTTTGAAAAGCTGTCGAATACAATGAAACTAATTTGACTGGACTGATACAGCTCCCAGTCAAACCATTTTCCAAATATTCAATAGATTATTCCTTATATCAGGTTCTCATTTCTGGACAGTGAAGACTTTAACTCTTTAACCCTCATATCAACCAAAAATGTCTTCTGCAGTGGCCTTGAAAAATGTCCATTTGCAGACCAAGAGAACTGGTTTTGAAAATTTACCATGTGAATGACTGGCTCGATAAATGAGCCAGTCATTCCCGTGGTAAGTTTTAAAAAATAGTCTTCTCTCGGTCTGCAAATGGACATTTTCCATGACAAAATTTTTATTTTCTTGAACAATTCGAGGGTTAAAGGGTCAAAGAGGGTTAATATATTTGCAGTTTTCAAACCTGCACAAACACCTGAAGAATCATGCTAATTTTCTCCTACATGTATCATACATGTACCTAGAAAGCAATTCACCTGTGGCAATGTGGTGAATCCTTCTAATGCCAGTAATCGTCTGTGTGTGTCGTCTTCATCATCACAGCACCACTCAATCACAATCTGTGGAAAACACAATACAGTCAAGCAGCTGGAGAAAGATAAGATTATATTTGTGCCAAATGGTGGAGGATTGTTTAAAAGCTGCTTGATAGACCTGTTAAGCGCTGACTATTCATTAACCAAATGAATTGCGAGATTATTATATTCAGTTCTCTAAAGTTGTCACTGTCTTCCTCTTCTGTGGTTACTTAAAGTTGGCTTTCTGTAAGCAATGTGAAAAGAATAATCTTCTTGTTGGTTCCACTCTGAATCAAAAAAGCATCCGCTTTAGTTTCTATGAGAATTGATAATACTTACCAGATGTACTATTATGATTATGTCTATTATCGAGTTTAGCTCAAAATGAACAATTAAAACTCCACACTCTCCATGGTCCTGCCCATACTGTGTCTGGGAATTACCATAGCCTCCAGGTACCGAGTCAATTCCCAACAACAGTCAGATTAATCTTATACATGTATTTGTCTTGACAAACAGCAAAAGCAGCTCAGCCTCACCTCAGCGGGGCGGCTGAGGCAGGGCCATAGTACATCTGGTCAGTATTAACAATTCTCATAGAAACAAAAGCGAATGCTTTTTTTATTCTACTTCGAATAATACTTACCAGATGTACTATTATGATAAACTCCGGATTTCGACAGCCAAGAAACTATGGTGGGAGGAGGTGAGGCTCGAAACAGCTCACAACTACCATCCGACAGAGAAGATTGTGAAGAGACTGGAATCCCAGCATACACTTGGGTTCCGCCATCTGACTCATAGAGTGCTAAACTTCCATGGTCTAGACCATGCTCACTTGTCAGGACACATTACAGAGGGCTGTCAAAAGAGGAGGCAACACACACCAGATCCGTGTCAGCCCCAAGTCTCAGCTAAGGCAGTCCAGGAGAGTGCAAAGAAGCTACTACAACTGCTAATTTTGAACAAAATATCAGTATATCAATTAGATTTTCAAATTTGAATGAGTCTATTGTCTGTTGCAATGAATAAGATACTCTTGAACCAGACTTTTACCTAACCAGTCTGGGAATTCGACTGTAAGTAAATTAATATTAGTCACTTAAACTAAGAAAACACTCACCATTTTGAGTGCTTGGTCTTTATTGATCATCGCAGGAGCTTTGCCCAATCCACGGTCGTTCACAGATCATGTGCATCACCAGTGCCTGTGGAAGAACCCTACGATGTGTGCATAAACAGTGGTCAGACGTGGCTTTAAGTGAGATTCGATAAATTGCCAACGGCTACTGGATTAAGTGCATTGGTAAAAATAAGTAAATGACGACTCGACATGCCATTGTGCTACAGGCATCAACTCCTCTAAAGAGACACCCTTATAAAGGGCCAATGATGCCGCTAGTGCTCAGACTTGATAGACGTTCGCACGATCAATCTGCTCTCCTGTTGCGATTTTATGCAACATCTGAATAGCATTGACTATCCAACGAGAAATGGTGTCTGTCGAGGCGTGAAGATGAGGAGCTTTGAGACATAACCATAGATTTTGGGTCATCTCTCCACTCCTCAGTACGTTTGTTATACATCTTCAGACATCTGACAGGACACCAAGCAGAAGAGCTTGGGTTACGTCTAACTAAACTTGGCAAATTGATCGGCTGTCCTAGATATTTAAGTGACTGACGTGGTAATAGTCTGAAACCATCACCCATAATGACAAAACGGTCTTGTTCGGCATAAAGCGCATGAATTTCGGTTCTCCTTCTCGCCGATGCAACCAAGAAAACTGACTTAATACATGTAGTTAAAAGTTTAATATCTATAGATCTAATTGGTTCAAAGGGAGCATGCCTTAACACCCATAGAACAAGAGACAGATTCCATGCTGGGATAGGAATTGGCTGTCTAGGTCGCAGATTGCTCATTCCTTTAATAACTTCATTTAAAGTGTCGTTCTCCACTCCTGCAGCGGCCAGACTGGGAATGACTGAAGCTAACTCACACTTATATGCTGCTAGGGTTGAAGGTACTAGTTTGTCAACCTCGTATAAATGACAGATAAGATCTGCTATGTGTTGAACAGATGCAGAAAAGGGATTAATATCTCTTCCCTTACACCACTCTGCAAATTTGTTGATTCTATAATTATATGTTCTGCTGGTTGACCACCACTTCTGGCCGAAGCGACAAACTTCGCTGCTTGCTCAGAAAAGCCACCCTCAATTGCTCACTGCTTGATAACAGCCATGCAGTCAATTGGAACATTTCCGGTCCATCATTGAGAAATCAGATCCCCTCTGTCTGGAAGAGGAATTGGAATGCAGACCAGAAGGTCCAGCAGATCAATAAACCATGATCGGCCTGGCCAATGAGGAGCGATCAGTAGTAGTTGGCATATGCCCTCTCTTATCTTTGCCAGAGCTTTTGGGATGAGAATCCTTGGAGGATACGCGTACGCGTACATTCCTCTCCAACTTATCGCCAATGCGTCCACCGCTAGAGCTAGTGGGTCCAGGATCAGTGACACATATGTGACCATCTTTGCATTTCCTTTCATCGCAAATAGATCCACATTTGGCTTGCTCCAATGTTTGAATAAGACCTCCGCTACCGATTGGTAGAGCTTGCCATTCCATCGGATGACAAACCGTCCTTCGTCTGAGAGCATCCGCTAGGATGTTCACGCTTCCTGGAATGTGTGCTGCCCGAAGAATAACATTCCTCTCTGGGCACCATAGCAGAAGCTTCCACAAGACACCACTGTGGAGTTGGTCTGTCCTTATTAGCACAATCTTGTCTCGGATTAGTCTCGAATTTTTGAAGTGCTAATGCCACCGCTAATAACTCGAGTACATTTATGTGTTTCTGCACATTGGTCCGATCCCATTCCCCTGACACTGACAGATTGTCCAATACTGCTCCCCAACCCATCGTCGACGCATCTGTGAAGATGGACATCTGCGGTTCAGGAGGTTGCAGAGGAACACCTTGCAGGAGATTCTGTTCTGATAACCACCAATGAAGATGGAATATCAATGGTTCTTTTACTGGAATCCTCAGAGATAACGGATCCGTTCTCAGAGACCAGAATGCCATTAAGTACATCTGAATCGGCCTGCACCTGAGTGCCGCATAAGGAACTACCTTCTCCAGAGATACTAGTAAACCCTGAGAAACTGATGCGCCGTCAGATAGGCTCCTAGAGAAATTGACCCCAGAACTGCAATCAAGCTCTTGACTCTGCTCTCCACCGGAAAAGCCACACTGTCCCTGAGATTGAAAAGAATTCCCAGATATACACTCCTGGGATAGAGTGAATTCTGATTTCTCTAGATTCACAATCCATCCTAGGTCCTTTAGTAAGGCCATTACCACCTGAAGATTGTTGCGCCACAAAGTGACAGGATTCCCCGCCTTCAGCAGCCAGGTATTTCTGAAAAGGAATTGACATTGGAATATGAAAATATGCGTCCTTCAGATCTATTGATACTGCCCACATGCCTTTTCTCAGCCCTGTCATCACCGCTGCCACAGTCTCCATCTGAAATTTTGGTGAAAGAATGAATTTGTTCAGCGGTTTGAGGTTGAGAGTCGGTCTCCAACCTCCGGTGCATTTCGGAATGAGGAAAATTATCGAATAGAAGCCCAAGGAGGACTGATTGCGGACTAAATGAATAGCATTCTTCAGTCGAAGATCTTTGATTTCTGAGCAAATGACATCTAGACGATCGGATTCCCTGGGAACGGGAGTCCATATGGAGTCGACGTTAACGGAACTAACGATTGACGGATGAGCCAGTCCGGTTCGTAGCCGTTTCTTAGCCAATGACAGACTAAACAATCTTGCCCGACCTGTTCCCACTGGTTTGAGAACAGCTGAAGTCTGCCTCCAACGGGAGGAATCTGCACACAGCTTGCGGTCGATGTTGCGCGACAAGACGTTAATTCGTTATGGTGAAGATCCGGTCTCGCCAGAAGCCCATCAGGACCCTCCCCCACGGCCACCTCGCGGCTTCTCGGAATAAGACAGCACGGAACCGCCACCACGGCTATCCTTACGGTAGCCGCCTCGTCCCGAGCCGCCACCCTTCCTGTCGTCTTCATACAGCATTTTATTAGAGGACCTATATGATGATGAACAGCCAGGTCCCTGAGACCCGGATGCCCGATGGCCATCACGGCCAGATGGACGGAAGGGCGATCTTTGCCGTTGCCTCTGCTGCTCTTGACGGTGCTGCTTATAGGACTGCTGTGGCGGAGTCCTTTTCGTCGACTTCCACGACTTGCTAACGACCTCTTGCTCTGTAACCATGGACGCAACCTTGGAGAGAGCTTGCCTGGCAGAGCCGCCAAACAAGCCCGGACCAATGAAGGGCGCAGAAGACAAAGCAGCCCTCATCTCTGGTCCTGGTTCTACGCAATCAAGAACCATTCTCCTCCACTCCGCCAATGATCTAGTGATCACACTGGTCAGGCAATCTTGGGATAAGCGCATGGTGTCCAGGATAACTACGGGAGCAGCCTCTGGCACTTCCCCACCTTCCGCCAAGCAAGTCAGCATCCCCTGCAAGACGGTACAGCCATGGGAGAGAGCAACCATAGGCGCTCTCGCCGCGTCCTCAATAAGTGTTAGCTCATTGATGGCATCTTTATTAGTCTGAAGAACCAAGGGGCGTTCTCGACCCTTGGATTTCCCAGCCCACGGCCTATTCAGTGCTTCACGTTCTCTGACTAAAAGCCGAGGAACACGGGCGTACTGATGATAGGCCTGCTCTGGAAAGCGGACCCTACTCCTAATCCCCTTATGGGCCTTGGGCAACATGTACTCCGGCTGCACCAGATGGTAAGCCGCGACTACCAACATGACAGAAGTCTGAGTATCGAAGGGGAGAGTTAGCATGGCTGAAGAGCCAGTCGACAGAGTGCTAGCCGCACGCTGTGACATCCGGTCCATCACCGGATCATGCTGAGACCCTTGGTCAGATGTCAACCCGTGATGGTCGAACATCCATCCAAAAACCTGCACCCATTCAGTTTCGGTGCAGAATGATGATTCGTCCATTAAAGGACTACCATTTTCATCCTCTCCTCACCCTTGCGCCTTCAGTATCTAGCGAATCACCAGATATGGAATCAACGCAATCCATCGGCTCCAGGAGAGGAGCTGCCATACCTGCATCCGCGATGCCGACAGGAGCTGTAAAAGACGGCTCTGACAGCGCTCCAGAAAGAGCGACCTCCGGATGAAAGATGCCCGATGGAACATCGACATCTCCACCCGGCTGACAGATCCGAACAAAACCCGGGATGGGGGGGGGGGGGGGGGGGAGCCGCGGGAAATGCCAGAATCTGTCACTTGTGAAAGCTCTGGCATGTCAGAGTCATCCATCAGGAGAATATCCTCTTCCTCCGCCGTCGGCTCTTGAGCTAATGCGAGAGAAAGTCCAAGTGCATGTTCCTCCGCAGAACTGGCCGAGCCACTGATAGGTTGTCCTGCACCAGGCTGCATCAACAGAACCATGGACTGGAATGACTCAAACATCGCCTTGAATTGGGCCGCCCAAACACCCAAGGCTGAGTCCATCAGCTAATTCAGGCGCTCCCCCAGACCTTTAACTGACGCCTGATCCATCTTGGCCGCCTTGTCCCTCGCGATTCTCCCCACACGCACGCACCGATCACGATCAAACTCTGCCACTAAGTCCGACGACCACTTTACACACACATCGCAAGGACTTCCAACCTTACACTTGGCACACGCAATACAGTGGTGACCCGCAAACTTCCACTTCATGAAGCGATTGCAGCGGGAACATAATGAATCCGGCGGGGCCTTGCCTTGCCCCTTCACCTTCTGCCAACACAGAATAAGAATTAAAACGCTGTACATGATAAGATGATGACGAGCAATACGCACAATTTACTTGATTGTAATTTTAAAATTACTTAAAACATTAACTTTCTCTTAAATTAATGATAATCAAGTTCTAGGCAGGAAATATTTGAACATTTTTAGAGTGAAAATTTTATAAACACGACTTTGTAATTAAGTAACGTTAAAATAGCCAAGAAATTAAGACCGATCGCTACAAACACTCTCGACAATGAAGCGAGAGCTAATGATTGACGTAAAAACTGAGTGCATAGACACGCAAAGCCAAAACAAAACGTTAATCATGGGTGCCGCCATCTTCGCTACAGGCGCATCCATCTTGGAAGGAACCGAGTCGCATGAGAAATTAACCGAGTACCTGGATAAGATAAAAAACTTAGCGGAAATCGGCACGACTAACAATGGCTACCATTTTAAAACAATGTGCCAATTTAAGGAAATTTCAAACAGTCATTATGGCACGAATGTATAAATTCTAGATTGATACAACCTGCCACTGTGACAACTTTCCTTTCCCTTCTATGATTGCAGCAACGAATCAGATAGAAGCGGCTTAAATCCTCAGAAAATTGCAAAGTTTAGAGTGCAAAAAACGTGCGACTAGATTGGAGTGCAAAATAGATGAATCTGACTGTTGTTGGGAATTGACTCAGTACCTGGAGGCTATGGTAATTCCTGGACACAATATGGGCAGGACCATGGAGAGTGCAGAGTTTTAATTGTTTATTTTGAGCTAGACAAAATACATGTAATAGACATCATCATAATAGTACATCAGGTAAGTATTATTCGAAGTAGAAATAAATTGCATGTATTAGCCCTTAACCACTCTTGTGTCAACAGCATCAAAAAAGCATCCGCTTTTGTTTCTACGAGAATTCTTAATACTTACCAGATGTACTATTATGATAATGTCTATTATCTAGTCTAGCTCAAAATAAACAATTAAAACTCCGCACTCTCCTGGTCCTGCCCATACTGTGTCCGGGAATACCATAGCCGCAGGTACCGAGTCTATTCCCAATCACAGTCAGATTCGTCTTATATTTGCCTTGGCAAACTGCGAAAGCAGCTCAGCCTCACCTCAGCGGGGCGGCTGAGGCAGGGCCATAGTACATCTGGTAAGTATTAAGAATTCTCGTAGAAACAAAAGCGGATGCTTTTTTGATTCTACTTCGAATAATACTTACCAGATGTACTATTATGATAAACTCCGGATTTCGACAGCCAGGAAATGCCGGTGGGAGGAGGTGAGGCTCGAACCAGCACTCATCAACCATCCAACAGAGAAGGTTGTGAAGAGACTAAAACCCTGGCATACGCTTGGGTTCTGCTATCTGACTCATAGAGTGCTAAACTTCTATGGTCTAGACCGCGCTCCCCCCCCTCTTTTGTCCGCACAAAACCAGAGGGATGTCCATGGGGATGCAACACCCACCAGACCCGTGTCAGCCCCAAGTCTCAGCTAGGGCAGTCCAGAAGAGTGCAAAGAAGCTACTACAACTTCAAATCTTTGAAAAAACTATCAGTATATCGATTAGGTTTTCAAATTGGAATGAGTCTCATGTCTGTATGAGAGGATAAATATACTCTTGTACCAGACTATTCACTTACTCAGTCTGGTATTTCGACTGGAAGTAAACATATTTATAGTCACTTAATTAACGTAAACACTCACCATTTTTGAGTGGTCGATCTGTTCTTGATCATCACAGGAGCTAGGCCCAATCCACGGTCGTACTCGGTCATGTGCATAGCGCTTGGTCAGTGTAGGCGGAAGACTTGTGTGATGTGTGCGAAGTAGTGGTCGGACGTGGCTTAGTTTAGGTTCGACAAATTGGCGACGGCTACTGGGTTAAGTGTGCTGGAGATGTCGCGAAGGTAGAAATCAGTGAATGACGACTCGGCATGCCATTGTGCTACAGACATCACCTGCTCTAATGAGACACCCTTATAAAGGGCCGATGATGCTGCTAGTGCTCGGACCTCATGGGCATTCGCACGATCAATCTGCTTTCCTGTAGCGATCTTGTGCGACATCTGAATAGCGTCAACTATCCAACGAGAAATAGTATCTTTCGAAGCACGTAAATGGGGAGCTTTGAGACATAACCACAGAGATTTCGGGTCGTCTCTCCACTCAGAAGTACGTTTCTTATACATCTTTAGACATCTGACAGGACACCAAGCACAAGAATTTGGGTCATGTCTAGTTAAACTTGGCAAATTGATCGGCTGTCCTGGATATTTAAGTGACTGATTCTTTGCCAGGAAACAAAGACGTGGAAGTAATCTTAAACCTTCACCCGTGACGACAAAACGGTCTTGTTCGGCAGAAAGCGCATGAATCTCGCTTCTCCTTCTCGCCGACGCTGCTGCAACCAAGAAAACTGATTTAATAGTTAACAGTTTAATGTCAATAGATCTAATCGGTTCAAAGGGAGCATGCCCTAAAACCTGTAGAACAAGAGATAGATTCCATGATGGGATAGGAATTGGCTGTCTAGGTCGCAGATTGCTCATTCCTTTGATAACTTCATTCAAGGTGTCATTCTCCACACCCCCAATGGTGAGACTAGGAATGACAGAAGCTAATGCAGACTTATATGCTGCTAGGGTAGAAGGTACAAGTTTGTCAACTTCGTATAAATGACAGATAAAATCTGCTACGTGTTGAACAGATGCAGAAAAGGGATCAATATCTCTTCTCTCACACCACTGTGCAAATTTGTTGATTCTATAATTATATGTTTTTGTGGTCGAAACTCTTCTGGCCGAAGCAACAAACTTCGATGCTTGCTCAGAAAAGCCACCCTCAATTGCACGCTGCTTGACAACATCCATGCAGTCAATTTGAACATTTCTGGTCTGTCGTGAAGGTACAGACCCTTGTTCTGAGAGATTACATCTCTTGTGTCTGGAAGAGGGATTGGACTGCAGACCAGAAGGTCCAGCAGATCCGTAAACCATGATCGGCCTGGCCAACAAGGAGCGATCAGTAGTACTTGGCACATCCCCTCTCTTATCTTTGCCAGAACTTTCGGGATGAGAATTGTTGGAGGATACGCATACGCGTACATTCCCTTCCAACTTATCGCCAGTGCGTCTACTGCTAGAGCTAACGGGTCCGGGATCGGTGACACGTACGTGACCATCTTTGCGTTTTTCTTCATCGCAAATAGGTCGACATTTGGCTTGCCCCATTGTTTGAATAGAACCTCTGCTACCACTTGGTTGAGCTGCCATTCCGTCGGACGACAAACCGTCCTTCGACTGAGAGCATCCGCTAAGATGTTCAATCTTCCTGGAATGTGTGCTGCCCGAAGAATAATATTCCTCTCTTGGCACCACAGCAGAAGGTTCCAAACCATCATACACAACTCCTGGCGGTTCAAATAAGACACCACTGTTGAGTTGTCTGTCCTCACTAGGACAATTTTGTCTTGAATTAGACTCTCGAACTTCTGCAGTGCTAATACCACCGCTAATAGCTCGAGCACATTGATATGTTTCTGCGCATTGGTCCGATCCCATTCCCCTGACACTGACTGAATGTCCAATACCGCTACCCAACCTGTCAATGATGCATCCGTGAATATGGACATCTGAGGTTGAGGAGGTTGTAGAGGAACACCTCGCAGGAGATTCTGTTCCGACAACCACCACTGAAGGTGGAATATCAATGGTTCTTTTACTGGTATTCTCAGAGATAACGGATCTGTTCTCTGTGACCAGAACGACATCAAATACATCTGAATCGGCCTGCGCCTGAGCGCCGCGTACGGCACCACCTTCTCCAGAGATACTAGTAAACCGAGTATTCTGAGAAATTGACGCGCCGTCAGATAGGCTCCTAGAGAAACTGACTCCAATACTGCAATCAGGCTTCTGACTCTGCTCTCCGCCGGAAAAGCTACGCCGTCCCTGAGATTGAAAAAAATTCCCAGATAAACAAACTCCTGGGATGGAGTCAGTTCTGATTTCTCTAGATTCACAATCCAACCTAGCTTCTTCAATAAGTCTAGGACTACCTTCAGATTGCTGCGCAGAGTGACTGGATTCCCCGCCTTTAGCAGCCAGTCGTCTATGTAAGTGTGAACAGCTATGTTTCTCCTGCGAAGTAAAGAAGTCATGGCGAGAACCACCTTGGTGAAGACCCTCGGAGCCGTGGTCAGGCCGAATGGAAGAGCATTGAATTCCCAAACATTGTCTTGGAATGCAAACCGCAGGTACTTCTGAAAGGGAATTGACATTGGAATATGAAAATAAGCATCCTTCAGATCTATTGATACCGCCCACATGCCTTTCCTGAGGCCTGTCATCACCGCTGCTACCGTCTCCATCTGAAACCTGGGAGAAAGAATAAATTTGTTCAACGGTTTGAGATTGAGAATTGGTCTCCACCCTCCGGTACGCTTCGGAACTAGGAACATAATCGAATAGAAGCCCAGTGATGACTGATCGGCGACCAGGTGAATCGCCTTCTTCTGACGAAGCGATTCTATCTCTGACTGAATGGCAACTAAACGGTCTAATTCCCTTGGAATAGGAGTCCATATTGGAGTCGAGGTTAACGGAACTAACGATTGATGGATGAGCCAGTCCGGATCGTAGCCGTTTCTTATCCACTGACAGACTAAATAGTCGCGCACGACCTGTTCCCATTGGCTTAGGAATAGCTGAAGTCTGCCTCCGACGGAAGGAATCTGCACACAGTTGTCGGTCGAGATTAGCCGACAAGACGCTACATCGCTTGGGTGAAGATTCTCGACTCCATTTGTTTCCAAAGCCGCCGGTATTGATTCCGCCGGAAACCCGTCAGGAACGAGCCCCACGGCCGCCCCGCGGCTTCTTGTGGTATGACGGTCCGGAACCGCCGCCACGACTATCCTTACGGTAGCCGCCACGGCCCGAACCGCCACCCTTCCTGTCGTCCTCATACGGCCTCTTACTAGAGGGCTTGTATGTGGACGAACGGCCAGGTCCTTGTGCACCGGATGGCCTATGGGCATCACGGGCAGAAGGACGGAAGGGCGATCTAGGAAGCTGCCTCTGCTGCTCCTGTCTGTGTTGACGGTAGGACTGTTGCGGCTGAGTCCTCTTGGTCGACTTCCACGACTTGCCGACCACCTCTTGCTCCGCCACCATCGATGCAACTTTAGAAAGCGCTTGTCGTGCCGAGCCGCCGAACAAGCCTGGACCTATGAAAGGCGCAGAAGATAACGCTGCCCTCATTTCCGGTCCTGGTTCCACACAATCGAGAACCATTCTCCGTCGCTCTGCTAAAGTTCTTGTGATCACCCTGGCCAGGCAATCCTGAGACAGGCGCATGGTGTCCCGAACAACTCCGGGAGCAGCCTCTGGCACCTGTCCGCCTTCCGCCGTGCAGTCCAGCATACCCTGCAAGACGGTACACCCGTGCGACAACGCAGCCATGGCTGCCCTAGCCGCATCCTCAATGAGCGTGAGCTCATTAAACGGGTCTTTGTTGGTCTGAGAAACCAAGGGACGTGACCGCCCCTTGGCTTTCCCAGGGGCTGAGATCCTAGATCCGATGCCAACCCGAGACGATTGGTCATCCAACCAAGAACCTGCACCCATTCAGCTTCGGCGCAGAAAGCGGAATCGTCCATTAAAGAACTCCCGTTTTCATCCTCCCTCTCTCCCTTAGATGAGAGCGCCACCGACGATCCTTGCTGCACGCTACGATAAACGTCTCTGCCAGGACAGAGCGCATCCATAGCGCGATTACCAGCGGCACCAGTATCCAACGAATCGCCGGATACGGATTCTCCGCAGTCCATCGGCTCCAACACGGGATCCGGGACTACGACCGCCTCAATCACGGCTGGCACTGTCACTCCGATAGGAGCCGCGCCTAAAGCCGCCGGGATAGCCTTCGGAACCGCAAACCACGGCTCCGCCGGCATATCCGGTTGCACAAATGACGGATGAAAAATGCCCGACGGAACGTCGACATCACCATCCGCCTGGCAAACCCGTACAAATCCCGAGGGAGACCCCTGGGACGTACTAGGCATTGCCGACATTGAAAGATCCGGCATGCCGGAGTCTTCCATCAACAGGAATTCTTCCTCCTCTACCGACGGCTCTTGAGCCGAGGACAGAGAAGGGTCAGGTGCATGCCCCTCAGCAGAACTAGCCGGACCACCTAATGGTTGCCCTGCACCAGCTTGCCTCACCGGGACCGTGGACTGTAACGAATCAAACATGGCCTTGAACTGGGCCGCCCATACGCCCACTGCTGAATCCATCCTCTCATTCAGCCGACCTTCCAGTCCAACCAACGACGCTTGCTGCCGCTTCACTGCCTTATCCTTCTCTATACGCTCCAGCCTCGCCCGTCGATCCCTGTCAAACTCAGCCACCATTGCCGACGACCACTTGGCGCACACATCACACGGGCTTCCGACCTTACACTTCGCACACGCCACACAGTGATGACCCAGATACTTCCGTTTCATGAACCTGTTGCACTTCTGGCACAACGTATCTGGGTTCTTCGGTTTCTGCGAACACAGAGAAGAATTAAAACGCTGCACATGACAAGTGATGACGAGCAATACGCACAATAGACTTGATAGTTAAGATTTCTTAAACACATTAACTTTCTCTTAAATTAATGATAACAAGTCTTAGGCAGGAAATATTTGAAACTTTTTTGAGTGAAAATTTTTAAAAAACACAACTTAGCCTTTAACTAACGTTAAATAACCAAGAATAAATTGCCGATCACTACAAACACCCTCGACAACTAAGCGAGAGCTAAAATCGGCGACAACAGAGTGCCTGGATACCCCAAGCCAAGAACGACATAATTCATGGGCGCCGCCATCTTGGCCAAGGACGCATCCATCTTAGAGGAACCGAGTCGCAAGAGAAATTAACCGAGTACCCGAATTAAAACTAAAAGTTAACGGGTACAGAAGCGACTCCAACAATGGCTAACATTATAAAACAATGTGCCAATTTAAGGAAATTTCAAACAGTCATTATGGCACGAATGTATAAATTCTAGATTGATACAACCTGCCCCTGTGATGATTTCCCTAGTTCCTCCATTAGTCCAGCGATGGTTTTTCCAAACACGCGCTAAAACTGCTTAATTTATCAATTAAATGACACTCTAAACACATGCGACTTGAAATAAGCGCAAAATAGACGAATCTGACTGTGATTGGGAATAGACTCGGTACCTGCGGCTATGGTATTCCCGGACACAGTATGGGCAGGACCAGGAGAGTGCGGAGTTTTAATTGTTTATTTTGAGCTAGACTAGATAATAGACATTATCATAATAGTACATCTGGTAAGTATTATTCGAAGTAGAATGTCAAAGCGCACCAAATGCTACTTATATAAATTAACCCATTAAAGGCCAGGATTTTCCAATTCAATTTATTTTTTTGCTCAGTACATGTAAATATCCATTTGCAGGCAAAGAGAAATCTATTTGTGTATATTTACCTCTGAAATTGACAAAAATATCATTCTCTTTTCCTGCAAATGAATAATCATTGTGACCACAGGAGGCCATTTTTGGTTGGACAAGGGTCATGAAAATTCGAAATTTTGCTTAGTCAGTGTACATTTGCCGGTCAAAGGAAGACTATTTTTTTAAATTTACCACTGGAATGATTGGCTTGTTTATCGAACCAGTCATTCCAGTCGAAAGGTTTTAAAAAATAGTTTTCTACTGTCCTGCAAACGAACATTGCTCAAAACCACCTTAGTGACCAGTTTTGGCTTGCTGGACAATTACATATTTAAATAAGGGACAGCACTATTCCCATTAACATGATAAAGGGCATTGATTTTGCTTGGAAAGACCAGGCATTCTACTGACACTGGAACAATTAATGTTTTATGCAGTGTGATAAAAGCCAACCATCAATTTCAGACACATTGTTATATTCTTTAATCTATCAATTTTGTCCATTAATAATCACATCAGCAACAAATCACTTCTGCCATGGTCTAGGGAGTACGTGGGAAGATGTTAATTTTAGAAATTGAGACTATTTTTGAAGAATTACCACTGGAATGGTTGGCTCGATAGTAACTTTTCACAAGCAGTCTTCTCTTGGCCAGCAAATAAGAATTTACTAAAGAGAAATTTAGAGCTTCTTTACCAAACTTAAGCAATAAAGGGCTAAAACAGAGCGGATGACATAGACTTAGCTAATAGTATTACATAACACATTCATGCTTACTGAACAATGAGGCACCTTCTAATGAACATATATACATCTACCGATAAAATGGAGTTAAGATGAAGACGTTAACCTAATCATACTGAGAGAAATCTAATGGGATATAGCATAAGCGGCAATGAATCCAAGATATTAAAAGCACACACATTTTTAGTAGGTTTTTATTTCTACCAATAAATAATTTTTTGGTTGCAACTTGCATAAGTCACTCTGTCAAACTTCTTACATTTCTGCCAAAGCTGCCTAGGTGGAAACTATAGCACAATCACACTTGATGTAATACATATAAACTATTTAACTCATCTATTCTTAACCCTTTAACCCTTGAATTTGTTCCAGAAAATTAGAATTTTCTAATAGAAAATGTCCATTTGCAGATCAAGAAGACAATTTTTGAAAATTTACCACCGGAATGACTGGCTCGGTAACCGAGCCAGTCATTCCAGTGGTAAATTTTCAAAAATAGTCTTCTCTTGGTCTGCAAATGGACATTTCTCAAGACCACTACAGAAGCCATTTTTGCCTGATATAAGTGTTAAACGGTTAACATGCATTCAAATAGTTATTTTACAGGAAACAGTAATAACATTTGATACATGTAGCATGACAACATTCAAATTGACCTTTCCAGTTTATCCATCCATCATATGATGTCATATCAACTACGTGACGTGTAGGATGATGTCATAATCATTACGTCATGACTCGATTTAGTCCATCTTAAATGCTTAATAGTTGTTGTCTGAATTATATGTCTTTACTATTTAATAAACATGCTGTTGATTATATTTTGAAACTAATTCGACTGGGCACTAGGCAGCAACAGCACCCAGTTAAATTAGTTTCAAAATATTTAAAAGCTTGCCTGTATAGTTTTCTGGAAATTGATAGTCACAGTGTTCAGGAATCGATTGATACCAACACGAGCGGTGTGGGTGGAGCTTAGCTAGAGACTAAACGAAATCTAGGATTTCTTTTTTCACGAGAGAGTTGATACTTACCTCCCTAATACTTTTGATATTGCTAAATATTGGCTTTCACTCAATAAACACTCAGATTTAAAACAGTTAGGTGCCCCTACTGGGCAGGGAGTCAGAGCGTAGTCTGGCGGATGCCAGCCCCACCACCGCGCATGCGCAGACTAGCACTTCCTCTGACTAGATTATTGGCTGACACACATGCAACTATTAAGAGCCTGAAGACCGAGCCTCTGTGGGGTGGAGAGGCCGGGTCCGTATCTAGGGAGGTAAGTATCAACTCTCTCGTGAAAAAAGAAATCCTAGATTTCGTTTATTTCACTTCAAGAGTATACTTACCTCCCTAATACTTTTGATATTGCCAGAATTCGAAAGTGAATCTGGCGGGAGGGAGGCGAGGTCAAAAGACCAGCTCATCCCTATACGCTTTTCTGCGTTTAAGGCACTTAAACTTCTGAAACTGTAAGAAAAAACAGTCAGGATTTGACTAACCATCGGATAACACCACCGATGTATGAGAGATGACCGAATGTCATATGCGCTCCCCCCCCTCCTTCCTGGGAGGAAGAGTCGACTGACCTCAATGTCCTATACGCTCTCTACGTACAAGTGCCATGTACTACAGGACAGAGACGAAAAAGCTCCATTTTCGTAACTCTCAACAATGAACCACACAAATACACAAACCATCACCATATTAATAACGGGTAATCGTGACAATACAATCAACAACGGACAACACATGAACAAGACTGACCTTGTTGAAAATGGCTGCTGACATCATCTTCCCATTGGTAAAGACTGATGCAGGCCCAAAAAAGTGGGTGTTTCCATAAATTAATTGTGATATATATAAGTAATGAGGAAACCACCTCAAAAAATATAAACCGATTTATTTTTTCAAAACCGACAAGGCGAGAGGATTAGAGGTGTCACGGAGATAATGGTCTGTAAAACTTGACTCACAGTGCCACTGAGCCACCGACATAATATCATCCACAGGGACCCCATTAAATAGGGCCGTGGATGTCACTACGCCGCGGACACTGTGAGCCTTGGCCACGTCAACCTGCTTCCCGGTGGCGGATTTATGGCAAAACTGAATGCATTCCACAATCCACCTGGAAATGGTGTCCTTAGAAGCCCTCCCATGGGGTTCAATATATGACAACCATAACGCTGACTGGTCGGTGCGCCATGCCGCCGTACGTTGTTTGTACCGGCGCAGCGCCCGGACGGGACACCATGCTTTAGAATTAGGATCATATCTAGTTAAAGCAGGCAAAATAATAGGTTGACCTGGATATTTCAACGACTGATTTTTAGCCAAGAAATTAATCCTAGGTAGCAGCTTAAGGCCTTCCCCTGAAACCACAAAACGGTCATCCTCGGCTGATAAGGCATGAATCTCACTCCTACGCCTAGCCGAGGCCGCAGCAATTAAAAACACAGTCTTCAGTGTTAATAGTTTCATAGAAATGGAACTAAGTGGTTCAAAAGGCTTATCACCTAGTACTTGAAGCACTAGCGATAAACTCCAAGACGGAATCACAGGTGGATTCCTTGGTCTTAGATTGCCCATGCCTTTAATTAATACATTCAATGTATTTACTTCATCACTTCCCCTCTTAGCCAAGCAAGGAATAACAGACATTAATGCTGACTTATAACCAGCAATAGAGTTAGGCTTGAGGCTATAGGCATCATAGAGGTGACAGAGGAAATCAGCTACTACTTGAATAGATGAATCCATTGGATCAATACATCTTTTTGAGCACCATCCTGCAAATCTGTTGATTTTATAATTATATGCTCTGGAGGTTGACCCCCTCCTGGCTTTGGCCATAAACATGGCTGCTTGCTCAGAAAAGCCCTCCTTAATTCTAGATTCCTTGACAACATCCACGCAGTCAATCTGAACATTGACGGATTGTTGTGAAGGGCCTTGCCCTGGAAGATAATATCGTCCATCAGAGGCAGAGGAACCGGATTGCAGACCAGAAGGTCCAGCAGATCCGTATACCATGATCGGCTTGGCCAATCCGGGGCGATCAGAAGCACTTGGCATTCCTCTTGTCTGATTTTCTGAAGAATTTTTGGAATCAGGATTGCTGGAGGGAATGCGTATGCATACATTCTCCCCCAGCTGATAGCTAACGCATCTGTTGCGAAAGCGCTTGGATCCGGAATCGGAGAGACGTACGTCGTCATCTTCGCATTCTTCTTCGTTGCGTACAAATCGATGTTGGGTTTCCCCCAATGGTCGAACAGACGATCCGCCACACATTGATTTAGTTGCCATTCCGTGGGTAAAACACTCATCCTTCGGCTCAATGAGTCTGCTAGCAGGTTTAACCTTCCCGGAATATGAACTGCTTTCAAGGTAATCTGGTGATCCAGACACCAACAAAGCAGTTTCCATGTCATCATACAGAGACTGGGCGACTTCGTTCCGCCCTGGCGGTTTATGTAAGTCACAACTGTTGAGTTGTCTGAACGAATAAGAACAATCTTGCCCTGAACTTTCTGTAAGAAATGTTCCAGGCCCAGGACTACTGCTCTTAGCTCCAGTAGATTTATATGTTCCTGTGACTGTTCCAGATTCCAAAGCCCTGATATCGTGGATTCTTCCAGGCAAGCTCCCCAGCCCTCCATCGATGCATCTGTATACACAGTCACCTGAGGGTGGGGAGGGGTTAGCAAAACCCCCGGCAAGAGATTCTCTGTATTCAACCACCATTGCAGGTGGTGAATCAGAGGCGCCAACACTGACACATTCGAGTCCAGCGAACCTGTACTCTGGGTCCATTGTGTCATGAGAAACAACTGGATCGGCCGCCTGCGTAAGGCGGCCTGAGGAATGACTGGTTCCAACGAAACCATCAACCCCAGCATTCTCAAGTAAACCCGTGCCAGGACATGACGACTGTCGCACACTGACTGAATCAACGAGATGAGTATTTGAACTCTCTCCTGAGTAGGATAAACATATCCTGTCTCTAGATCGAAGAACATCCCCAGGTAAACAAACTTCTGGGATGGAGTCAGCTCTGATTTTGGGAAATTGATCATCCAGCCCAAGTCTGTGAGAATTTTCAAAACCATCTCCAGATTGGCGGACAAACTTTCCCGGGTGTGCGCTTTCAACAGCCAGTCGTCTATGTACGTGTGGACTGCTATGCTTCTCCTGCGGAGGTATGCTGTGATCGCAAGAACCACACGGGTGAAAACCCGAGGAGCCGTGGAAATTCCGAAGGGCAACACCCTGAATTCCCACTGTCTGCCCTGGAATGCAAATCTCAGGAAGCGACAGAAACTCCCGTGGATGGGGATGTGGAAATAAGCGTCCTTCAAATCTATCGACGCCGTCCACATCCCCCTCTCCAACCCCGCCAACACCGAGCGCACCGTTTCCATCTTGAAACTGGGCGTCTCGATGAACTTGTTCAATGGCTTGAGGTTGAGAATCGGTCTCCACCCACCGGTGCGTTTTGTTACTAAGAACAGGGTTGAATAGAAGCCCGGACACCTTTGTGCCGGCTGAATAGCTCCCTTTTGTATGAGGGAATTTATCTCCTCCTCGATACACAACCTTTGCTCTGGATCTCTCGGAATGGGAGTCCAGATTGGCACCCGAGACAGTCGCGACGGCGGGCCTGTCACCCACTCTGGATGATACCCGACGGAAAGCCATCGCAAGACTAAACGGTCCTGAGTTAACCGTTCCCACTCTTGCATGTGGCCGGCTAGCCGGCCTCCCACCGGCCCACCTAGGGACCGCGGTGGACACGAGGCATGCAAGAGCGGCACTGTCTCCGCCGCCATACACACCGGAGTGGTTCTTACCGCGGTAAGCGTCCTGTCAGGACCGATAACCACGCCCAGATCCTCGCGCGCCCCGCCCCGCCCCGCGCGCACCTCGGTGCGCGGGCGGCTGCCTGGCTGACGGCGGCTGAGGAACCTGCGCCCCCCTCGCTGCTGGCCGAATCGCACGCGGCCGAGGCCGACGCTGCGACGGTGGCTGGCCACTGACCTGGCCAGCACCACCTCGAGCCTGCAGGGGACGATACGCCGGGGCCGCGGCGCGAGCGTTAGCACGACGCAGCACATCAAACTGCTCGCGCAGCGCCCTCTGGTTATTCACCAGGGTGACCGTCTCCTGGAGGTGGCGACATCCCTCACCTCCAAAAAGACCAGGGCCCGTCATAGGCGTACGCAGTAGCCTATTGTACAGGTCCTGAGACGGGCACAGATTGTCCAGGGCAAACGTGCGTCTTGCCCTGACACTCCTGGTCACCGCCCGAGTCACACAGTCCAGCGCCAGGTTAATACCATCCTGGATGGTTCGCTGGACAGTGACCGGACTTGGCTGGCGCGATGCGGATGCCGTTACTACCCCCTGTAACAGCTGGGAGACGTGGGACAGAGCGGCAATCGAAGCCCTCCCACTCTCCTCCGCATCACGCAACGCGGTATTCGCCGAACGCAACGCGTTCGCGCACAAGACACCCGTGTCAGAACGGGTGCCTGGCCGCGCATCCTCACCCAAAGCCGCGCGGTCATCCACGCCGGGCTTGGGTACCACACCGTACCGCTGGTAATCCAGGGGCACGATGCGACAACGCCTGGCCACCTCGCGAGGGGCCTTCGCGAGACGTCCACTCGACTTAATGGACGCCTCCGCCGCCTTGAACATGTCAACGACATGCTCCGCCAGCGGCAGAGAAGGCATAGCGTTAGCAGTCGGTTTCCCAGCTAACCACGGCGTGTGAACACGCTGGCTAGCCGACTGCTCCACGGGCAGATCAGGCCTAACGCTCACCAACCACTGGCAAGCGTCATACCAATCCTCCTCCGTGGCTAACTGCGAGCGCTCTACAAGACGGGGTCCTTCGTCTTCCTCCTGAGCGCAAGCAGTAGAGCTTGACGGCGGGTATGCTGATACACCTGGCAAGCCAGGGAAAACACGCGGGCCTGACAGCACCGGCATGAGAATATCACTGGTTTGACCAGGAGCAGGCACCGTGGCAGAGCGCGGGGTATATATAGGCTCACCACGGGCCCGGCCAGCACCAGCAACACCCTCGGCAAGCCGAGGTATGCGGTACCGCTGGCCATCAGCAGCGCCCTGGGCCACCACCTGAGCCGCGGACTTTACTCCAGGGTGAGTAAAACCGTGGAACAAGGCGCCTGTATTCCCCGCGAGGGGTGCACAAACGTCTTCATCCATGTCCACGTCGTCAGACGGCGACCCTAGCAGGTAATCCTCATTACCCTGGTCAGAAAGATTAGACCCCGGGTTAGCAAAGAGAGCTAACCCGGGCTGACCAGGAACGGTGCCATAGGAGGTACTGGCCACCGCGGCGTGCGGATACCCCTGGACTGATAAGCAGCCCGCGGGTTCCAGCGACAACCGTCCACGGTCCCCTATCGGCGCGGCAATAAGCCTGCTGCCAGGGCCGTGGAACGCCCCCTCTAATGGGGCCACCTCTGAATCGTCGGACAACGGAAGCGGACTAAGGAAAATCGATCCAGAGGCGGGGATTACCTGCTCCGAAGCCGATGATGAGGACAGTAAAGGATTTGGTCCAGGAAGCATGCCACGAAGCAACCCTGGAACCAAATCCTTTATTGTCCTCTTCATCTCTCCCAACATCTCGGTCCGGAAGGCCTCCATATCCACCGCGGACGAGACCTTCCCCTTACCCTTCCTACTTACAACCTCTCGTTTCCGCTTCTTCTTCTTCTCCTCCTCTACCACCTTGTCCGTCGCCTGTAAACAGCACAAGAATTCGGACATTAACTCGCCCCCCCAGTGCTTACATATGTCACAATTAACCAATGGACCACAAGGGCTACATTGACAGCACAGATGCGGCCAGAACTTATCCGGCAGAAAACGACCACAGGACGCGCAACCCGGTCCCTGAAACAGGGCAAAGGACAAGGAGTATGAGCAACTAGTTAAGCTTAGAAACTCAATCCAACTCAAAGAGAAGGAAAACGATCACAAAGATCAATATACATCAGAAACCAGCATAGCGCTTGAATTGCTGATAAAACACATAGCCAGGCTGATTATGACGTCATTAATCCCGTGACAGGAAAAATTCGATCCCAACAAAACATCCAAGTGCAAGGACGAATTGTATGCTGAATGGATAAGTTGACTACACAACCATCAGATACATATAGATAACTCTTTTCTGGCAAAAATGTTAATTATCTCCCTTTGTTTGTTTACAATAATTAACATCACCACATTATCAATAACTAGATACCTGACACTTTGTATAGACAAACCATCCAACGTGACGAACCGGAGAACTCCACCATCTGCACGCCTCTTAACTCTCTCCACCTCATGGGGAAGGAATTGGATCAAGAGGGCAAAGTGAGAAGACCTTTATACTAGGCCTCCAACTCACTGGACATATTTTTCATTTGGTTAGATAACCTAACAGTGTTAGTAGGAAATGGAACCATGGTGGAGAGAAAACTAACTCTCAGCAACTGTGATTGTCTCCACCTAGCGTCATACAGACCTGTGGACATAAACAGAAAGAGAAATTAGTCCTAGGAAGCACCGAGTTGACCTAAACCAACTAACTAAGGCGCTTATCACGGTAAACGCGAGTCCCGGAAACACAATACACCGGGAAGAAAACTCGCTAATTTTACTAGAAGTCACCTGATTTAAAGGTCCTAAGTCCTTCTGTGGCGAATTGAAACCTCCCGCCATCCAAAAAAGTGACTATCACACCAAAAGATACACGAAATAACAGTTTAAGAGCAAAAAAGCTTATGACTCAAAAAGACATGTGTGTTCTCTTTGCCAATAATCTAGAAAAGAGGAAGTGCTAGTCTGCGCATGCGCGGTGGTGGGGCTGGCATCCGCCAGACTACGCTCTGACTCCCTGCCCAGTAGGGGCACCTAACTGTTTTAAATCTGAGTGTTTATTGAGTGAAAGCCAATATTTAGCAATATCAAAAGTATTAGGGAGGTAAGTATACTCTTGAAGTGAAATGGCGGAGCATGGCTAAAACTGCAAAGGTCCATTGATAGTATAAATAATCAAAGCCCATCACAGCTGTGAGTAGTGAGTTTTATGAATGAATTATATCACTACATACTAACCGCTTGCATAACTGATATATATTCAGATTTCCCTCTGGATAGAGCCAAGTCATATGCAGTCTGATTTCCCTAAAAGAAAGACAATGAATAAATCATATCTCAAGGCAAAATACATCAATGGGCAGTAGTAGAGCGGGGCGATTTCCCGATAATATCTGGAATACCGCGATATTACCGCTATCATCTCATTTATAATTATAGTCAATACCGTCAATACCATCAGTTGTATTTTTCATAAAATAAATTCACCAAATAAATTAATTTAACTAGTCTCTGTCATATGTCACTCTATCATTGTCACATCAATTCATCAGTTTGAATAAACTACCATATATCCGCCGGTGTGTCGTATCAGTGTGCTATCATCATATTATCTTCAATTAAATCGTTTTATTTAATGTTTCATGATAATAAAAATGATAATAAACGCTAAAACATTCAATAATTATTTCTATTTCTGCGAAATGATAATACGCTGCCATCTTGACAGCAAGCCTCGCTTTCATTTCACATACCATTCTGATAGTGTCATTACACTATGCAAACCAATATCTGCTAGCAGATACGTACATGTAATACTAATAGTAATAAGAGCTCTGAGAATATTGTTCAAACAAAACTTAGCTCGGACCTACATGTAGGAAACCACTACTGTAATCCCCCACCATCCACACACACCCCCAACACACACCCACTCCCACCACCCTGATCTTTACTTGATCTGCTAAATGATCATGAATGGGTCACAACGGGCATTGTCTTAGATCAATAGGAATGCCTGTTGGATTATTGGGTAAATGTGTGAGCATTAGACTATTAGACGTCTACCAGTAGACTAGCGATAATAACCATCATTCAGAAAATTTGTAAAATCTTTATATTATATTTTATATTAAAATGTCAGAAATAAGATAAAAAATCGATCGGACTAGCTAGCTAATTATATTGATAAAATAAATTGGAAATTTGTTAATTTTATACATTCCAATAGCATAAACAGTGTCCATTTTAGAATTATATATTTTACCCTTTGTAGCAAGCCTATAGGATGAAAGTGTTAGCTTCACGCCTTCAACAGCGGTTCGCTTTGATGCATAGTACATAGACTGTCAAAGTGAATCGTAAACGATCAGACAGCCAGATTTACTGGAAATGCAGATCTACAGTAGTGCATGTTCAACTGGCCAACTACATGTACATATAATTGACCTGATTATTTGCCAGTCGAAAATAGTGCATTCAACTGGACAAGTCGCTGTTAGTTAACTATATTTGCCTAGTCGAATGTGTCTTTAGACCTATTTCCATCTTAGCCAATCAGATTTGAGCTTTGGGAATTCCATTTTGCAAATGGCAAATGTTCTTTTTATAACAAAAATTTGTTAAAGTTTGAATAAAACATAGAAAACGGCATAAAATACGAGTTAATGCTTGGGGTATATCTCACACGTGACTTTTAGATCACCTTAATCCACGCTAGTGGTGATCAGTAATGCCAGATGTTCCGTTTGTGCCGAGCCATGATTTTTGTAAGGGTTGAGTTTTCGTGGAAATTACTACCAATTTGAAAAAAAAACCTATCCTAAAGCCCAATCACCTAGACGATATACCTTGATATTGCGGTATTTTCCCAGATACCGTTACCATCTACCAAAATCCAATATCGCCCAGCTCTAGGCAGGAGCAATAGATTGAAGCTCCGTCAAGGCTTATGGAGAATAGTAGTAAAGTTTACACAACTTTCAAAGCATATCTTGGACTGTCATAAGCCATTTATTGGAGAGAAAACACTTAATTCAAGCACGAGAAACTACAATTAGTGGAACATGGAACAAAAGCCGTTATTGTCTGCCTTAAATCTACTACTAAGGTGATAACAGAACCAGCAACAAACTTTTTTATCCAATCTGTGATACACACTACCGCTATATTAACGTTCATCTTAACCTTTTTACACTCAAGCTGGACAAAAATTACTTCTGCAGTGTTCTTGAGAAATGTCCATTTTCAAACCAAGAAGAGTATTTTTGAAAACCTTTCACTGGAATGACTGGCTCGATAACCGAGCAAGTCATTCTGGTGATAAATTTTCAAAAATACTCTTCTCTTGGTCTGCAAATGGACATTTTCTATGAGAAAAATTGAGATTTTCATAAAGAGATTTGATGGTAAACGGGTTAAGATGTTCTTCACAATTAATTGCTGGCACATGTACACCATGTAGGGAAATAACAAACAATCATGTGATCTTTAAGCATTATTCAAAGCTTTAGCCAATCCTGATTGCCAATGTTAACCGACAAGACGTCGGTAATAAATATACATACCACATGCCTATATGTGAGTTGTCTCGCACCACCGCTACGTAAAACAAACGACAGTATTGTTGGAGAGACGTTCTCTTTGATGCAATGAACAGTCAAATTCTCACCATTGTGGAACAAACGGTTGATTAGTGCCATCGATGCCTTATTTAATGTATGGAGAATAGTGTCCTGATGAACACATGTATCAGCGTTAATCACAGCAAACAGTTCTGGCATCTCAAACTGAAAGTAATAATTATTTTACAAATTCGGTTTCTAGGCACATTTCACATACGAAAATAGCAGATATTTGTTAAAGAACTTTAACTTTGAACATTAAATTACCGTAAAAGCATTGACCTGCAAATCGAGCCTATGCAAGCCAGATTTCAGGGCAGATTAATGTAGGTAATGGTATGATATGATCTGGTAACATGATTATGGTACGGAATTGTAAGATAGGATATGATAGGAAAGTACATGTATATGGTACTAGTATCTGGAAAGTACCAAGTGGATGGTAAGGTGAGACAGGTTCTTAAATAGGCTTGTGCGATTATTGCTTAAGTGATCACGATCGATTATTTCAGAATAATCGTGATGACTCGATTAATCGACTTGGATACAAAAGTACCCAAAAAGGTAACAACCAAAGCATATCAATGACGAAACCTGCAATGATGTTTAGAAAAGTCTGTTTGCAGGTCAAGAGAAGACTATTTTTGAAAATGTATCAATGGAATGCCTGGCGCGTTTCTCGAGCCAGTCATTCCATTGATACATTTTCAAAAAATAGTCTTCTTTTGGCCTGCAAATGGACATACATTCACTAACCAAAATGTCAATTTTCGCAACTTATCGCTTTAAAATTAAAAAGTAATTAAAATGTAAGATTTGAAATATTTTATGTAGTAGAAATTATTCACGATTATTCGATTATATAATTTTTAAAGGTGCATATTCACACCAAAATGCCTGAAAATAAATTGTTAAAATAGTATACTTCTAGAGGCTTAGTGTGTGCCTAGATGTAAAGAAACGAAATACATCTTAACATATGATGAGTTCCATACGTATAAATTAATATACATTTTTAAGTTGTTCATTTGAATTAGGGGACCGTGCCTCTATTTCAATTTCATAACTAAAAATCCGAAATTTATTTAGACGGACTGAAATCATCATATGTTAAGATTTATTTCGTTTCATTACATCAAGGCACATAATTTAAGCATCTAAAAGTATACAATTTTACCAATTTTATTTTCAAGCATTTTGGTGTGAATATGCACCTTTAATCATATAAATTTACTATTTAAAAAGTAATCGTGATTTTCGATATAATCATGTAATTGCGCAAGTGTAGTCTTAAATGAAATGTAAGATAAAGCATAGTGCATAGTGCATAGACCATTGTAAGATATCGTAGGGTAGAATAAAAGAAAGGCTGGTAGGGTGTGGAAGGGCATGGCAAGCAATGATAGGGAAAGAAAGGGCTGGAGAAAGTAGGTCGACTATTATTACTTTCATCCTCAAACTTGTCTCCAGAAAATTTCAATTTTCTCCTAAAAAATATCCATTTGCAGGCCAAAGATTTTTCAAAAGATTTATCAGTGGCCTGACTGGCTTAGTTATCGAGTCAGTCATTCCAGTGGTATACTTTCAAACAAAGTCTCCCCTTGGTCTGCAACTGGACATTTCTGAAGACCACTACAGACACAAAAGAAGTTTTTGAGAAGCTTGAGTGTTAATGGAGGAATCCAGTTTCAACTATGCCCTGCCCATCATTAGCTAAGCTTCACCCATGCCTCCCTCGCCCATGTTGAGATCAATCGATCCATGAATTCCCTGACTATCAATTTCCAAAGCTAATTTGACTGGGTGCTTTTGCTGCATGTTTTTCGGTGGTGCAAAATTATTTTTTGTCGGTGCAGAAATTGTTGGTGGTGCAGGCATATTTTGAGGTCTTGCATAAAACAGATGAAGTTTTTTACATGGTGAAATTTTTCAGATTTTTTCAAATTTTTGCATAGGAAAAATGTACGGACTTTTTTTCACATGTTTTTAAACCTTTGGCAACTGCCAGACAAGGAACCTCGTCTATCGCCTCACATGCAGCAAATGCCACAAACAGTACATAGGAGGAACACCACACCCATTTAAACCATGCATTGAAGAACATAGGCATTGGCACTAACTAGGCTGGCTAGAAAGGCCCCCGCTTCCGACACAAGGCCAAGCACAGACTGCGTTGTTAGTACCCTATAATGCCTATGACAGCAACAGCTCCCAGTTAAATTAGTTTCAAAATATTCAACAGCATGTTTAGTAAATAGTAAAGACATACAATTCGTACAACAATGCGGAGTCCGTCATCAATTATAGCGTTCGTGACGAACCTATTCATGTCATTCATAATGTAATTCATGATGGCGTCATCCTACGCATCACATAGTTGATCATGACGTCATATGATTGATGGATAAACTGGAATGGTCGATTGGTTAATTACATTTTAATGAATTTGTCATATCTAGTCTGGAGGTTAAACTCTGTTGTGGTGAAAGCTAATTCTGGAAAAGAAATAAAACAATCTGACAGACAGGGTGGATGCTCAATTAGCTGTCAATGCAATGGACAATCTAATGGTCATCACTAGAAGACTCCACTATAACTGTGATGAGACTATTATGAGAAGTTAGCTTTCTTTGGCTCATTACATTAGTCTGGGACATACCTGTGTCCGCCTGTGCATACAATATATTTATACGTTTTAATACAAAATTAAAACAATATTTACCTGTTTACTGGTCAAGCCGACAGAAAGCAGCCTTTGCTGTGGTCTTGAGAAATGTGCATTTGCAGGCCAACAAAACAGTAATTTTCTAATTTCACTGCTTTTCTAATTTCACTACTGGAATAACTGGTAATACAGTAACACGTTTAAGAAATATCCTGCAAATGGATATTCACTTAGAAAATATTTCAATTTTCTTCAAAAATCTTGCCCATTAAAGGGATAATAAAACTGCTTGCTAAATATATACATGTAAACACGTACCTCTCCTTCAGTAGTAACAGGAATGTCCATTCTGGCACCATGGTCCATAAGCAAATCAATCATTGGGATGTCGTTATTGCACATTGCATAGTACAAGGGGGTACAACACTTGTCTCCCTACAACAATAAGAAACAATATTCTAATATTTGCATATTTAAGGAGACCATGGCTTGAAAGAAAGTAACTTGGAAGAAACACAGGCATGCAATGTAGACAGGTGGCAGTTGGGGGGGGGGGGGATTCACAAAACTTGGAGCAGTAGATAAATGTAATTGTATTCATACATTTTATTACACAACGTTACAGTTCAATAACTAACTTTTTTTGCATACACAGAATTTCATTTAACACGAAACGTCAAATACAAAAAACTTTTTAATTTAATAAACATTCTGTTGATTATTCTGCAAATTAAGAAAATTTATCAAATTTCTTTTTCACGAGTGAGATGACATACTTACCTCCCTAACACTCTTGATCTACTAGTATATCGGCTCTAAATTCAAAAATATTCAGAATTATAAAAAGTTAGGTGCCCCTAATGGGCAGGTGGATGTACACAGTCATGCACATGACAGACCCCACCCACTGCGCATGCACATACTGGTCCTTCCGTTACCAAATATTGGCAGACATAGAAGCAACTATTCAAATAACCAAAGGACCAGGCCTCCGTTGGGTGGAGGCCAGGATCCTGTTAGGGAGGTAAGAATGTCATCTCATTCGTGAAAAAGAAATTTGATAAATTTTCTTATTTCACATCATGAGAACATACTTACCTCCCTAACACTCTTGATAAAAACCAGAATTTGAAAGTAAATTTGGTGGGAGGGAGGCAAGGTCCTGAAAACCAGCACACCCTCGAAGAGACTAGGCTCTTTGAATTTTCAAGAGACTTAAAACATCTGAAATTGTGACTGAAACAAAATCAGGAATAGAATTTTGCATCGGATAATCGACCGATGAAGAGAGATTGATCAAAAGGCAAATGCACTCCCACCACCCACCCCCCTCTTTCTGAGGAAGGTTAAGAAAAAACGCTGCTCAACTAGCACGTTCTCTAATACTTAATGAAAGTATTACTAGACATTGGAAAAAAGAAGAATTGCTTCAATTTCAAAACTCTCTGAATGAACCACAATTAAGAGACATTAACCATCACCATATTAAATAAAAAATGACACCATCACCAAGACAAAAAACAAAAATGGTCATATATACTGACCTCTGAAGTCTTGGACGCGGCACTCATCTTTTCCCCCACCGGATGAAGAGAATTGTACCAGCTAATAGTAGGGATACCCTACCAACAAATGTGATATTTGTAAATAGCAGAGGAGGAAACTAATTACAAACATAAACCTCTACATTAGTTTATTTTCTGAGGACTGAGACGGCGAGCGGGTTAGAAGTGTCACGAAGGTAATGGTCGGTAAAACTTGATTCACAGTGCCACTGGGCTACTGACATAATGTCTTCAATAGAAACACCATTAAATAATGCCGTGGAAGTTACCACACCATGGACACTATGAGCCTTGGCTTTAATTCTACTTGAATTCCAGTGGCTGTCTTATGACAGAATTGAATACATTCTACTATCCATCTGGAAATAGTGTCTCTTGACGCCCTACCATGGGGTTCAATATATGACACCCATAGGGAACATGGGTCCATCCGCCAGACCTGAGTTCTTCTCTTGTATTTATTTAAAGCATGGACAGGACACCATACTTTAGCACCAGGATCATATCTGGTTAAGGCAGGTAGAACAATAGGTTGACCTGGATACTTTAAAGATTGATTCTTAGCCAAGAAATTCAATCTCGGTAGAAGCTTAAGGCCTTCACCTGTAACTATATAACGGTCAGGTTCAGCAGACAAGGCATGAATTTCACTCCTGCATCTGGCTGAAGCTGCCGCAACTAAAAATAAAGTTTTAAGTGTCAATAATTTTACAGATATAGCACTAAGTGGTTCAAAAGGTTTATCACTCAAAACTTGAAGAACCAGAGAAAGACTCCATGACGGTGTCATTGGAGGATTTCTCGGTCTAAGATTGCCCATACCTTTAATAAGAGTATTTAAAACACTTATTTCATCACTTACCCTCTTTGCCAAGCAAGGGATAACAGTCATTAATGCTGATTTGTATCCAGCAATAGAATTAGGCTTAAGACTATAGGCATCATACAGGTGACAGAGAAAATCAGCTAATACCTGAATAGATGCTTCCATCGGATTGATACATCTCTTTGAGCACCATTCTGCAAATCTGTTGATATTATAATTATAAGCTCTGGAGGTTGAACCCCTTCTGGCTCTGGCCATGAAATTGGCTGCTTGCTCAGAAAAGCCCTCCTTAATCGCAGATTATTTTGACAACATCCATGCAGTCAATTGATTCATTGACGGATTGTTGTGAAGGGTCTTGCCCTGGAAGATAATATTGTCCATCAGAGGCAGAGGAACCAGATTGCAAACCAGAAGGTCCAGCAGATCCGTAAATCATGATCGGCTTGGCCAATTCGGGGCGATCAGAAGCACTTGGCATTCCTCCTGTTTGATCTTCTGAAGAATCCTTGGAATCAGGATTGTTGGAGGGTATGTGTATGCATACATTCCCTTCCAACTGATAGTTAGCACATATATTGCGATAGCGCTTGGATCTGGAATCGGAGAAACTTACGTCGTCATCTTCTCATTCTTCTTCATTGCGAACAAATCTATGTTGGGCTTTCCCCAATGATTGAACAGATGATCCGCCACACATTGATTTAGTTGCCATTCCGTAGGCAGAATGCTCATCCTTCGGCTCAATGAGTCTGCTAACAGATTCAACCTTCCCGGAATATGAACTGCTTTCAAGGTAATCATATGATCCATGCACCAGCAAAGCAGCTTCCATGTCATTATACAGAGACTGGGCGACTTTGTTCCATCCTGGCGGTTTATGTAACTCACTACTGAATGATGATGAACGTATCATCACAAATATTCCCTCCACTTCTTTTAAGAAGTGTTCCAGGCCTAGAATTACAGCCCGTAATTCTAGCATGTTGATATGTTCCTTTGACTGTTCCAGATTCCAAAGCCCTGATATAGTGGCTTCTTCCAAGCAATCTCCCCATCCCTCCATCGACGCATCCGTAAACATCGTTACTTGAGGGTGGGGAGGGGTCGGCATGACCCCGCCAGATTTCCTCTCTCCATCCACCAATGAAGGTGATGAATGAGAAAGTCCAACACTTGAATGCGCGAGTCCAGTGATCCTGAACTCTGCGTCCACTGAGCCATGAGAAACAATTGAATCGGCCGCCTGCGTAAGACCGCCTGAGGAATGACTGGTTCCATTGAAACCATCATACCTAACATTCTCAGATAGACTCGTGCTAGAATATAATGACTGTTGCAAACCAACTGGATGCACGAGAGGAGATTTTCCACTCTCTCCTGGGATGGATAAACATATCCTATCTCCAGATCGAAGAACATACCCAGGTAAACAAACCTCTGGGATGGAGTCAGCTCTGATTTCTGAGTTGATTATCCAGCCTAAATCTGTGAGAGTTTTCAAAACTATCTCCAGATCTGCTGTCAAACTCTCTGGGTTGTGTGCTTTCAGCAACCAGTCGTCTATGTAAGTGTGAACAGCTATATTTCACCTGCGGAGGTATGCCGTGATAGCAAGTACCACTCGAGCGAAGACCCTTGGAGCCGTCGAGATGCCGAATGGAAGAACCTTGAATTCCCATTGGCGTCCCTGAAAGGTAAATCTCAGGAACCGACGAAAACTCCTTGCAATTGGAATGTGGAAATAAGCATCCTTGAGATCTATTGATGCTGTCCACATCCCCTTCTCTAACCCCAACAACACCGATCTTATTGTTTCCATTTTGAAACTTGGTGTATCTATAAACTTGTTTAGAGGTTTGAGGTTGAGAATTGGTCTCCAAACACCCCCCCCCCTCCGGAGTTCTTTGTCAAAAGAAACACGGTTGAATAGAAGCCCGGACAATCTTGCGCCGGTTGAATTGCTTCTTTTAGAATTAGATTTTATCTCCTCTTCTATGCACAACCGCTTGTCTGGATCTCTTGGAATTTGAGTCCAGACCGGTACCAGAGACAGATGCAACGGCGGACCTTTTATCCATTCTGGACTGTATCCGTGCGAAAGCCATTGCAAGACTAAGCGGTCCTGAATTAACCGCTCCCACTCCTGAATGTGGCAAGTCAAACGACCACCCACTGGTGCACCTAGGGTTGACGGGGTGCCCATAAATTTTAGAAGTGGGAGTGTCTCTGGTACAAGTGACAACACCCGAGTGGTACCTGTGGTAACCGGAAAAACTTTTAAACCCTTAAGGTCCGGTTACCACGCGCCGCTCCTCGCGCGCCACGCCCAGCGCCACGTGCACCCCCGTGCGCGGGCTGCTGTCTGGCTGCGCTTGAGGCGCTGGCTGACGTACAACAGCACGCTGCTGCTGGCGCGGCCGACACGGTCTCTGAACCCAGCCGGCATGCTGGCCTCTGACAATGCCAGCACCGCCACGAGCGTACTGCTGTCGGGCAGCCGAGGGCTGAACACGCACGTGTTCTCTGCGTAGCACTTCAAACTGTGCGTGCAGCGCCCTCTGGTTGTTCACTAAAGTCACTGTCTCTTGGAGGTTCCGACAACCCTCACCAAAAATACCAGGGCCTGCCATCGGCGCTTGCAATAAGCGTGACTTGAGCTCCTGAGACGGGCACAAATTGTCCAAAGCAAAAGTGTGCCTCGTTCTCAGTGACTTTGTGACTGACCTAGTCAGACAGTCCAACGCCAGGTTGATGCCATCCTGGATGGCTCACTGGACTGTCACAGGGCTAGGTTGTTGCTGCACCGAGGCTGCTACTACCCCAGATAGCAGCTGAGAGACATGAGACAGCGCACTAATCGCCGCTCGTGAGCTCTCCTCGGTGTCGCGCAAAGCGGCATTAGCCGAGCGCATAGCGCCTGTGCACAATGCTCCCGTGTCAGCATGGGACCCCGGCTGCATATCTTCGGCCATATACTAGCAGTAACCCGACATCGCCTAGCAACCTCGCGGGGGCTTTCGCAAGGCGACCTTTCGGTCTGATCGACTCTAAGATATGTTCAGCATACGGCAGAGACAGAGTCGTGCTGGCCAACTGCTTTGCCTGTAACCATGCCCGAGGGTTACCGGCGGCTGTCTCATCCACGGAGAGCTCTGGTCTGACAACGAGGAGCCACGCACACGCTTCTGACCAGTCTTCATCCATGGCTACCTGCGAATTGCCGATGAGCAGCGGGCCCTCGTCATCTTCAATGGCATTCGCAGGTAAGGCCGAGGAGGAGGCTATAGACGAACCTGGCTGCCCACGGAATGTATACGGGCCCGCGAGGGCTGGCATAACATTCTCCATAGGCTGACCAGGCACCAAGCTTGTGTGTGGGGAATCAGGCACACTAGCGTGGCCCGGAACGTCCGCATGAGATTCCACGCTTAAGCGTGGAATCTTATACGGGCGGCCGTCCGCTCCAAACCGGCCCACAGGCTGAATCATGAAACCTGCTCCCGAGGGAACAGTGCCATAGGTGCGAGTGACCACGCTCCCCATGAGAGGAGTGTAGACGCTCGCATCCATGTCTTCATGCTCATCCTGTGGACCGAGCAGGTAGTCTTCATCACCTTCCTGGTCAGGAAAGTTAGACTCTGGATTAGTAAGGAAAACTAACCCAGACTGACCAGGAGAATGCTCGAAAGCAGATGATGAGGATACTCCACGAGTGATCGTGGTCAGGCCCGCTGGTCGGGTCCTGCCTGATGCTACTAGCGCCGCTGGAACACCAGGCGATGCGAACATCAAGCCTGGGTCTAAAACGGCCACCCCTGGATCACTAAACACTTTGTCCGAGCTAGTAGGGCCCAGGGACGGGGGCTACCTGCACTGAGGTCGATGCGCAGGAAGTTGAAACACCTGTACCTGGAAACATGACGCGAAGCATGTCCGGCAACAGATCTTTCAAAGTCCTGCGCATCTCACCCATTAACTCAACCTTGAAGGCCTCGAGCTCATCCTTCTCAGAGGCCTTCTTCTTACCTTCCTTCTTAGTCTTCTTGCCCTCATCAGCCATCAGCTTAGCCTGGGAACAGAAGAATTCAGAGGTTAGATCACACACACCCCCACTCTTTACAAATGACACATTTGTTGGACAGCCTACAAACTGAACAAAGATGGCAAGGGTGAGGGAAGAATCTAGCCTTCATAGGTTTAAGGCAGGATGGACATGACTTCTGAAAGGGAATGGATACGAAAACAATGAGTATTATAGTTTGCAAAACCTTGTTAATAGACTATTAGTACAAACAAGAACAAACTCGAGAAGACATCCACTTTTTTTTATAGACAACCCTGACGGGACAGATGACTTTTCTAGTTAATAATAACCAATCACAACCAGGATCCCAAATTAAGAGAGAGAGAAAGGAGTAATGACTAACTACAAAACAGTAGATATCTCTCCACCTTCATAATAAAGGGTGATAAAACTTCAAGGACTTTCTCTAAACTAGGATTATGACATCAAGAAAAGAGAAAAAACTCTGGCTGATTATGACATCAAGCCTCAATGCAACAGCTCCTTCAAGGAGAGGGGACATCAGAAATGAATACAAGAAAGCATCTAGAGACTAAAGACATTTATTACTCCCGAATAATATACTTTATATTAAATGTATATATTCGAGAACCCAGCACATACAAGAGAGAATACAGTGCAATAACAAATGGCAGTAGAGTATTTTCAAATAATTAAGTGCCATAACTAATAAACTCCCTTAGCCTGAGCACAGGCAAACCATCCTCTTGTGCAGGAGAACACATCCATCCATCCGCCGAGACTCCTCTTCCAGAAGAACTGATGAGGGGGATGGGACAAAAGGAAGGAGATATTTCTTTTATTAATTTAATATCTCCAACCCGTAGACATATCACGATGATAAGTCAAAAATGAGACATGAACAACCTTCGAGAGCAGAACAGGAACCCTTACTCATACATAAGTCAAACTTGTGAACACAAAGCACAAGAGATTAATAGCCCTAGGCGCTGGGAAGAATTTAACAAGGATTCCCAGTGCCTGAAAACGCGGTAGCGCCGAAACGGCCATGACGAAAACCGGTAACAAATATAAGTTACAAGTCTTAGATAAATATATGGAACAATATGACCTTAGTAACACTTTTGCATCAGCCATGATGGAACAAGATGATAAAATATAGTGAAAATTCTCAATAGAGAGCCTGTAAAGTTTTCCACAAGTTGATTTCAGCCAATATATTAGAATACGGAAGTACCAGTATGCGCATGCGCAGTGGGTGGGGTCTGTCATGTGCATGACTGTGTACATCGACCTGCCCATTAGGGGCACCTAACTTTTTTATAATTCTGAATATTATTGAATTTAGAGCCGATATACTAGTATATCAAGAGTGTTAGGAAGGTAAGTATGTTCTCATGATGTGAAATGACATTTTCTATAAGAAAATATAAATTTTGTTGAAGAAATTTGAGGGTTAAAGGGTTAAAAATTGAGCAGTTATCCTCACTTAGCCTAGGAAACAGAAAAACTCATACATATTGCCCATGTGTCTGAAAACAACTTACTAAATTGCGAAAGTTCACATTAACTTTCTCTTTAGAGCTCAGAATTTCAGTGGCAGTGGTTAAATCTGTTGCCATAACAGCATGTGCTAATTTCTGCAAGAAAAATGATGCCATCGTTAAACGTAAACAAACCAAACAAAATCATACAATAATATTAATACTGTCAGAATAAGTGTTTTGAGTGTAAGAAATTCTGAAAAAACAAAAACATTTTAGTCACACAATATCAATATGATAGAAGTCACGATGCATTATTCATATTTATACGTGAAATTTGTCAAAAACAAGAGGTCCAAGGGGCCTGTATCACTCACCTGGACAATAGGCATTTCAACTAGAATGCTCTTTATCAACATGATGGTCACCGAACCATTTATCCGACAGTTTCGAAAATTGCAAATTTGAGATCAGAATACCCAAAAACACACATAAATCCCATTTCGGCCTCAAAACCCATCAAATAAAAAAAAATCAAATATGGACACCAAACATGCTATATTTTGATTGGCCCATGGTGTCCAGAATTTTTGATGAATAAACTTCCCTTGAACAAACTTCAATGGCCCTTAGTCCCTAATCATATCTGCCAAATTTCGGCCCGATCCCTTCAGCGGTTCTGGAGCAGTCGTTTTCACTACAGCTAGGTCAACCAAGATGGCCGCCAAACCATTTGACCAATCAAGTTCCCTTGAACAAACTTGGTTCAGTTCTTGCCCTAAATCATATTTCATCAGGTATGCATCAATCCTATAAGCGGCTTCGGAGATTTTTATAGACATTTAAATCCAAGATGGCCACCGGCCCAATTGGTCGATCAGCTTTGTTTGAACAAACTTGAATCTCTACACCCTAAGGATGCTTCCTGCCAAATATAATTGAAATCGGCCAGGTAGTTCTCCGGAAGAAAACATTAAAAATTTCCCATTGCTTTAGCATGGGAGCTTTTGGCGGGAAAAAGATCCAAGATGGCCACCAAACCATTCATCCGACAGTTTCAAAACTTTCAAATCTGAGCTCCGAATACCCCAAAACACATACAAAACCAATTTGGACCTCAAAATCCATTAAATAAAAAAATCCAATATGGCCGCCAAACATGCTATATTTTGATTGGCCCACGGCGGCCATGTTTTTTGAGGGAACAAGTTCTCTTGAACAAACTTTAATGGCCCTTAGGCCACAATCATATCTGCCAAATTTCGGCCCGATCCCTTCAGCGGTTCTGGAGAAGTCAACCAAGATGGCCGCCAAACCATTTGACCAATCAAGTTCCCTTGAACAAACTCGGCTCAGCACTTGCCCTAAATCATATTTCATGAGGTTTGCATCAATCCACAAGCGGTTTCGGAGATTTTTAAACGTTTCTAAAAATAGGCCAAAATCCAAGATGGCCGTCGGCCCAATTGGACAACCGGCTTCGTTTGAACAAAGTTGAATCTCTATGCCCTAAGGATGCTTCCTGCGAAATATAATTACAATCGGACTAGTAGTTCGCGAGAAGAAAACATTTTAAATTTCCCATTGCTTTAGTATGGGAGCTTTTGGCGGAAAAATGATCCAAGATGGCCACTAAACCGTTTATCCGACAGTTTCTAAAATTGTAAATTTGTGATCAGAATACCTCAAACCACATACAAAACCAATTTTGGCCTCAGAATCCATCAAATAAAAAATCTGATATGGCCACCAAACACGCTATATTTTGATTGGCCCACGGCGGCCATGTTTTTTGACGGATCACCTTCTCTTGAACAAACTCTAATGGCTCTTATGTCCTAATCATATCTGCCCTGTAGGTGGGGCTTAGAATACACCTTCCGTATCATCTGCGTGTCGTAAGAGGCGACTAAAGGAGGTAAGGGTGAGGTAACCCTGACAGAAACCTCGAGTGCTGAAGACGTAGGTTCCAGGCCGCACGGCGCACTCTAATAAACCATGGATCCACGCACTTAACGCTTATGATCATGTCGATAGTCACTTACAGGACTGGCAGTATGATCAGCGAACGAAAAGAAGAAGAATATCTGCCAAATTTCGGCCCGATCCCTTCAGCAGTTCTGGAGAAGTAATTTTCGCTACAACGAGGTCAACCAAGATGGCCGCCGAACCATTTGACTAATAAGTTCCCTTGAACAAACTTGGTTCAGCTCTTGCCCTAGATCATATTTTATGAGATTTGCATCAATCCCCTAAGCGGTTTTGGAGAAGATTTTTAAATACGTTTCCTAAAATCAGCCTAAATCCAAGATGGCGGATCGGGTTCATTTGAACAAACTTGGATCCCGATGCCCTAAGGATGTTTCCTGCCAAATATAATTGAAATTGGACCAGTGGTTCTTGAGAAGTCGTTTAAAGGAAAAGTTGATGGATGACGGATGGACGGACGGTCACCACGGCATAAGCTCACTTGGCCTTTAAGGCCAGGTGAGCTAATAAATAAAGCTAGTTACAAAAATAAGTTATTTTAAATTGCGTCAAATCAAATTCAAATACTAAGAGCAATTGCTATGTGTAGTGATCACACTGCAGATATAACTGTACAGCACACCAGGATTTGCGATCTATTCATGGCCGGGAGTTCCTGGCTCTTGCAAAGTATTAGCCAATGCAATGGAGGAATCAGATCTGCTAAATATCTGCCGTCATTATCACATACATTATTTGTTAGTACAATGGTGTACAATGTAGGTATCACACAAATGGGAAAATGGTCCATCACAAGTGTCTGATTTATGGTTTTGCTTAACCCCTACCACTCTGATGTGGTAAAAAATTTAAATTTTCAAATAGAATTAAAAGATGAACTGACGTACATTTTTCAACAAACTTGGTGGAAGATGTTGCTGTCATAGACAGCGACATCACCCACCAAAATTCTTGAAAAATATACACCAGTTTCTTTGTCTGAGTGACACCGTAAAAGATAGAATATTGACTTCAGAGTGGTAAAGGACAATTTACAATTTATTAAAAATTCTGTTGTATATTGCTTTTAAATAATTTGACCGGGTGCCATTTCTGCTACAGTCAGCAATAGATTCCAGTCAAATTAGTTTCAAACTATTCAGCAGACTGCCAGTACAGTTACCTTCAAAATATTTATTTTGGGTTTCAAAGCGATTCCAACACACATAGAAATTAGACAAAGCAAAATTAGAAATGGGTGTCGTATAGCTTGAAATGGATCCCTGAATATGTCAGTTAACCAACTTGTCTGAGAAATCCAGGTCTGTACATGCAATAGAATAATATGGCATCAAATAGTTACAATAAATATGGCATCAGAACAGTCATGACAATACATGTGTAACTTACCCAGAAATCAACAAATATTTCATATCTCGTGCAAATATTTCTCTATTTAATGGGAGACGTGAACGTTAATTTTACTGGTAATCATATTGGAAAGTATAGAACAGATACACACAGCACCTAACCATGCAAAGTACTATCCTACATGTACATGTAAGCAATGTCTCTTGAATATTACAAAATTATGATAATCACTACTTGTATGTATATGAATGTGTATGAGAATGAATACCATTGCTGGTTCTATTCCTCGAACAAGGCATGAGATACTCTCAGTGCCATTCTCCAATGCCAACTGTTGAAGAGTCTTTCCATTCTACAAATAAAATTAGAACTATTTAATAATAAAAATATGAATATTGATGTTGCAAATGTGAAGATTCAAGTACAAAGTAAGCATGCTATGCAACAACAGCAAGGTAATTGATAAATCCAGTTTCTCAGTCAATCATATGACATCATAATCACATATGTCACGTGTAGGCTGAGGTCCCAATCAATCATGAATGCCGTGATATAGTCTGTCGTACATGCTTATTAGTCCGTCAAGTTGTACGAATGGTATGTCTTTATTATTTAATAAACATTCCACTGAATATTTTGAAAGCAATTTGACTGGGCCCACGGGCAATGGGTGGAGCTTAGCTAGAGATGGACGGGGCATAAGTAAAACTGCATTCCTCCATTCTGCCGATTTCAATCCTGGTAAATATCAGGAAATCAATGCAGCAGTACATTACATACACTTACATGTATTCTACAGAGAACATAACAATTTAATGGCATTAAAGGGGTCAAGAAGGGTCACCATCGTTTGCATAAAACACACAGTTCTATTGTAAAGCCAAAATTTAAGCTACTGTATCAAAATTTCCTGCACATTTATATATAAATCTAATTAAAATGGCGTTAAAAAACGATATGTTACTATAATTTTCTGCGAGTTAATTAAACCTATGACGTCATAGGTTGATTCCATCCGACAAGAACCATGATAACGGCACTCTGAAGTGATAATGCTATCGACATCATTTATATATGTATAGATTGAAGAGATTAAGATGTTTATCACACTATCGCAAATTTATGGAATTTATGTTATTTTCATAAATTAGTGGTTAAGATGGCCATTCTATCGCGTCATTCATTTATCTCAAGATCAAAACTTGATGTCAAAATCAGCATCAGAGAAATCAGACAAAGGACTGTTTTACATATTCTTCAACATTTCCGCAAATATAGTTTATATATTCCTAACACCGCTGAAGAGAAACCCCTTATAAAACGCAATTCGCACGATAACGTTGGATGACAGCGAGAAAAACGTTCAACCTTTGATGTCATATGCCTCATCCGGGAATAGAAATGTAACTAATGTATCACATATATAAATAACAAAGATATATATTTCTAATTTGAGCACAGAGCATACAATTATATTTTTGAAAATGTTATGGTCTGTAGATTCATTTTATATGCAATTAGTATAGGTCTTGCGTACCCCTTTAACCCGTTAATGGCTAAAATGGCTTCTGTAGTATTCTTCTGAAATATCCATTTACAGGCCAAGAGAAGACTTTGAGAAAATTTACCATGAGGCAGTTAGTCCAGTGATAAATTTCCAAAAATATTATTCTCTTGGTTTGCAAATGAGCAATCATTAAAGTGTAAGTAAAACGCTAAACCAACTTAATGCATTAGTGTATGGAAATAACTCAGGATATGTCAACATAATGATATGGTTATATAATATTTTTATAGACTATTACTATTTAATATATAAAATTTCATATCAAGTGCCAATTTTCGTACCTTCCGAAAACGAAACTCGAACACCCGAAGACAAGGCTTATGACGTAATATCAGGGATCCAAGTACGACGGAAAATTCACTCTCTAACATTCTGACAGCTCGCTTGCATGTTGGTGATCATTTGATGTTCACGATTTTGGATATTACGGCACAAATTGGTGAGAACCCAGCATATACATTATTATAATACCTTTTAAATACAAATACAAATATCCCGTGTTGTGTGGTTTAGCGTATTAATACAGCAAATCAGTTTCAATGGAAATGAAATGTATTTCCGTGATTCTGATAGTTGATGCACGTCTATTTCATGAACGTCAAAAGCTAGTTGTAATGGCTATAAAACAAGTTTTCACTTTTCCTATGCATCGATACACTTTTATATAATAACCCCTCTTATGTCAACAGTGCCTCAAAATGATACTTAACCCTTTCACCGACAAATGCCTGAAAAAGTATGGGGGGGCCTATCTTTTAAAGTATTTAACATATTATGTTAAATATTTTGCAATTAATTTGACTGGAAGCCAAATATATGTTGCTGCAACAGGTTCTAGTCAAATTAATTGCAGAATATTTAACACTTCCTATATGGTTGCCATAGGAATGAGATATGAGAAATTCATTGCTGAAAGGATTAAATTAATTAACCCATTAATGGTCAAGATTTTCCAAGAAAGTTTGAATTTTTGCTCATGGATTCAGAAGGTTCCAGATTATGAAATGATTTTGCAAAAATGTACATTTGTATGTCAAGAGAAAACCATTTTTGAAAGTTTACCCCTGCAATGCCAGGCTCACCTGCAAATGGGCATTCACCAAGCAGTTTTCAATTTTCCTGACCAATCAATCTTGTTTTTCAGCCAATTTGACGAGAGGCCATCTTGGATTTTGGTCGATTTTTAGAAACCTCTTTAAAAATCTCCGAAACCACTTGGGGGATTGATTCAAAACTCATGAAATAGCATCTAGCATTAAAATTTAAATTGCATGGCAGTCATACAGCCAGCTGTTTTTAACAAAGTTTTTACAGAAAGTAGGTGCTGTATTGAGAAATATCCTTTTGCAGCCCATAAGATTAGTTTTGAAAATGTATCACTGGAATGGCTGACTCGATTATCGAGCCAAACATGCCAGTGGTCCATTTTTTTAATAGTCTTCTCTTGGCCTGCAAATGGACATTCAATAAGCAGATATTTCAAGATTCTTGACCCAATTTAGTTATTAAGGAGGGAGGGAGGGAAGGGTGGCCGGAGAGTTTGTGTACTCTATACTTTATTATATATGATACATTCCTGAATCTGTTGTCTTTAAATTCAATTTTAGTGTGTCTGGCATTCTTCAAGGAACTATATATATGGTACTTACTTCCACATTGCCAATAACAAATGATAAAGGACTGACAGCTCAGAAGAAGTGGACAACATATTTAAATAATTTAATCAAAACAATTTACTTTCTTCTAGGATTTCTAAATGATGTTTGTTGGTATTTGGTGTTATTGTATGTGTTCATTAGTAATCACATTCACATGACTATAAATAAATCACAATCTATGCATTTCTATATCCCAGGCTTTGCTTTCTCATATACTTTTTGAGTAAGTCTGCCTGTCTCTGTTTGTCAATTTTGTTACAATCCTGACAACGATGCCAAAGTCGCAACTGTAGCTCGTCCTGGTGTGTTTTTAAAAAATAGGATGGGATATTGCATCCGTCCGTCAGTCAGTCTGGCTGTCCATCCATCTGGCTATCTCGTCTGAAACCTATTGGTGAAATTCAATCAAATTTGTTATGTGCGTTGCCCATAATATTGAGATGACGTTTACATTAGGCTCCAATCACATGGTGTGGCTGGGTGGAAGGGGGGAAGAAGGTCAAAGTTGGCGGAATTCAACCAAATTTGGTATGTTAATTACCCATTTGATTGCGGGTTACAAGACAATGTTTACAATAGGAACTAAAATGTGCAGTCGATGGCATGCCATGGCAAATCCCCACGCATTCACCACTTCGAGCTTTACCCTCACTTTGACCCAAAATACAATAAATTCCTTGAAATGTAGTTTCAATGGGTAATGGGTTTCAAAATGAAATGCGACATGGCCACCTTTGGATAAACTTTATTTTTGACTCACAATCCACACCACCTGAGCCCCACCCCTGAGGATCATAACAAAAGTTCAAAAGTGGCAGGCATATCCCTGGCCATATGTGTAATCATACCCAAAGTTTCAAGTTTCTATCTGAAATGGTCTAGATGCGTTACAATCGATAAGTGCACAGATGGCTGACACACTCATGCACGCATGCACACACACACACACACACACACACACACACACACACACACACACACACAGACACACACACACACACACGCACGCACGCACATAGACATGCACGCACACACACACACACAACACACACAAAGGTCGCATCACATAATCCCCACCTTTTCTTCGAAAAGCGTGGGGATAACTAGATTGATCAGTCGATGACGTGTCATCGCAAATCCCCACGTTCAGTGCTTTGAACTTTTGACACAGTGACCCCCCACAACCCACACCTCAGCGGCAGAGCCAAATGTAAGTCATTTTACAATCATATGGGTAATTCACATACCAATTTTGGTTGAATTTCGTCGAATAATTTCAGAGGAGTTGCATTACAATCAATTTCATGACCTTTTGACACACACACCCACCCCACCCCATCCCATACATCCTGGGGGCGGGACCAAATGTAAATGTGCTCATCCACTCTACATTGATATGGGTAACTGACATACTTAATTTGGTTGGATTCTGTCCAACAGTGTCGGAGGAGTTGCATTACAATCAATTTCATGACCTTTTGACCACCATCCCTCACCCCTCGGGGCGGAACCAAATGTAAAGGTGTTCATCCACTGCACATTAATATGGGTAACTCACATACCAAATTTGGTTGAGTTCCGTCCAATGGTTTCGGACGAGATGCATTACAATCAATTTCCACAGGTTAAAATTTGACCTTTTAACCCCTCCACCATCCCCTGGGGGTGGAGCCAAATCTAACTGGCCTCTTGCACTCCGCAATCATAGGAGTAACTCAGATATCAAATTTGGTTGTGTTCAGTCTAACGAATTCAGAGGAGTTGCATTACAATCAATTTCATGAACTTTTGACCCCATTCCCCCCCCCCCCCCCCCCGCCCCCCCGTCACCACCCGGGGACGGGGTCAAATGTAAATGTGCTCATCCACTCCGCATTGATGGGAAATGGGTGATTGTGGAGTGCAGAAGGACGTTTACATTTGACTAAAGGGGGGGGGGGGGTTGTTGGGTGTGTCAAACGTGGGGAATTTGCGATGACGCGTCATCGACTGATCAATCTAGTTCACATTTACAACCCATCCTATCAGAGGTACATTTTTGTATTTGTTCTACTGCAGGAAGTACCCTTTAAAGGGCCAAACAGACAGCGTGCGGGCGCCACACGCGCGTCACGCAGGCGACAAGCATCACACAGGTGGCAAGCAGCCCTCAGCGGAAATTAACACTCTGAATGTGTCTGGCATGTGGCAAACCACATATACGCATGCCATTTTTATGTAGCAGCAGCAGCAGTAGTCACATATACGCATGCCATCTTTACGTAGCAGCAGCAGCAGTAGTAGTAGCAGCTTTAGCAGCAGCAGAGACGACTATGGCGGCTGCGGTGCTACTACTGCTGCTACTACTACTACCGCTACTACTACCGCTGCACACAGGAAATTGTGTAGGCAGGGATTGTATTCAATTAACTCGCCACCCGCCCCCCCCCCCACACCCACCCACCCACACCTGTACACGTTCCCTGCTGTTGAATATTTTTGGAATTAGTTTGACTAGGAGTTGGTGTTGTCTATGACAACAGCAACATAATCTGCTTAAATTAGTTTCAAAAATATTCAAGAGCTTTCTTGTGTAGTTTTCTTATAATCGAGGCACTGGAATTTCAAGGGTTAAGTGCCAACAGACAGTTGACCTAGTTTGCCGAGATCTTTGTTGAATGACAGAGGATTGATATTTACGACGTAATTTGACAACGTAAATTTTGTTCTTTCCCACGCATTAGACTATACTTGTGTTGGGTGGGTGTGTAGGATATAATATATATATTATATAGCACGATCGCCGAATTTAAAATAAATCTGAATAATATCTTCTAATAACACATTCTATTTCATTTATTAGTGCTCAATGTTGTATATGAAAGTCACTTTCGAATGCCATTGTACTTCTTCTTTAAGACTATTGCAGAAGCCGTTATTTGCTGGCTTAAGTATTGAATATTTAACTAGCACATAAATACTTTTCAAAATATTTTGTTAAAACGCATCATATACATGTTGTATATGTATAATACACCTACAGTACCAATCTAGCTTCATCAGTGCAAACCAAAGACTATTAAAATGTTTTGCAGATTTTGCCATATAATATATGTACCTTTCAAAGATACATATATATCTATATAAAACCAATTGAACTTTCCAGTTTATCCATCCATCATACATGTATGATGTCATAATCAACTTCATGTAGTAGGCTGACATCATAATCAATGACGACATGAGTGAGATAATTAAGATTGTCATGAACGCATAATTGAGGACTGACTACAGCATTGTACGAATACATGTATGTGTTTACTATTTAATAAACATGCTGTTGAATATTTTAAAACTAATTTAACTAGGCGCTGTTGATGCCATAGGCAGTAACAGCACCCAGTCAAATTAGTTTCAAAATATTCAACAGCTTACATGATTGTATAGTTTTCTGGAAATTTATAGTCAGGGAGTTCAGGAAACGATCGATGGCAACATGGACGAAGTGTGGCTGGAGCTTATCCAGAGATGGGAGGGGGCATAGTTAAAACTGGATTCATCCATTCTCTATATATAAAGGCCACATGATGAATAACGAACCTTGCTGATACTGACTTGGCACCACTGATTCACCAGTCTTCGCACACTTCCAGTATCGCCTGTCTCCACAGCTCTCCATATACCGGGCTTTAATTCAAAGCACGGCACATGAATAAAGTTAAATTTAAAGTTAAATTGCTGTCCAAGTTAGTGATCAGAGTAATTATCGGAGTACAAATACATCTAGTTTGATTCTTAAACTGAATGTGCCAAATATCTATTTCACAGCTTACGCATGTGCACACTTTCACTCCTGCTCTGAACATGAGTAAGTTTGTGCATGCACTCTTGGGGGAATAAAGATGTGTGGACGGCTACATTGTAAGTGAACGTGTCAAATTTGTCCACAAAAAAAAAATTAAAAAGAAAATTACATAAAATATTTTTCTTTCAACGAGTTGAAGTTCATGTAGTAAAGAAAAATTTACTTGTGTGCTTTGCAGACACCATTTTCGTAATCAGGATAATACATTCAGGTATGCATGCACAAAAATTACACCCATTGTACTTCTTTTCCAATCAAAGTATTTAGATTCTGATTACACCGGATTTGCTAACTCAAACATAGGCTAGGTTAAACCCATAACCAGCATAGCCAATGACCAGCAAATTATGCTACATGTACAGCCGCCAGACATCAAATGTATGTTCTAGCCCTTATTTGCCTATGTGATTATTGGTCAAATCTTCATAACAGTGTTCATTCATATATCTATTGCTGGTGCACAAAAAATATCATGATGCAACTAATGATAGCCACAGGCTACTCCATAATCCTCATTATAAATAGACTAGAATCGGACAATAAGTCCTTTAACTGCAACATGACTATTCTTTAAACTAAAATCTCTTTCGAAAACATTCAGAGGAAATGGTTAAATGTTAAAATAAAAGATAATAAGCATATGGTTTCACAAAGATCTTCAATTAGCTAGAAATGAAAATATTATGAAAAATTTGAGCAAATTTACCACATATTTCTTCATAATCTGTCTAGCAGTCTCCGGCATACTCTGGTCAAGCACAGACATAGCCAACGGTGTCTGACCATACTGAAAACAAAGAAGATTTTAACCTTTTTAAAACACTTATGCTATGTGTAACCAAAAATGGCTTTTGCAGTGGTCTTGATAAATACCTATTTGCAGCCCAAGAATATTTTTGAAAACTTATTACTGCAATGGCTGGTCTGATAACAACACCAGACATTCCATTGATAAATTTTCAAAAATAATCTCTTCATCTTCAAATGAGCATTTTCTATGGCAAAATTGAAATTTCTTGAACTAATTTACGACTCAAAGGATTAATCAGTGAAAGGGCCTTGCGAATCGTAAATTTTCACTTGAATAGAATATTGGATCGAATCTCAAATAATGGAAATGTATGTGACTATTCAAATGTTAAAATGTGTAAACTAATTTGTGGTTCGATCATAGCATGAAATTTCAAGATCAATGCGGTGCCCTAGAAAGAAAACACATTTAGATGCTAAAGAGGAATGCCCATATCAACGTATAGGCTACATTTTCCATGAAACTCAAACCACAAAATCCTGTATCTGAGAATCTGTAATAATCCTGCTCCGCATAAGAAAACATCAAATCATGAGTGAGTTTTGCAAGAGAATAGCGAAAATGTAATTAAGGTTTCACGGCCCATTGATCGTGATGTTAAATTAGTCCCTCCAAAATGGCGTCGCGCTCCAAGAGTATGCCAATATATGAACCATGGAACCAGGCAATGACATATTGCGCTCATTCAATTATTGGCCAATCAAAGTTACCTAAATGTGACTGGACTACAATAGGTAAAGTAAATTAAACGAAATCAAGGATTTCTTTTTTCACGAGAGAGTTGATACTTACCTCCCTAATACTTTTGATATTGCTAAATATTGGCTTTCACTCAATAAACACTCAGATTAAAACAGTTAGGTGCCCCTACTGGGCAGGGAGTCAGAGCGTAGTCTGGCGGATGCCAGCCCCACCACCGCGCATGCGCAGACTAGCACTTCCTCTGACTAATTTATTGGCTGATACACATGCAACTACAAAGAGCCTGAAGACCGAGCCTCTGTGGGGTGGAGAGGCCGGGTCCGTATCTAGGGAGGTAAGTATCAACTCTCTCGTGAAAAAAGAAATCCTTGATTTCGTTTATTTCACATCAAGAGTATACTTACCTCCCTAATACTTTTGATATTGCCAGAATTCGACAGTGAATTCGGCGGGAGGGAGGCGAGGTCAAAAGACCAGCTCATCCCTATACGCTTTTCTGCGTTTAAGGCACTTAAACTTCTGAAACTGTATGAAAAAACAGTCAGGATTTGACTAACCATCGGATAACACCCCCGATGTATGAGAGATGACCGAATGTCATATGCGCTCCCCCCCCTCCTTCCTGGGAGGAAGAGTCGAATGACCTCAATGTCCTATACGCTCTCTACGTACAAGTGCCATGTACTACAGGACAGAGACGAAAAAACTCCATTTTCGTATACTCTCAACAATGAACCACATAAATACACAAAACCATCATCATAATAATAACGGGTAACGTGACAAGACAATCAACAATGGACAACACATACACAAGACTGACCTTGTTGAAATGGCTGCTGACATCCTCTTCCCATTGGTGAAGAATGATGCAGTCCCAAATTAGTGGTTGTTTCCATAAATTAATTGTGAAATATATAAGCAATGAGGAAACCCCATCAAAAATATATGCCTAGTTATTTTTTCAAAATCGACAAGGCGAGAGGATTAGAGGTGTCACGGAGATAATGGTCTGTAAAACTGGACTCACAGTGCCACTGAGCCACCGACATAATATCATCCACCGGGACCCCATTAAATAGGGCAGTGGATGTCACTACGCCGCGGACACTGTGAGCCTTGGCCACGTCAACCTGCTTCCCGGTGGCGGATTTATGGCAAAACTGAATGCATTCTACAATCCACCTGGAAATGGTGTCCTTAGAAGCCCTGCCATGGGGTTCAATATAAGACAACCATAACGCCGACTGGTCGGTGCGCCACTCCGCCGTACGTTGCTTGTACCGGCAAAGCGCCCGGACGGGACACCATGCTTTAGAATTAGGATCATATCTAGTTAAAGCAGGCAAAACAATAGGTTGACCTGGATATTTCAACGACTGATTTTTAGCCAAGAAATTAATCCTAGGTAGCAGCTTAAGGCCTTCCCCTGAAACCACAAAACGGTCATCCTCGGCTGATAAGGCATGAATTTCACTCCTACGCCTAGCCGAGGCCGCAGCAATTAAAAACACAGTCTTCAGTGTTAATAGTTTCATAGAAATGGAACTAAGTGGTTCAAAAGGCTTATCACCTAGTACTTGAAGCACTAGCGATAAACTCCAAGACGGAATCACAGGTGGATTCCTTGGTCTTAGATTGCCCATGCCTTTAATTAATACATTTAATGTATTTACTTCATCACTTCCCCTCTTAGCCAAGCAAGGAATAACAGACATTAATGCTGACTTATAACCAGCAATAGAGTTAGGCTTGAGGCTATAGGCATCATAGAGGTGACAGAGGAAATCAGCTACTACCTGAATAGATGAATCCATTGGATCAATACATCTTTTTGAGCACCATTCTGCAAATCTGTTGATTTTATAATTATATGCTCTGGAGGTTGACCCCCTCCTGGCTTTGGCCATAAACATGGCTGCTTGCTCAGAAAAGCCCTCGTTAATTCTAGATTCCTTGACAACATCCACGCAGTCAATCTGAACATTGACGGATTGTTGTGAAGGGCCTTGCCCTGGAAGATAATATCGTCCATCAGAGGCAGAGGAACCGGATTGCAGACCAGAAGGTCCAGCAGATCCGTATACCATGATCGGCTTGGCCAATCCGGGGCGATCAGAAGCACTTGGCATTCCTCTTGTCTGATTTTCTGAAGAATTTTTGGAATCAGTATTGCTGGAGGGAATGCGTATGCATACATTCTCCCCCAGCTGATAGCTAACGCATCTGTTGCGAAAGCGCTTGGATCCGGAATCGGAGAGACGTACGTCGTCATCTTCGCATTCTTCTTCGTTGCGAACAAATCGATGTTGGGTTTCCCCCAATGGTCGAACAGACGATCCGCCACACATTGATTTAGTTGCCATTCCGTGGGTAAAACACTCATCCTTCGGCTCAATGAGTCTGCTAGCAGATTTAACCTTCCCGGAATATGAACTGCTTTCAAGGTAATCTGGTGACCCAGACACCAACAAAGCAGTCTCCATGTCATCATACAGAGACTGGGCGACTTCGTTCCGCCCTGGCGGTTTATGTAAGTCACAACTGTTGAGTTGTCTGAACGAATAAGAACAATCTTGCCCTGAACTTTCTGTAAGAAATGTTCCAGGCCCAGGACTACTGCTCTTAGCTCCAGTAGATTTATATGTTCCTTTGACTGTTCCAGATTCCAAAGCCCTGATATCGTAGACTCTTCCAGGCAAGCTCCCCAGCCCTCCATCGATGCATCTGTATACACAGTCACCTGAGGGTGGGGAGGGGTTAGCATAACCCCCACCAAGAGATTCTCTGTGTCCAACCACCATTGCAGGTGATGAATCAGAGGCGCCAACACTGACACATTCGAGTCCAGCGAACCTGTACTCTGGGTCCATTGTGTCATGAGAAATAACTGGATCGGCCGCCTGCGTAAGGCGGCCTGAGGAATGACTGGTTCCAATGAAACCATCAACCCCAGCATTCTCAAGTAAACCCGTGCCAGGACATGACGACTGTCGCACACTGACTGAATTAATGAGATGAGTTTCTGAACTCTCTCCTGAGTAGGATAAACATATCCTGTCTCTAGATCGAAGAACATCCCCAGGTAAACAAACTTCTGGGATGGAATCAGCTCTGATTTTGGGAAATTGATCATCCAGCCTAAGTCTGTGAGAGTTTTCAAAACAATCTCCAGACTGGCCGATAAACTTTCCCGGGTGTGCGCTTTCAACAGCCAGTCGTCTATGTACGTGTGGACTGCTATGCTTCTCCTGCGGAGGTATGCGGTGATTGCAAGAACCACACGGGTGAAAACCCGAGGAGCCGTGGAAATTCCGAAGGGTAGCACCCTGAATTCCCACTGTCTGCCCTGGAATGCAAATCTCAGGAAGCGACGGAAACTCCTGTGTATGGGGATGTGGAAATAAGCGTCCTTCAAATCTATCGACGCTGTCCACATTCCCCTCTCTAACCCCGCCAACACCGAGCGCACAGTCTCCATCTTGAAACTGGGCGTCTCTATGAACTTGTTCAATGGCTTGAGGTTGAGAATTGGTCTCCACCCTCCGGTGTTCTTTGTTACTAAGAACAGGGTTGAATAGAAGCCCGGACACCTCTGTGCCGGCTGAATAGCTCCTTTTTGTATGAGGGAATTTATTTCTTCCTCGATACACAACCTTTGTTCTGGATCTCTCGGATTTGGAGTCCAGATCGGCACTAGAGACAGTCGAGATGGCGGGCCTGTCATCCAATCGGGATGATACCCGACTGAAAGCCATCGCAAGACTAAACGGTCCTGAGTTAACCGTTCCCACTCTTGAATGTGGTCGGCTAACCGGCCTCCCACCGGTCCACCTAAGGATAGAGGTGGACATAAGGAGTGCAAGAGCGGCACTGTCTCCTTTGCCAGAAACACCGGCGCGGTTCTCACCGCGGTAACCGTCCCATCAGGAACGATTACCCCGCCCAGATCCTCGCGCGCCACGACCAGCACCGCGCGCACCTCGGTGCGCGGGCGGCTGCCTGGCTGACTGCGCCTGAGCCCCCCTCGCTGCTGGCCGAATCGCACGCGGCCGAGGCCGGCGCTGCGATGGTGGTTGGCCTCTGACCTGGCCACTACCACCTCGAGCCTGCAGGGGACGATACGCAGGGGGTGCGGCGCGAACGTTGGCACGACGAAGCACCTCAAACTGCTCGCGCAGCGCCCTCTGGTTATTGACCAGCGTAACCGTCTCCTGGAGGTGCCTACACCCCTCACCTCCAAAGAGACCAGGACCTGTCATAGGCGTACGTAGTAGCCTATTGTAGAGGTCCTGGGACGGGCACAGATTATCCAATGCAAAAGTGCGCCTTGCCCGGACACTCCTGGTCACCGCCCGCGTCATACAGTCCAGAGCCAGGTTGATGCCGTCCTGGATGGCTCGCTGGACTGTGACCGGACTTGGCTGGCGCGATGCGGATGCTGTTACTACCCCTTGTAACAGCTGGGAGACGTGGGACAGAGCGGCAATCGAAGCCCTCCCACTCTCCTCCGCATCACGCAACGCGGCATTTGCTGAACGCAACACGTTCGAACACAAGACTCCCGTGTCAAAACGGGAGCCTGGCCGCGCATCCTCACCCAAAGCCGTGCGGTCATCCACGCTCGGCTTCGGTACCACACCGTACCGCTGGTAGTCCTTAGCGAGACGTCCACTCGACTTAATGGATGTCTCCGCCACCTCGAACATGTCAACGACATGCTCTGCCAGCGGCAGAGAAGGCATAGCGTTAGCAGTAGGCTTACCAGCTAACCACGGCCTGTGCTCACGCTGGCTAGCCGACTGCTCCACGGGCAGATCTGGTCTAACACTCACCAACCACTGGCAAGCGTCAGACCAATCCTCCTCCGTGGCTAGCTGGGAGCGCTCTACAAGACGGGGGCCTTCGTCTTCCTCCTGAGCGCAAGCAACAGAGCTTGACGGCGGGTACGCTGATATCCCTGGCAAGCCAGGGAGAACATGCGGGCCTGACAATACCGGCATGCTAATATCACTGGTTTGACCAGGAGCAGGCGCCGTGGTAGAGCGCGGGGCATATACTGCCCCACCACGGCCCCGGCCAGCACCAGCGACACTCTCGGCAAGCCGAGGTATGCGGTACCGCTGGCCTTCAGCGCCCAGGGTCACAGTCTGAACCGTGGATTCTACCCCTGGGAGAGTAGAACCGTGGAAAAAGGCGCCTGTACTCCCCGCGGGGGGTGGACAGACGTCATAATCCATGGCCACGTCTTCAGACGGCGACCCCAACAGGTAATCCTCATCCTCCTGGCCAGACAGATTAGACTCCGGGTCAGCAAAGAGAGCTAACCCGGACTGGCCAGGGAAGGTGCCATACGAGGTACTGGCACCCGCGGTGTGCGGATACCCCTGGACTGATAAGCAGCCCGCGGGTTCCAGCGACGACCGTCCACGGTCCCTATTGGGCGCGGCAATAAGCCTGCTGCCAGGGCCGTGGAACGCCCCCTCTAATGGGGCCACCTCTGAATCTTCAAACAACGGAAGCGTACTAAGGAACGTTGATTCAGAGGTGGGGATTACCTGCTCCGAAGCAGATGATGAGGTCAATAAAGGATTTGGTCCAGGAAGCATGCCACGAAGCAACTCTGGAACCAAATCCTTGATTGTCCTCCTCATCTCTCCCAACATCTCGGTCCGGAAGGCCTCCATGTCCACCGCGGACGAGGCCTTCCTCTTACCCTTCTTACTTACACCCTCTTTTTTCAGCTTCTTCTTCTCCTCCTCCACCTTGTCCTTCGCCTGCAAGCACAAGAATTCGGACATTAGCTCGCCCCCCCAGTGCTTACATATCTCGCAATTAAGCAAGGGACCACAGGGGCTACACTGAAAACAGAGATGAGGGCCAAACTTGTCCCTCAAAAATCGTCCACAGGACGCACAACCAGGTCTCTGAAAAAGGCCAAAGGACGAGGAGTATGAGCAAACTAGTTAAGCTTAGAAAACTCACCAACTCAAGAGAAGGAAAATGATCATAAAGATCATAATTTATCAGAAAACCAGCTTCGGACAACTTTAATTGTTAATAAAGAGCAAGGCTGATTATGACGTCATTAATCCTATGACAGGAAAAAATCGATCCCCAACAATCGATTCCCAGTGCAAGGACGAATTGTATCTCTAACCAGAACATGAGCAGAATGGACATTTCGACTACACAAGCATCAGATATATACTGATAACAATGGCAAATAAAGTTAATTATCTCCCTTTCCTCTAAATAATTAACATCACCTCATATCAATAATTAGATACCTGACACCTTGTCTAGACAAACCATCCAACCTGATGAACTGGAGCACTCCACCACTGAACGCCTCTTAACTCTCTCCACCTCTAGGGGAAGGAATTGGATCAAGAGGGCAAAGTGAGAAGACCTTTATAATAGGCCTCCAACTCACTGGACATAGAATTTTTGGTTAGATAACCTAACAGTATTAGTAGGAAATGGAACCATGGTGGAGAGACACAAACCCTCTGCTGATGTCATGTCCATTATATTTCTTCACACAGACCTGTGGACATAAACACAAAGAGAGATTAGTCTTATATAGCACCTAGTTGAAATAAACCAACTAATCAAGGCGCTTATCACGTTTAGCGCGAGTCCCGGAAACACATTACAACGGGAAAAAACTCGCTAATTTTACTAGAAGTCACCTGATTTAAAGGTCCAAGGCCCTCCTGTGGCGAAGTTACTCTCTCTGCCATCTTTCTCAGGGATAAACTTCTAACAAACAGTCTCAAAAAACTTCGAAAAGAGTATAGAAAGTTCTTAACACAAAAGCATGTGTACACTCTCAGCCAATAAATTAGCAAAGAGGAAGTGCTAGTCTGCGCATGCGCGGTGGTGGGGCTGGCATCCGCCAGACTACGCTCTGACTCCCTGCCCAGTAGGGGCACCTAACTGTTTTAATCTGAGTGTTTATTGAGTGAAAGCCAATATTTAGCAATATCAAAAGTATTAGGGAGGTAAGTATACTCTTGATGTGAAATTGCATATAGTTCCCGGTTACATAAGGATTGTAAAATTTGCCATATTTTGCTTATTTCGTCCAATTTTGCTTCAAAAATAATAATAAATAAATAAAAATGGAGCCACCCTCACTGCACCCTGTCCCGTTTATTTTCAAGCTACATGTATGAGTTTGAAATAAACAGCAATGACTGTTATAAATTCTTACTGTCCTGAGACTAGTACAACCTTCAATGGACCTTTCCATTTTTAGCTATGCCCTGGCCATCACTAGCTAAGCTCCACCCACACCTCGCCGTGTTTGGATTGATCGATCCCCGAATGCCCTAGCTATCAATTTCCTGAAAACTATACAGGGAAGCTGTTGAATATTTTGTAACTAATTTGACTGGGCGCTGTTGCTGCCTATGGCAAATTAGTTTCAAAATATTCAACAGAATATTCATTAAATAGTAAAAGCAAACAATTTGTACAACAAGGCATAGACCGTCTTCAAATATGCGTTCGTGACGTACTTATCGACATCATTCATGACATCATCCATTATGATGTCATTCTACACACCGCGTAGATGATTATGATGTCATATGATGGGTACATACTCTGGAAAGGTGAATTCAAAGCCTCTATATAGTGGTCTTAAGAAATGTCTATTTCTAAGCCAAGCATGCCAAGAATAGCTTTTCTTGACCAATTTACTGACCATTAAGATAGTAACTTGTGATCATTCACAGCCCCCACATTATACATGTTCCAAAAAACACACACACACACAACACAACACACACACACACACACACACACACACACACACACACACACACACACACACACACACACACACACAGTTACATGTATCTCAGCATGTAACTCATAATGTACCTTGTTTCTCACATAGAGGTCAGAGCCACACTGTAGGAGAGTCTCCACTAACTCAGCATTCACTGGCTTACAGTGCAGATATTCATGTAGTGCCGTTCCACCATTCTGCATAAATGATAAAAACATAATCATGATTATGCAATTGATAGTGTGCTATAGCAAAGCACCATATTTTCAATAACTTCATTTTGACCCCACCCTCTCGCCCCAACATGGCAGAGCGCATGTTATCTTAGCTCCCCTCGAATATATTTTACTGCAGTAATGTAAATGCTTATGCAACATGTGTGTACAATAATATGCTACAGGTACATGTACGTGTATTCAACCTTCACCATACAACATGCATGACGCGTGATTCTGGTTTTTCGGTTGGATAGGTGCTCCCAATAGCTGCAAGCAATCTAAAAATTGAGAATCTCTTTATGAATGAATCCAAAACAGAGTTCACCCACATATACATGTACCTATCGACAAAGCATGAAACTATAGAAAATGACGACCCACTTCGTGGCGACAAAGCACGGAGGAAAAGTATATTCCTGGGCTCACTGCTTTGCAGTACTGCTGACATTTCTGTGGGGAACATAGCTTTCGAGTCCTTCTGGAAGCTATGGATTCGTAGATCAAAGATGCCCTTCATAAAGAGGCTATGTTTATACAATGCAACCTGTGTATCCTTGATGCTGTATTACTGTAACAGCTGGGCAGCTCCAAAGGCAGCTCTAGACAAACTTGATGCCTGCCACCGCAAACACCTACACACCATCACTGGACACCGATGGCCAGACAGCATAATTTCCAATGATGCACTATACAAGATGTGTAATACGTCACCGCTGTCTGTAAAAGTCGCCCAGCAAAGATGGTCCATGTTTGGCCATGTGCTAAGGATGCCAGAAGAGACACCAGCACAGAGAGCCTTGGAATTCGCCCTACTGGGAGCCAGCAAATACAAAGCCAGGAGAGGACGTCATTGCATAAATCTGCTAAGCATTCTACGAGGTGACCTCAAGAAAGCAGGACTCTGTACACTCAAGTCAAGAATGGACCTGAGGAAGCTAAGGATTTCGGCTGAGGACAAGACACAGTGGGCAAAAGCGAAGGACTGATTGCAGCTGTAGGATGTTTCTACTACTACATGTACAGCCGCTGAATACAGTAATCATACATACATAGGTGCGAACTTCTTTGACATGTTTTAGCTGCAATCAGTTTTCATCAGCCTTCTCCAAGGTGCCTTGCCTCTTGCAAGCATCCTTAGCTCCTTTATACATGTACATTTGTATGTTCCTTTCAATTGTAATGGCACTGATTACATTGTTTATGTCTGATCGCACAGTACACAAGTTTTAGTTATGGTGGCCTCTGAGAGTCTAATATTTGTTGGCACCGGTTACTTCATTAAGCAACAAGTCAAAAGCTGTCTGAATGGGCAGACATGTACATGTATCCTCTAGCCATGTTACATGTAGCATTCAAAGAGCACGTCCAAATGTACCACATGCTAGCTGAATTGGGAAGTCAGGTTTCAAAGGTTCAAATCGAATCCAAAACACGTAAAAAGTGGTCGGAGCTTAGCGAGAAATGGGAAGATCATATATATGATAGACATTATTGGATCCCTCTCGTAAAAAGGACCTGCACCACACCTAGGACCCACACCTAATGGGTTTCTAAATATAAATCATCAACATTTGATTCATACTCTGTGTACCTTGTTTCTATGGTTAATATCGGCTCCTAATAGTTCCAGATAGTAAATCAACTGCTTCGCAGTCTGGCAGCATTCTGGTTGTTCTTTCACACCCTTAATCAGCTCATGATACAATGGTATTAACTCATCCTGCATAAAGAAACACATTCATGAATTACAAGGAATGGATGGATAAGATCTATCACACAAGTATATGATGTCATAATCAATTAAGTCACATGCAAGCTGACGTCACAATCAAAATGTATAATGAATGGCATATCTAGCTATGTTATTTACATTTAAAAGTCTGTTAAATATACGAATTGTACTGTGTCTTTGATGGATTTATTATTTAATACACTCTGTTGAATATTTTGAAACTAATTTGACTGGGTGCTGTTGCTGCCATAGGCTGAATAGTGAAATTAGTTTCAAAATATTCAGCAGATAATTAGCTGTACGTATGGTTACCTTAAAGTTGGAATTCTGTTAATTCAGGGTTCAAAGGATATACAATGATCACAACACATTCAAAGTGTGGGCGGAGCTTAGCTAGAAATGGGCGGCGCATAGCTAGAAATGGATCCCTCTATTCCTCGTATTGCAATTCATCTTTCCAGAGTATCCATCGATCATCTGACGTCATATGGCGTTATAATATGCTAAGCGCGTGTATGATGACATCATAATCATTATGTCATAAATGATTCTATTTGGACCATCTTTACACATAATAGTCCGACATTTACCATGTCAAATTAGTTCCAAAATATTCAATAGCTTACCTATATAGTTTTCAGGAAACTGAGTCAGGGAGTGCAGAGATCGATCGATCACAACACGAGCGAGGTGTGGGTGGAGTTTAGCTAGAGATGGGCGGGGCATAGCTAAAAATGGAAAGGTCCATTAAATGTACAGCAAAAATATGCCTTACTGAGAAAACTATCACGTGAACATAAGTATTTACATGTACATGTACACTACCGTTGTCCCATAGAGGAAAGAATGCATTGCATTTAAGTCTATCTGTTTGTCCGGCATTGTTTCTCAGAAACTACACAGGTACTGGTCCGAGTTGACTCCCATTTTAACCCAAGATTGGTTTTCTCTTGAAACTATACTATTCTACAGAATTGGTCATGGTAAAAGAGGAGTGTCCAAGATACAGGTATTTGAAAAAACCTAACAAAATAGAATGGCACAGATCTGCAATCAATGACTTTTCTGATTTATTAGCCTCTTAACCCGTAACGATCAGATATTCAATAGATTCTTACAGGTGTGTTGAATATTTAGGAACTACATGTAATTTGACTTTGAGCTGATGATGAAAATTTGGAAATTAATCACTGGAAACGAGCTCCAAGTCAAACTACATGTATATTAAAAATATTCAAAAGTTTTCAATTGCTAATGTGCAAAACACAGATTCCAAACTATGAATTATGGAACAGCATGATCGTCTACATACACTGTAAATGTATGTCATGTCATGTATGTGAGGATTAAATATGTGTAACCCATGCAAAGTTTTTACATGGAGTTACACATGAACTGTACATGTGTATATGTCAGACATGTACATGTTGATCTCAAGATGCTACATGTACAAAGCATTGTGGGAGCAGATGTGCAGGGATAAAATTACAGCTAACATGTATCCAAAACCAAAACAAACATGTTAGTTAGTACAGTTTTGAACACAATGTAAGAAATTTTCTGCTAAATATTTTGGACTTAATATGATTCATGATTGGAAGCCATTGCTGCCCCATACATGTACATTTTAGGAAACACTATCTTTTAGTCCTGATCTTCTAGGATTGTTTTATGGCATGTATGGACTCGGGCTGTTATCCAGTCTCTATGTCCACATCTTCATCAATTTAAAATGATCCACGTTAATGACTTCCGGGCATCCGATATTCTGCTCAGGTGAAACCAAATCCCAAAATTTATCTAAAACCAGTTCAAATGCAAAAACTGATTTTGAATTTATAATAGCCTCTGGTTATTCCACATACACGTACATGTACATGTATCTGTTATTCTGAAAGTAAAAGCATCTATCCTTATATCTGTTCTGCATTGCTTCTTGGCTACTGTAGTTTCAGATTGTGCCCTCCACTTCCTCTTTTGTCAGCCCGGGTTAGTAACTCGCACTACATCATCGTCATAAATTGTTATACAGGGCAGACTTTAGAATTTTGTATTTGTATAGCATGTATTGCTGCGCAAATTATAAATTGTATAGTTGTCATCAAAAATGTATAGTAATTAGCTCTTTCACCGATAAATTCCCTGTATCTCAATCTCGGAGCAAACAAACAGGGAAGCTGTTGAATATTTTGAAATTAATCGGACTGGAAGCCATTGCTACCTAAGGCAGCAATAGCTTCCAGTCAGATTAATTTCAAAATATTCAACAGAATATGCTATGTACATGTATATAGTACTTAAAGAATTTACTTTTTCACGGATTGTCGTTGAAAGAGTTAATAATAGAACTTAAGAAAATCAAAAATAAAATTGCAATCATGTACAAATTTTGCATAGCAGATACAGCTATGCATGTTGCAGAATGTTTAGCAACTGCCTAAATATGTGTAGCAAATTGAGATGCGACATCAGATAAATTATGCCCTATTATACACCTCAATCATATCTACTCTCATTCACATTGTTGGCCTATTGCACCTCATTCACCTTTCCTTGTAACCCATGTTGGCTAGTGATAAGGGGGTATAATGTTGGATGGGGGAACAGAGGGGTAGAGGGCAGCCTACAGGCTAAGTGCTCTTTAACCATATGGCTGGTGCCAAGAGACTCCATGGTGTGGAGATTATATATACATTTTGTATCATGTACACTTCCCCTTTCATCTCCCGATTGGAGTGTTTACATGTATGTTTGCACATGGGTCGCGTCTTAGAACCTGGGCAATGCAGTAAGAAGCATGCTCCATGCCAAGGTTAGGTAGTGCTGTATTGCTCTTGAATCCTCAGTATCAAGAGTGCTTTTGTTTCCCCTGCATAAATCTTGGAAAAGGAAAGTGCGAAGCTGTGGGCAAGTCTTTTTGGACATCCTGTAGTGCTCCTGACTACTCAGTTTGGAGTCTTTTCTTCCCTTGCATCTATGTTGGTAGGGAGGATGGGGGTGAGATGCTTCTCATCCCCTTCTTGTGCTACTTCTTCTGGGAGAAGCATTAGCTTTGAAATGTAAAGCAGAATTACCTCTGGTTGGAGATTGTCTGTATTGGCTCCTACCATGTTTTGCTGATTAATTTAAACTGGTAATAAGCCATGATGCTGAAGTACTGTATGTATCAGACGCTAGTCTTCGGTTGTGGACCAGTCAGATAAGAATCAGGTACATGTATACTTCAGCGTCGTGGATTATCATGTTTTGCCAGTTTTGGCTAGTGATGGTACCGCCTCAGTACATGTATTCTCTACACGCTCACTACATATTGCAGGTGTGGTCTTACAAGTGCCTGAAATAGCTGCTTAAACATATTCTCAGCCAGATGCATCTAAAAGTCATTCAGATATGAGCCATGATGTTATTTGCTTTATTGACTTGTTCTTACGTCTTAACAACTGTTACTCCAATATCTTTCTCATTTTTTACACTGTCTACAATTACAAATACATGTAAGCACAGGTTGAGCAGTTGAGAGTTATGTTATTTCTGACATGTGTCTGAGCTACATGTATATGTGTATACTGTACAGGTCTACTAAATTACCCGTATGAAAGGCACTGATAGATTTTCTGCATGGCAGCCTTGAGTTAGAGATACTAAGATACTAGTGTTGAAAGGGTTCCTAAACTGAATCTATTCCAAATTTAAAAAGAAATTTAACATTTCCTGAGACAAAAAATGAGAGAAACAAAACAAAAATAGAATACATGGATGTACCCAAAACAAGAATCTAACTAGAACCGTTGCATCTTAGTGTTGTTTTTGTCTCATTTTTGCTTCGTTTGATTCTATTTTTGTTAATTTTTGTCCCATGAAATGTTAAGTGTGTTTTGAGCTGTACTGTGACTAGTGCATTAAGGAAACGACTAATTAATAGAAATTATTTAATATCCTGTATCACTATACATGTATGAACATGTATGTATTGAGTACATTGTACCTACCTGGGTGCAGATATTCTCTTGTCTCAGTCTTAACAACGATGTTATATCCAGCTGTCGAACTAGGAAGCCAATGTCCATTCTAGCTATAAAAAATAAGATAGATCTTTATTATTTAGGATACGATTGGTTACAGTGTATAGTACTTGCTGCAGCGACTATGATTTGCAGATACATGTACATGTATATATCTTGACTGGCTATGACTTGCTTCCAGGGGCCTAAACCCTTTTTAACCGTATGTCTTTTAACATGCAACCTGTCAATGCTCTTGATTGGTCAATAAAATTGACATACAATGTGCATAGTTACTGTGAGAATGTACATTAGCAGTCCAAAAGAGAATTTTTGACAATTTAGCAGGCAGGCATTCGAGGCTGATATCCTCCTATTGACATGTTTTGATGAGAGCACCTACTTGAGTATGAACTGTAGGGTTTTGGCGCTAGTCTGAGTCAAGCAACCAGAGAATGAGAGCCTAAACTCATCCGGAATTTCCAGCAAAAAATATTTATGTCGTAAATTATGCCATAAAAACAATTGTTCAATACTTCCTGGACTACTTGTTTGGACATTTATCCAATGGGTACAAACAGTTTTGAGTCCCCAAATTTTGTAGTTGCCCATCGGATAGATATTACTCAAGTTATGCTTGTTCAACTTGAACTTGTAGTTGTCCCGGGACATCAGGCTACATGTGCATGTACATTTTTTGCGAACCGTGAGGAAACATACTACCTTTTTTATGAGATGAGGATACGAGACCAGCATACACATCTACCACTTCATACATTGTACATGTAAGTACATCGTGTGCAGCACATGGGAACTGGTTATATATATATATATATATATATATACACCTGTGCAAAAGTTAAGCACCACCCTATTTTTACGCACATGCGAGGGTATATTCATGTGCTATGAAGAAAGCAATAGCATAAACATTTATGTACCCATCCATCTTAGTGCAAGAGGTAATAATGCAACTAGAGGAATGCTGATTATGATGGTGGGGAAACACTGTATGTTTTTGTTTGAACTTGAAAACGAGGCCTGAATATGGTTACGTTGACACAACTGACAACTATTGCCCTACAGTTGACACACGTGGCTAGATTGTCATTAATGGTGTCTGAAAACGAAGTTTAACATCTGTGCACGAGTTTGAGACTGTCATTATTAATACCGGGTATATCCACCTTGTGCCTGGATGACGGCCTGGACACGACGTCTCATGCTGGTCACCAACCGACTGATACGCCATTGTGGTATTCGTTGCCATTCAAGATGGAGTGCGTCTGTTAATTCCTGTAGGTTCTGCACAGGAGGATCCCTCCTTCTCACCATGTTTCCCAGAATGTCCCAGATATGCTCAATAGGGTTCATGTCAGAGCTCCTTGCTGGCCATGGTAGGGTTTCGATGGCATTCTGGCGGAGGTATTCATGCACAGCTCTAGCACGATGTGGTCGGGCGTTGTCATTCATGAATATAGGGTGGGTTCCAGGTGCATGATTTACAAAATGAGGGACCACAACTCGATCCAGTATGGAATCTTGATATCTTTGTCCATTTAGTGTTCCAGGTACAGTCAACAGATCCAGCTTACAATCAAATGAGATGCACCCCCATATCATAACGGAACCTCCACCAAATGGAACTTCTTCCATGATGTTACGTTGGTCGTACGCCGTGCGTCTGGACCTCCATACACGAGTTCGACCATCTGTGGCATGAAGCAGGAACCGACTTTCATCAGACCAGTGTACCCGTCTCCAGGATCTCATGTTCCAGTGTCTTCTTTCGTTGCACCACCTCAGACGCTCCTCTTTGTGGTGTGCAGTGAGGAGAGGACATCTGACAGGTCTCCTAGCTTTCATGCCAGCAGCATAGTCTCCTTTTGACGGTAGACATTGACACTCTATTGCGCGTTTCCCATTGCTGGCTGAGCACTCTGCTGTTGGGGAATGGAGATCTCCTAACAAGGCGTACTAGGGCTCGATCATCACGGGCAGTAGTCTTCTTCGGTCTTCCAGATCTAGGCCTGTCCTTCACCTCGTTAGTTTGCCCATGTTTTGCAATCAAACGACTGATTACAGTATGGTTAATGTTCAGCTGTCTGCCAATCTCTCTGCATTACATACCAGTGGTATGCATGCCTATGATTTGCCATTTCACACGATCACTTAACCTTCGTCTTGCCATAGCGGTTCACAATCAAGAGCTAATTCTCTCTGTACAAATAAACCACGGTCATGAACACAAAATTCCTAATCTTGTCGCCTAAATCTGTATGTAATGTTCTACACCTCAAACCGGACTTTTACATAACTGAACACGTGTGCTGTTTCCCGCCACGCATGGACATCAAGCGGCGTGAAGTCATGCATGCATGTGCATTTCGTACTTGGAATTATGTCAGCTAACGCGGGGACAAAAAGTATGGCAGCCTAGTTGTACCATCATGTTTCTACGTTCTATTGTTTTTGCTGGTGCTTAACTTTATAAATATTATAATCCACTAACTTATAACTCACTATAACCTAGTCCCCTCGAACCAGGTGCACTAACAATAACGATGACAATGACGACAATGGTTGGGACAAAGATGATTATGGTGATATTGAGAACACAGTCTGGTAATTGATCCTATTGCCCAGTCCACCCCTTCCCCACCCCTTTGCATACGATCTTACTTATTATGTTTATGTTGACAATGATGATGATGACAACGAAGATGCCTATGACACTACTGTTGCTGCTGCTCCCAGTGGTGGTTGGGGACGTGAGACAACTGATGCTGATGACAACGATGATGGTGGGGATGATGACTGATCATCATCAGCAGCAGCACAGACTTATTCATACAAGTAGCCAAATAGATAGGCCTAGATATATTAACACCATCAGGGCTTCCACTAATTTCTAAACCTAGGCCTTCCTGGGTAATGCTATTGGGAGTCCAAGCAAGAAACATGGAAGTATAAGAGTTCAAATACAATGTACATGCAATTTCGTTAAAATCATTGTCAGGGCATAAAAATATAGGAAGTCCAGAACCTCTTTGGTATGTTTTTGGAGTGTGACCTACATGTATTCAAAATATTAAAAAATGTCCGATCTCTGAATTGTTGTTCCAAGTGAGATAACACCGAATTTGGAAACTTTAAGTGTATGAATTCAACAACATTGCCAAATTCGGAAATGGGGTGTATCTTAATTCAGAAAGCCCATAGTAAACCTATGGGAGGAGGTAGGATCAAGATACAGCCATAGATGGCTTGCATCCATATCATGCATACATTATGTTTGAGTATATAATAAATACATGTATGAGATTCTCTCTCTTACTTCAAATAAACTTTATTCGGTCTCCAGCCAACTTCCGACAATGCTTTGTACTTACTACTGTTTAACGTTAACTGGAACGTACATACTTAATGGTGAGCCCCTCCAAGAGAGTGACAATCAGAAGGACTTGAGAATAACAATGTCAAATTCTCAAGCCGTCCAAACATATAGAGCATATATCATCCAGAACAAATCAGAGACTTGGTATGATTAAATGCTGCTTCACCGACCATTCACAAGTGACACATTCAAATTTGTATATAGCTCTGACACGACCACTTCTAGAATATTGTAGTTCCACCTGGAACCCATGGTTACAGAAAGACATCACAAGGCTACATAAAGCACAGCACCCTTACATGAAATTGTGCAGGGCTTCCACTAGAGGAAGTCTGGCAATACTATACTCCCAACGGTCCTGGAATTCTAATGTTTTTAGCACTATCCACACTTAAATAACGATATTAAGCAAATAACATGTATGGAAACAATTTTAAACTTCTCTACGCTAGTGTAGTTCATGCTACCACAAAATGCAGATATCGAAAGCAGAGACCTATCTACCGATAATTGAAATCGCTAGAGCATGTTTTTGTCGATACACAGGCTACTCCAAGATAAGTCCACTGTATTGGAAGAACTGCAGTATGACTTTGTGATAGGCTGCTATACGTATGCCTATTCAGTCGAATTCAATGTTCTTTCTTTGAAGTAGATATCTAGTTTGCTCTCGAATAATTCACTGTTGTTGCCTTGACTATTGTAGCTGGCAGTGAATTCCACTGTGGTACCACTCTATTAATGAAAAAATGCTTGCGAATACCTTTGTTGCTGCGTTTTATGTTGAGCTTGAACCAATGACCCCTGGTCTGTGTAATACTGGATGGTTCGAAAAAGTAGTCCTTATAAATATGATATACATGTACATTTGTAGATCCCTGATGAGCTTGAATGTTTCAATTAAATCTCCTCGAAATCGTCTATATTTCAGTGACATTAGATTGAAGGAAATTTCAATTTCCCTTTCTCAGAGATCTAACAATACTCACCATTCTATTACTTCTGATATACAGCTGGCCCTGACAGCTGGCTCTAGGACTATAGACTTAGAAAGCTTTACCGACTCCTTGGAACCGGGTACTCGGCTCCCAACTGCCGAGTACCCGTCTACCATGAAGCTCATATTGTTTGCATAGCCACCAAACAAGAGAAACTCATGGCTTGCCTCCGTGGGGCTGGGAGGCTGGGTCCGTATTAGAATGGTGAGTATTGTTAGATCTCGAAGAAAGGGAAATTGAAATTTCCTTCATTCTCCTTCGATCAATACTCACCATTCTATTACTTCTGATATACACCAGATTTGGTCAGTAACCTGGTGGGAAGGGGCAAGCCATAACTGCTACTTTTGCCCCTTGGAGAAAGAGATAGACTTAAACTTGACTAATGGAGACCTAAAAGGACCATCCAGTTAACGGAACCGAATCACATTCGCATCACTGCCTCCCCCCCACCCCCCCTTTTCCTAAGAAAAGGGGGAGAACTCACGAACATGCATCTCGCCTGAAAACACAAATATGCCAAGAGGGTTAACTGCTCTTTGCATATATTAGCCTGGGAATGAGCATGAATATATAAGATGAATGATCATGATATATAGACATAATACAAAACACTCTCAATCCTGAATTACCTCATGATATTTGGATTTCAGACCTGGAGCCTCCAACCATTCACTTGTCCGGCCATCAGTGACACAATCTGGTTGATATCCTCCCGCTCGACCATGTCTGCTGCTTAATTCTTTCTTACAAATGCCAAAAAAGGAAGAAGAGCAGTGTGGTCATATAGCTATCGTCTCAAAACAGCTAAAGCGAGTGGAGTGGCCGAGTCTGACACATCCCTCATATAGTAATCCGTGAAAGAGGACTCACAGTGCCATTGTGCAACAGCCATGATGTCCTTAAATGGAACACCATTGTAAAAAGGGCGGAAGAGGAGGCTATTCCTCTAACATCGTGCCCTTGCGCATTGCACTTGGTGCCCAGTCGTAATCTCACGGGTAGTCTGAATGCATTCGACTACCCAACGAGAGATAGAATCCACGGATGCGGCGCCATATGGCTTCTTATGGCAGATCCACAGATGTCTATCATTCGACCGTAACGAGTCCGTCCGTTTTGTACTTAGTCAAAGCATGGAATGGGCACCAGACACTGGCATCATGATCAAATCTACTTAGTTTCGGTATAACGATCGGTTTGCTGGGATATCTCAAAGATTGATTCTTTGACATAAACTCTGCTCTTGGCAGTAGACACAGACCCTCTCTGGAGACAATAAATCTGTCCCTCTCTGCTGAAAGTGCATGGATCACACTGCGCCTTCTAGCTGAGGAAGCTGCCAATAGAAAGACCGCCTTTAGAGCCAAATGCTTTAGACTAGCCGAACACAACGGTTCGAAAGGGTGCTTGGCCAGTACATTAAGCACTAAAGATAGACTCCAGGCTGGAATGACTACCGGTTGTCTAGGTCGGAGATTGCTCATTCCCTTCAACATCACACTCAACTATCTGGACTATCCCTGTTGGCTAGACAAGGGATAACTGATGCCAAAGCTGACTTGTATCCAGCAATTGTGACAGGAGCTAGTCATGAAAAGAACAGCTCACAGAGAAAGTCTGCTATTTGCTGAATAGTGGAATGAAAGGTAACAATACCCTTTTCCTCACACCAGTCTGCAAATCCGTTAACCTTGTTGTTATATGACTTGAAGGTTGACCTCCCTCTCGCAGCTGCGATGAAATCTGCAGCATGTTGAGAAAAGCCCTCCGACGTGAAACGTTGTTTGACAACCATGCAGTCAATAACATTTCGGGACGCTCGTGTAGGAAGAGTCCCTTGGCCTGGGAGATTATGTTCGGAATCTCGGGTAACTGCACTGGATTTTCCACCCGCAGACCTTGAAGATCCGTGAACCACGCCCTGCTGGGCCAAATGGCGCTATAGCAGGACCAGGCACGGTTCCTCCCTGATCTTCACCAATATCTTCGGTAGAAGAATGGTGGGTGGGTACGCGTAAGCGTGCATCCCTCTCCAGCTTAACGCCAGAGCGTATGTATCGACGGCATTAGGATCTGGAATCGGCGAGACATAAGTCATGATTTGAGCATTTTCCCTTGTGGTGAACAAGTCCACGTTGGGTTTGCCCCATGCTCGAAGATCCTGTGAAGAACTGGAGGGTTGAGAGATCATTCTGTTGGCAGAATTCTCTGTCTGCGAGACAAAGCATCCGCCAGAATGTTCAATCGGCCAGGAATGTGAGCTGCTTTAAAAAACAACCGAGTAATTCCTGCACCATTGAATCAAGTGCCACACTTTGATACACAGTGTGGGTGACCTGGTCCCGCCGTGGCGATTTATGTATGATACTACCGTCGAATTGTCCGACTGTATCAATATCACCTTGCAGACAATTAATTCTCAAATAATTTGACCATAAATTAACTGTAACCCTCCCGCACCCCACCCCGCAACGCTACAGCAAAGATCGCATTGATTATGACGACAAGAACGAAGCGGGCATTAAATACACCCATAATTGATCCTCCAGGATGTATAACGGAATCAGGAATCATATCGCATAGCATTCGGGCTATATTTACCATCTAATATAAATTATACTCCTAACGAAAGCCAAAACGATACGTGAAGAAACAACAAAATGTAAACAAACTGCTTTAGCACACGGTAACACCGCAGACCACACATCTTAATCAAGAATTTTGAAACCACCGATCATTGCAAACAGATCGTGATAACACGCAAAACTTGGCCATTCCAAAGTTTTCTGGTACCATTTTTAGTATGCAGCACCCAGAACAAGATGCGCGAATTAATGAACAAATTTTCTTCACATAGATATCCGAGCACCACGGGTGTGACGTCACCCGCTCGGATCTTACGGAGAACGACGTCAGCCGATATTCGTGTTACAAATACCATAGCAAACACCTATTTTCATATCTGCCGATCGCCTGTTGGGGTTAAAGAAGGCGACCATCCGGCATATCTCATTGTTAACACACGTCCCAGATTCTTTGGGGTCAGAAATTGGAACATGCGACACAACAAAATTTAGAGACCTAAGTCTTTTAACTATGGAATAATAAGGAAATATACGACCTGGTTATCATCGGCGGTATCCATATTATCCAATTATCCTTGCAAGAGAGTCACTAGCTATCACAATCACAGTTAAACTAAGACGTAGATTTTTATTTCTCAATCTTTCCACTGCAGAAAGCATGTATAGCTCTTGTTGCTATGCAAACAAGAATGAGCTCTATGGTAGACGGGTACTCGGCAGTTGGGAGCTGAGTACCTGGTTCCAAGGAGTCGGTAAAGCTTTCTAAGTCTATAGTCCTAGAGCCAGCTGTCAAGGCCAGCTGTATATCAGAAGTAACAGAATGGTGAGTATTGATCGAAGGAGAATGGCTGTTTCCAGAAAGTTCACAATGCTACCTCTTATAAAAGACTTTAGGACCTTACATACAGTAGAGGTGAGACGGATTGGCCTGTAACTGCTTGGGTCATTCTTGGAGCCTTTTTTGCCTATGCAGCATACATTTGCCATTTTCCAGATTCAAGTAATAATCCTTCTTCCAGAGACTTGTTAAAGATAATGCATATGTATGTATGATTACTGTGTTGTGGCTGTAGTAGTAGAAACATTCTACAGCTACAATCAGTCCTTCTTCGCTTTTGCCCACTGTGTCTTGTCCTCAGCCGAAATCCTTAGCTTCCTCAGGTCCATTATTGACTTGAGTGTACAGTCCTGCTTTCTTGAGGTCACCTTCTAGCACGCTTAGCAGATTTATGCAATGACGTCCTCCCCTGGCTTTGTATTTGCTGACCCCAAGTAGGGTGAATTTCAAGGCTCTCTGCGCTGCTGTCTCTTCTGGCAACCTTAGCCCATGGCCAAACATGGACCATCTTTGCTGAGCGACTTTTACAGACAGCGGCAACGTATTACACATCTTGTATAGTGCATCGTTGGAAATTATGCTGTCTGGCCATCGGTGTCCAGTGATGGTGCGTGGGTGTTTGCGGTGGCAGGCATTGAGTTGGTCTAGAGCTGCCTTTGGAGCTGCCCAGCTGTTACAGAAGGACTGGAAAGCTATGTTCCCCATGACACAGCGTGCAGAAATGTCAGCAGTACTGCAAAGCAGTGAGCCCAGGATTTTACTTTTCCTCCATGGTTCGCCGCCACGAAGTGGGTCATCATTTTCTATAGCTTCATGCTTTGTCGATAGGTATATGTGGGTGAACTCTGTTTTGGATTCATTCACAGACATTCTCAATTTTTAGTTTGCTTGCAGCTACATGTATTGGGAGAAGTTCGTCAAGGGGTTTCTTTTCCTCGCTATGAAGTCCACATCGTCGGCATATTCCATCTCTAGCGGCATGCCCAGTATTGACACTGGGGGGTTTGATCTTGTGAAGCTTTCCCGCACAGATTTCAATGCGGCAGCAAGGTAGCAGGTGAAAAGCACAGGAGATAGACCATCTTCCTGTGAGGAGCCGATTGATGTCTCAAACTCTACAGACTTCACTGACTTGACTCATACTCTCAGCTTGGTGTCTGCAAGCAGTAGTCTCACTAGTCGTAGCTCATCTTCATTGCAACTGGCCTGACGTAGTACATCTAGGATCTTTATGAGCGTTTACTTGTGTCGAAGGCTTGTGACATGTCAATGCCCATTTTGTGGATCTAATGCATAATGGTGTACTAATTTCTTTAGCCTCTTGCTTCAATAATCTCACTGGGTATATGCTGGCCATTGCTTTTATTGCGGTTGAGGCCTTTCAATTTATTTTCGATGGCAATAGGTGGTTATTACATGTATTATGTCTTTTAGTACAATACCATTGCTTCTGGGGTTAATGATTGGTGTAGAATGAAGATTTTCTGAAGTTAACATATTTGAGAAGAATTTGTTAATAAGAGGTCCAAGGGGCCTGTGTCGCTCACCTGGAGCATTATGCATTTTTGTCACTACTGTTGGTGGGTGGTTTAGTAGTCTTTTAAATGAGTTTGTGGACATTTTTGCAAGTCTAATATGGCCGCCAAACATGCTACATTTTGATTGATCATAATAATTATTAAATCGTAAATGAGTGTTATATTCCAAACTTTCTTGTTTAAAAGGTTAAAAACATATTTTTATAATAATACATGGCCCAGGATAATCTTAGAATCTCTGGATCAAAGTAAATTGAAAAGACGATCTTGCGCTTATCCTCAAAATTTTTTTTATAAAAAGCGCTGTCGTCTGCTAACAAACAGACAAACTGCATATCTTTGCCATTTGGTAACACGTGTAGTCAACGATGGAGAGTGAATTAGAATTGCCGGCAAAAATAAACCAACTGATTACAGTTTATGTATTAAATGCCAAGAATATAATAAGAAAGAAAGATTGACCACCCCCCCCCCCCCGAGATGTAGAAGATCTGAATGGGGCAGTCATGATTTTATTAATGTAGGGAACAGATTAATAGGTATAACAGCATCGGACCTTTTGCAAAAGGGTGCTAAGTGGCATCGCAGCTGTTATAGTGAAACCACAGACAAGAACAAAGCTAAAAGAGACGAGATTAAGTATCTCAATAATACTGAAAAACATAAGGGGAAGGGGGGGGGGGCGGGGCGCCCAACCTTATCTGTAGAATCTAGTAGCGTACTACTGAGATCTGCCACAGAGCATTTTGATCGTGAAAAGTGCTTTTTCTGTCACGGTCAAAATACGGAAAAAGATAATGAAATTTTATATGCCTGTCGTAGTGAGAATACCGGGATATCTGTCAAAGAGATAGTAGACAAAAGTGACAATGCATCCTGGAAAGTACAATTGGCCGACATAATATCAGAAGGGGACTTTCTGGCTAGGGACATTGTCTATCACAAATCCTGCCAGGGTTGGCTTGATTTAAATCAATTGATTTATATCATGATTTAAATCATGATTTAAATCACTCGATTTTTATCGAAAAAATCGTGATTTAAATCAGTTTTGCAAAAATAGAGGAATTTTCAAGTAATTAATACAATTAACAGTAATTTTGTTAAATTAAAGTAACATAATTATTTTACTGCTTCCATGGCACTTGAACATCAACACAAAATAGAATTATACACTTAATTGCTCATATTTGTCATCAGCAAGACTAGACCCAGTGCACGAGTCCACATCTACAATCTACATACTTGAGGTTCATGTACACAGTACATCACACATGTGTACAAAGTATGATCATTAAGTATGTGTAAGCTGTAAAGAAGAGGAGAATTCCATGTGCGTACATGTCACTACATGACCATTAAAGCAATAGTGTACATGAAAAGTCATGTATGGGCCAGTATGGCTATTACTATTAGTCTAATTCCAAAAGCACACTCTTTTAAAGCAAGACACTGTCTCTTTTTTCAGCTATGACATGCGTCTGGAGTCACTCTGGAGTGTCATTGAGTGTCTCGATTACTATTGGCTAGTGCTTATCAAGTTGGACTTTTGGGCTCCATTTTATTTAACACTAAAACAATAAAGATTGAAATGTTATTAAATTAAGTAGTTTACTACAACTTCAAAAATCAAAATCAGTAATTGCTGAAACTGGCAAGAAACTATATACATTGTAACACGTAAACACATCATTACATTACATTAACCCTTAGCACACTGATGTAGGAGTTTTAATTTTTCAAAATAAACATAACCCCTAGCACTCTGGAGCATGATAATTTAAATTTTCAAATTAAATTTAAAGATAAACTGGTGTACAATTTGCAACAATTTTTGTGGACGATGCTGCTGTCTGTGACAGCACCATCTTCCACAAAATTTGTTGAAAAACGTACACCAGTTTATCTTTAAATTTAATTTGAAATTTAAAAATTTCGACATCAGTGTGCTAAGGGTTAAAGATAAACTGGTGTACATTTTTCAACAAATTTGGTGGATGATAGAGCTGTCGCAGACAGCAACATCGTCCACCAAAATTGTTGAAAAATGTACACCAGTTTATCAATTTTAATTTGAGCATATTTTTAAAGACAGAAGTTAACAAGGTTGATAGACTTAGACAATGATGACTTTTGCATACCTTCATAGATTTTGTGCATCTAATTAGGGCTAATTCGTTAGATTTATGCATTGCATCATTTCTGTCCTATTGCTACTCACTGTATCTGTGATGCAATTGTGAACAAAATTGAAAAATCGTTGCTAATATGACGTAATATATAAATTTTGAACTCTATATATTATTAGTTCAAACAGTGATAATTAAAGAATAGACATCCCATCATTCGTAACATAATAAACATATTGAATATTTTGAAAGCAATTTCACTGAAAACCGTTGCTGACTTAGGCAGCAACGGCTTCCAGTGAAATTGCTTTCAAAATATTCAATATGTTATGAATGATGGGATGCATATTCTTTAATTATTCACAATTAAGTGATTAACCAGAACACTCGATATATTGACTATTGAGATACCGCAATTTTTTTATAATAACGATATCGATATTCTCTCAAGCAATATCGCGCAAACCTAACTGAGTCACAGATAGATGTGTCTGTCATCACTTTTCACTTTCAGTTTTCAATAATGCTGCAATTGTACTTCACTAGTCTAGTCAACAATCATCATTCAACTGAAACCGGAAGTCATTTTCTTTGTCACAGTTTAGGGACCGAAAAAGAAATACTAGTTTAGCCGCTTTTAAAGTTCCAAGTTTGTTTCTCAACTTACTCTGCACGAGCCCATAGCTGGAGAACACGCGCTCGACACCAGCTGACGCCGCCACAGCTGACATCAGACGCTGAGTGAATTCAAATGCTTCCAGCAGATCATCCTCGAAGTCACGTCTGTGCGACTTCCACCAATGAAGAGAGGTTACTCCATTAACAACTTCGTCGTTAAATTTAAGAATGTGAAATGGTGGTGCCATGGCCTCGAATTTGATTACCAAAGTCATCAAACCAGGGATTTCGGATGCTACGGTGAGTGCAGTTTCACGTTCTTGCTGAGTCAAGTTTCGACCACGGTATTTAGGGTGGAGTAGATTGGCCAGCATGTGGTGAGGTGTCACAGCTTGTTGATAACGCTTATCGGCCGCACGCTTTGTTGAATTATTAGTGTCATTATGCAGGGCCGTTTTTACATCTTTCCATAATTCAACTGCTTCTGCTATTGTGCAATTGTCCGATTGAGCTTTATCGAGAGCGCAAGCTACTGGTTTCAAACAAAGTCGGTATTCATCTGCAGAACGTTTGATTACTACATTACGAACTTTATTGGCAATGGCAACATCTATGCGGTCAGTATGTCCATCACAGATTGTCACAAGTGTCGGCCATGCCTCACAATACGAGTTTAAACAATCGTACATTGTGTTCCACCTTGTATCTGCTGGCATCACTAACTTTCTGCACGATGATTGGCGTATTTGGGCACTAGCAAAGTGGTTATTTCGGAAATACTTCACAACTTGTGTGACATGCTCCTTAACATTACCCATTTCTAAGTCCTTTGAAGTCAGATTTAGAAGATGAGGCGTGCATCCATACGCAATCATGTTGAAACCCAGTCGTTCTTTCAAGAACTCTCGCATCTTTGCTACATTAGCAGCATTGTCTGTGACGATACTACATATAATGCACCCAAAATCATTGTGCGTGTTTTCAATTGTCTGCTTCGCAATGTCATAAAGATATTCCGCTGTGTGAGGATGTCCAGAGGTGTCCGTAGTATCCACTAAGTAAATATCACCTAAGCAGGTCGTCACTGTAGCACATACGATAGGCTCGTTATGAATATTGCTCCAACCGTCTAATGCTAGACAGACAAGTTCACCTTCCAAATTTTTTCTCGCCTTCTCCCGCTCTTCTGTGTAGATAACATCCAAATATTTCCCCCCTATGTCCTTTCTGGATGGTGGTTGATAGCCTGGTCGTAAATCTTTTACAAGGTTTATAAAATGTCTATTTTCTACTAAGCGAAATGGGGAGTTCGTAGCATACACCATCCTAGCTACATCACGATCTAATTCACCACGTTTTTCTGCTGAAGTTCTGATGACATAATTCTGTAGACCATAATTCAGCTTGGGTATCTTAGCGGCCAATGTACCAGCAGCTAATTGACCGTGCACTGGGCGCTTCACTGCCGCTGAAGCAGAACTTGAAGTTGACAGAGGTTCAACTTCCATCACCACCACATCGTTTTGATCAACAACAGTTTCAACGCGCTGCTGCTGCTCAGATTGAGATGAAGTCCCCGTTTCTGTTGCGGCTACAGCTAGACCTTGAAGTGCTGGTGTTGGTGGACCTGTGCAATTGGCTGCATGTTTTTTTAACCGCTCTGGGATACCTTGGAGTTCGTGTCGGCAGACCTTGCAGACAGCCCGGACACCGGCCTTATCTGGGGTCTTCACTTTCTCATAATGAATCCATATTGGATCTTGTTTTCGGCCGGAGTTAGACATTTTGCTAATTATGGAATTGAAAATATTTCATAGCCTTTGTCACTTAAGCAGTTTTGACTGTATTTTTCAAGAATGAAAAAATGCTTTTCTATTGCATCATTTAAAAAAAATGATGCAATAAAAAAATGATGCAATAGAAAAATGATGCAATAAAAAAATGATGCAATAAAAAATGATGCAATAATAATACTGTTAAAACTGCTTAAGCGAACAAAGTTTTTTTGTATTAAGAAACCAGCAAGCTTAAAATTCAGTTAAAAATAAGTCATAAAAATACCACTTTATTCAGTTCCAAAATACAGTTTAGCAATGCATCTGGACCTGTATTAAGAGACCACCTGTCTTAAGAGACCACCTTCTGCGACTCCCACAGCCAGTGTCTTAATACAGGTTTCACTGTATAAGTTTTACGTAATTTCCTGGGATGTCGCGAATAAAAATCGATTTAAATCATTGAAATCGATTTAAATCAAAAAAATCGATTGATTTGATTTTTTTGAAAAAAATCGATTTTTTTCCAACCCTGAATCCTGCAAAACCACAGACTGGAGATTTTATGTTCAAGGCCCTGAAAGACGCACTGAAACTAAGCAGAATAGTGAGGAGACGATTTTCTTTATAGCAGCAGAGTAGGAATTTTACGATGAGTTGCATGAAAGAATAGAATCTGGAGACTATATAACGACTGTTCAGGCTGAAGAATTGTATTATAATATGATGCGTGACCACAGAGTCACTGGTCATGCAATATCCAGACGAACACTAATAACAAACATCACACACAATTTACCAGACATTGAACCATCCCAACATAGAGGTAAATTACCTGGCGTCTTCCATTCAAAAAAATCTGGACGTGAAGCAGTCGATATTGCTATTTCTGAACAAGACATAAAAGGCGACCATAATATAATATTTAAATGTGCCAAAATCATCAGAAAAGAGATAACTAAAGCCAGAAAAGAGAAACCGTGGGTATTTACAGGCTCTCTAGATGGTGATGACGAATCTGGATTGCCAGTAGAGGTATTAATGTTAAACAGATGGATCTTGTAAGGTTCTAAGGCTGCGACTACTGAGTCGCGAGATCAGTCTCTAAGAAAATCATGTGTCACAATTTCTCAAATGATGATGCAGGAATTTAAAACTTCAAAGCAAGTAGCATACACAACAAAATCCCAGTCTGAATTGTCTACTTTTCGTCGCCAATGTGAAAGTCCATATGCAGTCGGATTATCTTTGTGGATATATCACAATTTACGCAGCCAGCCCGCTATAAATCTGCTCAGCCATTTATGTTGTGGAATATCATATAGTCGGGTGACCAGGGTTTGTAGTCAGATAGCCAATGCTGTGCAAGAAAACATCAATAAAAATGGTATTTTTGTCCCAGTTGGTATTGTGAAAGGTAGAGCTATTCGGGCTTGAATGATTTGACCATTGTCGCTTAATTAAGTCTCCTCGAAACTATCAGTGATTTTAACGCAGTGAGCGATGGCTTCGTGCGACGCCATCGCGAACGAAGTCAGCATATATAGATAACATGTACGTACATGTAAAATGGGGAAAATCAACAGAAAATGAGACAGGGAACCAGGCAAATACATATACCATGCGACTGAGAAAGCTTCCTTCCCAGTCGCGACCTTTTTTTGGTTCCGGTTTTGGCTTATGATATAGCTTTTGTGGTTTCTTCATGGGCCCCCATTGCATTATGGGATATGGTTATTCATTATGCGTGTTTCCCCCTAGTTGTTTTCGGGCAACCTACTGCGCATTGTCAATGTCAAGAATTTGAGTACTATTGTTATCACGAAATAGCTAGCTTACATTTACTTCAGAATGTAAAAAAGATTAAATAGTATGAAGCAGGCGAGGTAAACTAAAGCTATATGTATTCTTATTTGTGTATAATGCAATTGCAAGTACGAGGTATCGGTCACGGCATCGTATTATTTTTCACACCCAGATACCAACCCATGCCCATGGAAAGTCGTGGTTGTTAATGTCGTATGTTTTTGGCACTGATAGAAAGAAATTTAAGGCCGGATAAAATGCCATTCGCATTTGGATTGAATGTGTATTCACGTATTTACCCGCAGACATGCATTAATTCCCTCATATTGTTGCTTGTCTTGATAAACGGGATTTGAAAATTCTAGCAGACGATATTTCTTTATGACGTTATTGTTACTATGTACTTGTTTGGATTTCCCCGAAATGGCGAGGAGTACCACGATACATCGCTACAAATTGTATAACGTCATTGAAGTGGCTCAACTATAAATGCCGTCCTTAAACGATGCAACTATGCTGGCGGCTATCACTGACAATATACCTACGTATTGTTGTGAACATTGTGGACTGGATGACCAATGCTATCTAAACATGATGAAAAATTAGCTTCAATTCATCATTCATGGATTTACGTATTTAGGACATTTCGACCATACACAAATTTGTCCAATTTATTAAAACATTACATGATGTCTGCCTTTGTTTATAGGCAACGCCTTTAATGTCATTTGCTCAAGCCAGACACGGCTTCAGCAGTTATCCTGTGAAAGTGAAGTAAATGGCACTGAATCGTGTGACTTCAACCATTAAGTTCGAAAACTGGCAACAAGGTGTGACAACCAAGCTTTCTCCAAATTTAATTTTCTTTTTAGCATGTAACATCTATATAACAATGGTAATCATGTCAATGTTAGATATGTTCTAAAGAAAAAGCTGTTGATATATGTTACTAACATTCATAAGCGAAAAGAATTGTTAAAAGATATGGACTAAACAATAATTTAGTCCAATTCGTATTCTTCTTCGTGTTCTTGTTCTTATTATGTAAATTCCGCCTCTCGGAGTCTCCGAACAGGCGACCCTCCAAATAGCTCCCAAATATGGAGTATTCTTATCTGATTTCACTATATAGTTTGGGTTTTTGTTTTTGTTTTTTTCTACTACTCATGCGTGTTAGGGATTTTTTGGTCAGATTCTTCCAAAAGCACCAAATTTGGCCAAGATGCCATCCATGTCATACTATTTCGATCTCAAGATTAAAGGTTCAATATTATTTATTTGCTTCTTGGATACCAATTTACATATTTACAATACAGGTTGTCCGCCGAAGGCATTGCCTATAGTGGTGGCGGACACCTAACATTAAACATGCATTTACAATTATACACACAGCTTAACATGTGAGATATACTTATGAATGAGATATACTTATGAATCAAGTACATAACCAGTAACATACAGAAGTCCAGGCATATATTATGCAAATCAAAGGAAGCACCCTCTATGCAAACACAACAAAATAAGTTAAAAGTATTTTATACAAATGCTGACTCTATCATAAATAAACGACAAGAACTTTTAGTAATGGTTCTTGATACACAGCCAGATATCATTGTATTAACAGAAGTACTTCCCAAACACTTCAGATTCAAGGTGTATAAAGAGGAATTACAAATTGATGGATATTCCTTATTTACAAATGCAGAAGACTATAGCAGCCTGGGGAAAGTAAACCGGGGTGTGTGTATATATATACGCTCAGTATTGAATCCAGTAGAAGCTCTATTAACAATAGATGACCTACCAGATGAAATAGCGGTAGTGGAAATTAGGCTAAAACAAAGAGACAAATTGCTAATAATGGGAACATACAGAAGTCCAAACTCAAATGAAATAAATGATAACAGATTACTGGATACAATTAAAAGATCTGTTCAAAGCAAGCATTCACATTTACTACTGATAGGTGACTATAATTATCCTGAAATTGCCTGGGAGATAGAACCACAAATTAGTAAACCATCAATAAGAGCATCTAAATTTCTTGAAGCAGTATCTGACGCTTTTCTCTACCAACATGTTACCATTCCGACCCGTTATCGTCCAAATAACGAACCTAGTACTTTAGATTTAGTCTTCACAAATGAACAGTATATGTTTGAAAATATTTCTACTTTTCCTGGCTTGGGAAAAAGTGACCATATCTGTTTTACTTTTGATTTGATATGCTACACCAAAATAACTCAAAGTAAGGTTACAAAATTCTTATATGACAAAGGAGATTATGAAGGGTTATGTAGGGAATTGGACAAGAATTGGGAGACACAATTTGAAGGACTGTCACTGGATCAATGCTGGGTGAAGTTAAAAGAGAGTATAAGTCAAGCAATGCCAATATATATATACCGCACAAAAAAATAATTCCCTCAAACAAACATAGACCACCATGGCTAAATAGACAATTACTTAGGTTAATAAGAAAAAAAGAAAAGTACTGGAAAACATATTTGGGCACACAAGATACACATCATTATAACAAATATGCGCGTGTGAGAAATCAAGTAAAAGCACAATGTAAAAAGTCAGTCAGGCTCTTTGAAAGAAACATCGCGACTAACATTAAAAAGAACCCTAAATCATTTTGGCGCTATGTCAATAATAAACTAAAAACAAAAGAAAGTGTGGGAGATCTTGAAGACATAAATGGTAACCTTACTGTAACAGACCAAGATAAAGCAGAATTATTAAATCAACTTTTTTCTAGTATATTTACCCAAGAAAATATAACTATTATTCCCATTATGAAATTTAAAACCGAAACCAATGCATTGAGCAACATTAAAGTGAATCTGGATACTGTGAAAGAAAAACTAGGCAACTTAAAGCAAAACAAATCCCCAGGACCTGATGGTTTACATCCTCGGCTACTCAAAGAATTAAAGGATGTCATAGCAAGGCCCTTGACACTTATATACCAAAAATCATTAGACACAGGTTCAGTGCCGACAGATTGGAAATATGCCCATGTCATACCCATACATAAGAAGGGGTCAAAAAGACAACCAAATAACTATAGACCGGTTAGCCTTACTTCCATTTCCTGTAAGGTACTGGAGAGCATTGTGAGGGACAAGGTAGTAGCCCACATGATAAATAACAGGTTTTTTACTGAATATCAACATGGTTTCATGGCTGGGCGATCTACAGTTACACAATTATTAGAAGTGTTAGAGGCCTGGACGACTGCTCTAGACAGGGGTGAAGATATAGATGTCCTGTATCTTGATTTCATGAAGGCATTTGACACAGTGCCTCATGAACGCCTTCTAAGTAAATTAAGCCAATACAAAATTTCAGGTAATCTACTAAACTGGCTAAGATCCTTTTTAACAAATCGCCAACAGAGGGTTGTAGTAAATGGAGCCTTTTCGTCATGGACACCTGTTTTGAGTGGAGTTCCACAGGGCAGTGTACTCGGTCCAGTACTTTTCACTATTTTTATCAATGACATGCCATCTGTGATTGAATCTGACATTTCTTTATTTGCGGATGATACTAAAGCTTATAGAACCATAACACATGCAGATGATTGTAAAGAACTACAACAAGACCTTAACTCACTGCAGCAGTGGTCAGAAACATGGCAGGTCCGATTTAATCCTCAAAAATGTTCTGTAATGCACATAGGCCATAATCACTTTAATACTTCCTATCAAATGATAGATAATGGGAAAACCCTAAAATTACATGACGAAAATATAATCAATGACCTAGGCGTGTCAATAGATACAAAACTAACATTTGAGAGCCATATAGAGAATATAACTTCCAAGGCTAATAAAATGACAGGCATAATATGGCGTACATTCCAATATATAGATGAAGACCTGTTCATGAAACTTTATCCAACATTAATACGCTCTCACCTGGAGTATGCTGCCCCTGTATGGTCACCAAACAAGCAGAAAAACTTGAAAAAATTCAGAGACGAGCTACGAAAATGGTGCCCAACTTAAAAAATCTAAATTACCAGGCAAGATTAGAATATTTAGAACTACCAAGTTTAGTATACAGAAGAATAAGAGGGGATCTTATAAATGTCTATAAGTACATGCATAACTGTATACTGTGGACTCTAGAAAACTTCTAATTATCCGTCCAAGAAAGAGAACTAGAGGTCATAAATTTACATTACTAAAACCAAGAGCAAATACATCCCTTAGACAAAGCTTTTTTTCTAACCGTGTCATAGACTGGTGGAACTCCCTGACGCCTGAAGTTGTTGAAGCTCCATCTCTAAATAGTTTTAAAACCAGACTAGATAAACTATTTATTCAACATCCTGTATACTATAATTATAGAGCTCTAGATAAACCATGTAATCCAAAAATGACTATTAGATAATGTAGCTCATCACCAAATTTATTGAATTAGCTGATAATAGGATACAATGTCCTAAAAAGTTGTACATGTTATGATTATGATTATGATTATGATCAACCAGTCCTGGGGCGGATTACATCCTTCCTGGTGGAAACTCTTCCATGTTTTTGCGTCTGAGGTCTTTTGACTTTTCATGAATAGCTTTTACGTTTTGACATAATGGCTTAGGCTTTGTACTCCACTTGTATTTTCGTTTCCGTTTTGATTTCCTCACCTTTGGACTCAATTCGACAGCAGTCTGGCATAGGATATCATTCAATCACTGTAATAGCAGATTGGGTTGAGGATTCTGGTCAGCAATACCAGGTATAAGTCTTAGACATAGTGCTGTTAGTTTTCTGTATTTTTCTATATTTATCTTATCCCAGTTTATACGATGTTTAACTGGTCTTGTAGTTTCCTGAACATGATTTTGGTCAGATTTATCTACTAAGGTAATTCGTAGATCTGCTGTTGTGGGGGAATGCCTACTGTTGTTTATCGGATTTCGTGTATCTATACTGATGCTAGTGCTAATACTGGACTGGTCAGATGGTTCCATAAACAAGTCAAGATGAGAGGTTGAGTCACATGCAAAATGATAGTATGTCGGGTTTTCATTTTTGTATCCACTTTCATTACATAATTGTAAGAATATACTATCCTTTCACGTTGGTTTATCACGATGTCCCATTGCATTTATATCACCCATCCATAAGATCTTTGCTCTCCCCAAATAGTGCCTAGTTATCTCAAAGACTTCATCAAGTATTGTTTTGTAGCTGGTGTCTTTGTCTAAAGTTTCCTCAGCAGGCATATATGTGTTAATAATAACTATTGGTTCTAGGATTGCTCTTATATGGAATGCTTGTACTCTGTTACCACCATCAGGTAGGACTTCAATGAATTGGGAAAGAGACTGATGCCACATATTTGCTACCCCAGCATTTCAGTGTGGCGTGTACTTTGGCGGAATGGGATCGTCTTCATCTACATACTTGGCAGAGTATTCATAATCAGTGAATGTCTCTTTGAATATCCAGTGTTCTTGTACACACAAAATGCTGTGTTCTGAGTGCATTAACTCATTCGGGCATGCACCATTGGTTTTGATGATTTCGATATTAATTGTAGTTGCTTTAATGCTTTGACACGGTTTTGTTTCTGGTGGCTCTTTGGTCTGTCTGTCCAGTGCTAAAAGATAATTATTTCATTTATTTACATTCAAGTTCTCTTCAATCGCTACTCGACTTATCTGACAGCTGTTCTTTAGTTATTGTCAATGCAGATACTTGCTCTATTAGGCTGTTCAAGCCTAGGGGTCCTTATTTAAGTCATTGCTTGATGCTGCCTGCTGCTCACACTGCTTTGTTTGACTGTCCAGGTCTAGAGGATCCTCATTTAAGTCATAGCTAAATACTGCCTGTTGCCCAGATTGCATGGCATATGGATGGGTATCTATGTTAAGTCCATGGTTATATTCAAAGACAAAAAACAGTAATGGTACAGAATGGATCAGATTTTCATCCCCGGGTATTTTTCCTCCATGATTGTATTCGAACACAGAAAACTGTAATGCTACGTAGGTGTGGCCATAATATGGTTTATCTGATCTTTTACTGCTATCCCTATTTTCACATCTCTGTTCATTGGCATATCTGAGCCCTTGTTTACTGGCCCACTCTGGACATTTTTTTGCTCTCTGATATTTTCGACACTGTTCGCGGCTTGAGCATACTACATTTGGTCTGTGCTGAGCGTTGTGGCTATGTATGTGATTTGACATCTTTCCTTGTGTAGGCTCTTGTGGCTGTATATGATGAGGACCATTATAGGCTAATCTTACTTCCGGTGCGCTTATTTGTCTGGATACATGCATTAGGATAGATGTTGCTAAAGCCATAGTTAGCTGAGAGAGAGAATGTGTCTGGACTATATCGTCTTGTTGCAGATATACCACTGGTCCAGTCGACACTTTTGGTTGAGCTTGATTGACTGGTGATGAATGTGCTATATGCGGTATGATGTGCAGGTATAGGAATCTGACTTTGATGATTTCCATGGCCTGCTTGGTTTTTAAACATGGTCGATTGGATCTGTTGACATGTATGCAAGGTTACATTTGTAGACATGGTATGTCGGTTATGCATGACAGGCTGATTCTGATGCAATTGGTTTTGAAGATATGAGTATGTTGTTGAATTTGTAGACATGACAGGCTTCTTTCTTTATGTTGGATACTCCCCCTCTGGCAGGGATCTCTGACAGGAGAACTGTGGAATGTCCCAGGTGTCGCAGATAAGTGACAGATAAATAATTATAATAATAACATTGATAAGTCCTTGTATTTTTCAGCATAAGCGAGTAATATTGTGCCGTATGCGCAGATAACTGAACTTGTCTTGTCTTACCTAGTGAAATCCTGTCACTTGGATGCTTGTCCTTTAAAAGTACCTCCATATGGAGTAGAATCCTAAGTTGTAGAAGCAGCCATACATTGCAGTAGAACTTCCGTAGAATCATTATAGTTATATACCCATAAATGATGGTAATGATATATGTGTCGACAGGATCATGATCCAGATTTATTCACATAATGGAATGTCTCATATGAATTAGCTAATCGTTCTAGTATACCCAACATGAACTAAAAATTTTAATTAGATACAGGTTCATGACAGCCTGTTCTCATCATCAGCTCATGTACGTGCTCTTGTTTTCCAGGATCAGCTTGCTCCATGCATTGTACGATACAGCAGAGATCCCCTGGCACCTTATTTAACTTTGCTATTTTTATGAGTCATTTTTTTCGGTGATAAGTCTATCAGGATCTAGAATGGCTAGCGGAATCTGAATCTCAATAAAATGCTGCGTTTGACCACAATATGTATAATAATGCAGGGAGTGAGAGAGCTTAGTTGAACGCCACTTGCGCTGCGACCCCGACACAAATGGTATCGATTTCAGTCTGACTGCAGGCATTCCGATCAATGATGGTGTGCAGAAAGAATGAGTTCTGGAATTCTTCAGCTGATGTGTGGTAGACAGATAGTTTTACATTGTTTCTACAGCGCGTATGAGTTGGTCCCATAGTGATGAATTAGTCTTTTGGTAGAGCGCTGTTTCCTGTCAATATTTTCTGTAGTTTCTGGAAACGTCTTTGTTTTCGACGATCTTGTAGTGTAGGCCAGTTAAGTGTCTTGAGCATATCTGTAACACTACTGTTTCTGTGGTAATCATTACAGATAAATCGGGCTGCACATCGTTGGATCATCTCAATGTTGTCAATGTTTTTCTTCAGGTAGGGATCGCAGATGGTACAACCAAATTCTAGCTTTGATCTAACAAGTGATTTGTATGCCGTGGATTTCAATGTTTTTGGTTCATATTTGAGGTTGTGTTTAATGACTCCAAGGGTACTGTTCGCTTTGGAAGTAATTTCGCTGGGACACTCTGTAGGATGTGGTGATCTGTAATTGACTTGATGGCGCTATAAAGGAAGCAGTCATCAGCAAAAAGACGAACTTGTGATGAAACTGCATTCGGAAGGTCATTTATATGCAACAGGAACAATAGTGGACGCAATACGGTTCCCTGAGGTAGTCCTGAATCAACTGATACACTATCAGAGTGCTCTCCTTCAACAATTATCGCTTGAGTTCGGTGGCATAGGCATTCTTGGATCCAGATGAGGATGTTATCCTTGACACAGTAGTGATTAAGTTTTTCAACAATCTTTGGTGGGGCACAGTATCAAATGCCTTGCTGAAGTCTAGGACAGCGACATCAAACTGCATATTCTTATCGTGGTGTTGTAGCAAGTCATGTGCAGCCATCAGGAGCTGAGTTTCACATGATTGCGCTCTGCGGAAGCAATGTTGGACACTTATCAGGATGTTGTGAGCTTACAAATGTGCAAAAGTGTGTCGACAAATCACATGTTCCAAAAGTTTACTACAGACACATGTGAGTAATACAGGATGGTGGTTTTCACTTGCACTGAATCTTGTGACTTGAACCATTAAGTTGTTACCGGTCTTCAGACAGGATTCATATGTTGGTGGAATGCCAGAATGGTTCAGGATGCTCTGAACTTCGTCTCTATGATTTGATCTAAAATGGTCGAGGCCTGGGCATACAACAAGGAAGTACATCATTGTTTCCTCTTCCACTCTACAGAGAGAATTTCGATTTCTTGTTGATTCTCCGAGCAGGTTGTACCTCTGCACCAAAGGTTTAGCATGGATTGGAGCCTTGTGAACTGAAGTGTTGTATGTTTTACAGCTGCCCCATATCCCACGGGGCTGACAAATCCTGCAGGCATCTAGATCCAGGTACTGGAGCATCATCTTTTCCGGAGCTCCATCCTTCAACTTCCTTTGCCCAATGCTCCTTAACATGCAGTGACACAGTTTTCTTCCAGTGGCTTCTTCTTCTTCAGTATACTGTGGGGATCCAATTTGGATATCATTCTGCAATGGTTGCAATGTACAAGATCGAAAAAAAATGTGGACTATTTATTAAAATCAGTTATTTACAGTTAAAAATTAAAAGCTTTTGGCATATGGTATGTACTGATTATGAGTTCCATCCCGTAAGAGAGGTTTTGAAGCTCTCAGCCGTTGTGGATGCCACGGCATTTCTGGGAAGGCTGTTCCAGATTTGGATTGCTTTTGGAAAGAAGGAGTGAAGCTGTGTGTCCGTTTTGGAATATGGTACCATTAATCTGTGATGTATTCTACTTTGGCGATGGCAGTGGATGATCGGGTTGACTCTAGGGTGGACTGCAACAAGGCTGTTTATGATTTTCTGCATCATGATAGCCTTGGCTTGGTCCCTGCCCCCTTGGAGTAGGTCAAGTCCTAGTTCTTCAATGAGAGATGTGATACTGGAAGTCTGGCTGAAATCCCGTGATATTCTGTGTGCCGATCGTCGCTGTACCACATGGATTCATTGTGATAAAGACTCCATACAGTGGATACATATTCTGAGCTGGGGCGTACAAGTCCCTTGTAGCACAGTGTCTGTATTTTTGGATGGGCAGCCCTTTAAGTTCCAGTATCTAAAGGCACGTGTCCAGTTGGCTTTGGCTGTAATGGATTGTATATCACAGCTGGGTCATTTTGGGCCTTTGCTTGTGAGGTCACTTGTGAGACTAGGCAGAAGGCAGGTCATAATAATATTTGTGATTTTATGTCAAGCTGTTGCTCGATAATCTCCCTTTCAATGGAATTATGTATATGCAGCATATTGACAAGGAAGCCAAGGAACCCCGTGTGTAATTGGCTTTCTGCAGGCAGGGCTCGGAGTAATACTGCATTGGCACATGTGAATTGAAGGTATTGAATGCGCTTTAAATTCACTCTATAGAATACTTCAATTGTGTCTAATTCTACTTGCTTGATGTTCAGACCTTCTAGACCATACATGTGTATCGGAATAATATAGGTGTCCCAAATATGCCTAGATGCAATATGATTTAATCTATTTAGGTCATGGAGTCCTGCACCCATTAGGGAGTATGCAGCACGTCTTGCTGAGCTTATCCTGCTCTCGATGGTTTGTTGTTGGTAAGGCAACATTTCTCATGACACTAAGATGCGTTTCCTTCCTGGAGGGATGCAGATGCTCTTCATTGAGGCTGAAATTTGCTGGCTGTGTACCTTTAATAACCATAGTAGTTGTCTTAGTGCTACTAAACAGGTACCTTTCATTTGCTGCATTCAACTGTGCCTCGTTGATCAGCTGCTGCATACCTTGGGGATTGCTTGCAACTAGTGCCAGATCGTCCGTACACATAATAGCAGCTGTAAGAGTTGAACCAATCTAAATGTAGCTGGATGGCTTTCACACCTGGCAAGGAGACCATTATCTTTGCTATTAAATATGTCTGTTGACGACTCGCCTCTTTGGTGGTTTCCTGGATTCTCAGAAAATGTGCTGGGAAAACGCCCTGCCATTTCAGAGCTGCGCCACTACCAGTGTGCATGCAGTCAAGGATGGGCCATTCTTGCCTGTGATTCCATGTTTGTAGATAGCATTCATGAGGCGTGAATGATTAACAATATCGAAGGCCATGCTCGCAGTAGAGGGGAGGCGAGCTGGTCGCTTCAAAGGAAATGCAGTCACAATGGATTTTCACAACTAGTTACACAAAGTATGTTCACACCTGCTTTCCTTTGAAGTGACCAGCTCTCCTCCATTTCTGATTGGATGTTAGATGTAGAGAGTTCAGAGATTGATCAATCCCAACATGATCACGGTGTGGGTGGCACTTAGCTAGAGATGAGCGGGGCATAGCTAAAAATGGAAAGGTCCATTAGCATGCTATGGGCAATCGGATATTCCATTATAATCACTTAATATGCTGTCAGGTTGTTCGAATTGTATGTTTTTCTTATTTAATAAACATTGGTTGAATACTTTGAAATTAATTTGACTGGCAGTAACATCGACCAGTCAAATTAGTGTTAAAATATTCACCAGCTTACACGTATATTTTTCTGGCAATCGAGATTCAGATAGTGCATGGATCTCTTGATCTCCAACGTGGACAAAGCATGCGTGGCTCCTACGTAGAACTGGGAGGAATACAGCTAAAACAGGATTCCTCCATTTACCAGCGATTAACTTAACTCCAACGATGACGCAAAATATTCTGCTATAATTGCTTAATAGTCTGTCAAGTTGTATGAATTGTATGCGTTTACTATTTAATAAACAGTATGTTGAATACGTTGAAATTAATTTAACTCGGCGTTATTGTGGGCAAAAGCTGTAACATCGCCCCATCAAATTAGTTTCAAACTATTCAACACATTTGCTTGAATAATATCTTAAAATGAAATACAATTATAGATATAATTATAACCTAGAATTATTCTCATAATTATAACCTAGAATAATTGAATTCGTTTTCTCAATCAATTTCACATGTATTACCGATATCAAAGGTGCATATATTCACACCAAAATGCTTGAAAATAAAATTGTGGAAATTATATACTTTTAGAGGCTTAAATTGTGTAGGCCTACCTCAATGTAATGAAACAAAATAAATCTTAGCGTATGATTATTTCATGCCATATAAATAAATTTTGTAGGTTTAGTTGAAAATTCGAATTAGGATCTTGTGCCTCTAATTCAATTTAACAACTTGAAGAATTAAATTAATTTATATTTAATGAAATCATCATATTCTAAGATTTGTTTCGATTCATTACATCTAGGCACACAATTTAAGCCTCTAAATTTATATAACTTTAACAATTTAATTTTGAACTGTGAATATTCACCTTTAAAAAAATTGATATATTAGTTTCTAAACGAGGGGTACTCTATTCGCTAACACAGTTTCAACAAGTTTCAAGTTTGTTGAAGTAGGCCTACTCCCGGGTCACTATAACCATGTGTATGTTCGACGCATGAAAACATTCGGAGTAGGCAGACATGTGCTTAACGTTCCCCCCTGGGGCAATATTGGTGACAGATGGCTAGTTTAAAGACACATTTCTCTATACTATTGTGACAAGTCTACCAGTCAAAGCTTAGAAATTACTGATTCTGATATATAAAAATCTGCCCATTCAAAAGTATACAGGGCCCACCAGTCAGTAGAGCAGAGAACATGTGTAGTCAAGCGTGATTGTTCCTGGCTTTACACACGGAGAACAATAGCCAAATTCACAATAGACTCATAATCACCTGTTACCAGCTTGTGGGAAATAGTATGTTTTGTGGACATTTTTAATTCGGAATCTGAGTAAGATGTATTTACTATATTGCGCTGAACCCATGATCATAGTGTATTCCACACACATTGCTATGTTATCAGCTATAATGTATCCGCATCAAGGTTATTTGGTGACCTAAATGAGCTACAAATATGTCAGCAGCCATGTTCAACTGAAAGCTGAATACGGAATTGCATTAACTCTGCATGTGACGTATGCATAGGGTCTCTAGATTAATCGGTAATCCATGAATGATTTTGATGTGATAGGTATTGTAGTGTATGGTCATATCAATAGGCCTACGGACATTAAATTTACAGATATTAAATAAAATAAATAAATAAATTAATAAATGAAAATGAATGACCATGAACACGATGACAAAAGCAGCGACAACAACAAAAACAACAACAACAAAAACTACTACTACTTCTACTACCATTACTACTACTACTACTACTACTACTACTACTACAACAGCTACAATGTTGCTTGTTTTAGATAATTGCCAATCAAGTAATAATAATAATAATAATAATAATAATAATAATAATAATATCTTGACGATAAAATAATATTTAACTATTATAACTTATTGTGTATCTCTATATCATGTATAATGTACATATATCTCTACCGTCACCTGTATAAATGCAAAGCACACCTCATAAGCTACAGTTGTAGACTGAGAGAATACAGTTATCTTGAACTTTTTTTAATAAATACATAGCCAGGAGAAGACATCATTGCATAAATCTGTTAAGCGTGCTACGAGGTGACCTCAAGAAAGCAGACACCCACATATACCTATCGACAAAGCATGAAACTATAGAAAATGATGACCCACTTTGTGGCGGCGGACCATGGAAGAAAAGTAAAATCCTGGGCTAATGGCTTTGCAGTACTGCTGACATTTCTGCATGCTGTGTCAAGGGTAACATAGCTTTCCAGTCCTTCTGGAAGCTAAGGATTCGTAGATCAAAAATGCCCTTGATAAAGAGGCTATGTTTATACAATGCAACCTGTGTATCCTTGATGCTGTATTACTGTAACAGCTGGGCAGCTCCAAAGGCAGCTCTAGACAAGCTTGATGCCTGCCACCACAAACACCTACACACCATCACTGGACACCGATGGCCAGACAGCATAATTTCCAATGATGCAGTCCTTCTGGAAGCTAATGTTTCGTAGATCAAAGATGCCCTTGATAAAGAGGCTACGTTTACACAATGCAACCTGCGTATCCTTGATGTTGTGAGCGTCTTTAGCAGTCATACCCACAATTCACTGATTCAGTTGTTTACATTATTCTGAATTTTCTGGCCATTCCTCACTTTCCCCTAGGTGCATGAGGTGTCAGGTCCAAGAGGAACATATATAATCTCGTGTGGTTTACATAGTTTTCTCAATATTAATCGTTACAGTAGATGCAATTGATGGCCTTGCGAGAGATTAGTTTTTACGTCAGCCAACCTGTTTAACTGGGCATATGAAGACTGCGTGGCTTTAAATGATTGGCCCAATGACACCCATATGTTCAGTTATTCAAATTGCATAATATCAACAGAGATCAACTTTTCTTTACTGAGAAATATAATCAAAATTGGCATAGAGTAATGATTATTTCGCTCGTTGATTTTCAAGGAGCTACGGATTTCGGCTGAAGACAAGACACAGTGGGCAAAAGTGAAGAAGGACTGATTGCAGCTGTAGGATGTTTCTACTACTATATCCGCAGAATACAGTACTCATGCATACATAGGACATTCGGACTGTATACTGAGGAATATATGATAACTAGTAGAATAGGTGCAATATGACATAAGAATACAAAAAGTTTAGCAGTCTTCATATGCCCAGTATAATATAAAACTAATCTCACAAGCCCATCAATTGCAACACAGGTATGTAAATAACCAAATGTGTTTAACATGGAACGGAAGTGAATTATATTAACACTTTGATTGCGAAATTCTCTTGAGACTTTTTGCTGACTTGACCAGAAGCTGTTGCTGCCTACATGTATGACAGCAACAGGTTGCTGTCAAGTTAGTATTGAGATAACTGTATGAATGCACTAAATTCAGATCCTAGAACCCCATGTTCAATGGGCTAAGTGAAATGAACATGTATATGCTTGCAGTCTCCATGCTCCTCTTATCCGGCCTCTTGCTTTTTGCAACGATCTCCATTTTTTATTTTGTCAGTTGTCGTTAGCTATTTTTCCTTTTTTGCTGCTAGGGCTGATAAATATATATTATTTGTCACTGTATGTAGCATATATGTATGTAAACCTGCTTCTGCATATTTCTGAATATTGCTGCAACTCATCTTCTCTGCTATAGGTCTGCTCCCTGTCTGCCCCATCTTCGGACTTTTGCACCGAGATGCTCCAACATATCCAACCAAAACCTGTTACATAGTACTTTAGTATGAGTAGTTACAGATCAAGTTCGCATTTCACAGGTTTCGTCACAATCTGACAGAGTTATCCCCCTTTTTGACTTATGAAATACGAAAAATATCAGTTTTCCAGACTTTTTCAAAGATGCTTCGACATATTCGACTGAAACTTGGGACATTGCTTTAGTATGAATAGTTACAGATCAAGTTCACGTTTCACAGATATTGCTGCAAAATAGCAGGTTTATCTCACCCGGTAGGGGGCATATAATACAATATTTACAGAATGCTTGTTTTATTATGTCTCCTTTAGCTGTCTACTATATATATACCCTGTTGTTCCTTAGAAGTCTACATACCTTTTCTTAACCATTTTCAACATGTTTATGGCATATCCAATATATTATAGATTTATTTATATCTATAATTACCAAATAATTAATCAACTGTCATATCATTTTTTTTTAAAAGCCATTTTGAGGTAGATCCTTTTTATTCTGGTAGCCACTTGCACCAGTGGAAAGAAAGATAACAGAACTGCAGTCTAAAACACTTTTGGCAATTTACTTCCAACCCCTCCCACATGCCCATTAAGCTTCCCAGTTCATTGTGCAAGAAGCCAGTAAAAATAAATCAATATGCCATCAAATGTGACCTATGTGATAACTGGATACATCTAACTTGTTCTAAGCTCACGCTATGTGACTACAGAGTCCTAGAGGATGCAGATGACCCATGGTGGTGTACTACACGCAATAGAGAGTTGTTTCCCTTTAATCACTACGATGATCAATCAGACTTCATGTTAAATATCCATGATCTAAACAGTGATCATGATCACATGAATTATAATCTCCTGCTTGATGCAGTCTTTAACCCATCTAAACTAAACACATTCTACCAACCAAGTATACCGGATAACGACTATGACAATGATGAAGTCAAATTACCATCACCAGACTGGGAATATGTTTTGCCAAAAGAATTCAATGATCTAATTGTCAAAAGCACAGAAACCTTTTCATTTTCACTCCTACATCTCAATATTCACTCACTCCTGAGGAACATCGACAAACCAACAACTTTCCTTGACACTAACTCTAATGAATTTAACATTATAGGTATCTCTGAGACGTGGCTGAAACCAATCTCACCAGTTAATCTAATTAATATCCCTATTTACACATTTGTTGAAAATCACAGATCTACTAAAACTGGAGGCGGAATAGGCATCTACATAAAAGAAAATGGGCAGTACACAATACGAGAAGACTTGTCAATGATAGAAGACTACATTGAAACTATTTTCGTCGAAACTACCTCAGATAAAGGAAAAAATAAAGTTGTTGGTGTAATTTATAGACATCCAGGAAGTGACAATGACAAAGTCATAGAGACATTAAACAAAATTCTACAATCCTTACAAAATCAGAACAAAATTGAATACCTTATGGGCGATTATAACATTAACCTTTTGAAAGAAAACTGTTTCTACACCTAAAATTTCATACAATCCGTTGAACACATTCAGTTTCTACCCATTAATCACGAAACCAACAAGAATTACTGAATACAAAGCTTCTCTCATCGACAGCATCTTCACAAATTGTCCGGCAGATTATAAAAACCTCCAGGGAGTTTTCGTTACAGATGTCTCGGACCATCTGCCGATATATTATATTGAACGAAATAAAATGAGGCAAAAAGCCACCAAAAAATAAACCATAACAAGCAGAGATTTTAAGAAAGAAAATATTGATGAATTCAAAAGCAAAATGGTCACAATTGATTGGAGAAACATAATCCAATGTGATTCATGCGAAGATGCCTACAACACTATCCAGGCTTTATGCACAGACGTCTATGAGCACTGTTTCCCACTCAAAACTGTTAAACGATTTAAAACTAACCTGACTAAACCTTGGCTGATGCAGGGTTTGATCACTGCCTGCCATAAAAAAAACAGTCTATGCCTAAATTATATCAAATTTCCTACTAAATTCAATGAAATGCAATTTAAAAAATATCAAAACAAATTAAATTAAATTCTGCAAAATATAAAAACAAATTACTACCAAAGTCAATTCACAGAGCATAAAAATGATATAAAGAAGACTTGGAAACTGATAAAGATGCTGCTGAATAAACAGAACTGTAAAACAGAAGGATCCAAATTTGTATACAACAACAAAGTCATTACTGATAATCAAGAAATTGCTGACAAGTTTAATGACTATTTTATTAACATTGGCCAGAACTATCGAAGAAAATTAACACCAATGCAAGTCTTAGCATATGAGATTATCTGCCAGGCAATTATCAATCCTCAATCTCTCTAAACCATACTGACCCAGAGGAGATCTCAAAGATACTAATGCAAATTAATCCTAACAAAAGTGCAGGAATTGATAACTTTAAGTGGGCGGTATTCAAAAATTGCATGCAAGATTTATGACTCCACTAAATCACATTTGCAACGTATACTAATACAAGGCATCTTTCCATCATGACTCAAAACTGCGCGTGTAACCCCAATTTACAAAGCAAAAGACTCCTCTGACTTCACTAACTATCGGCCAGTCTCAGTACTACCACTGTTCTCGAAGCTCTTTGAAAGACTATTATAACAGGCTAACCAATTACTTAAATAAAAGCTCTATCCTTTACCACTCACAATATGGTTTTCGGGAAAAACATTCCACAATGTTTGCTCTTATAGATATGATGGAAAAGATAGTAAATACATTGGACAAAAAAGAACATACTACTGGAATTTTTATAGATCTATCTGAAGCATTCGATACAATAGACATTAGCATTTTAATAGAAAAACTCTCAAACTATGGAATACGAGGCATTGCACTGGACTGGATAAAAAGCTACCTATCCAGTAGAACACAATATGCCCTGTATAATAGAGTCCTATCTAAGAGTGGAGAAGTAGTCTGTGGTGTTCTTCAGGGTTAAATTCTTGGCCCGCTGTTGTTCTTATACTATATGAATGACCTACTAAATGTTTGCAAACACTTGTCATTAATTCTCTTTGCAGACGATACCAATGCTTTTTGCAGACATAAACACATTGATACGTCATACAAAAACATAAATAAAGAAATAGAAAAAGTAATCCATTGGTTTAAGGTCAACAAATTATCACTCAATGTTGCAAATTACATCTTATTCACAAATAAAAAAATTAAAAGTACTGATCTCCCTAAATTTATGTAGATAATCAAGTAATATGTGAGGCACAATTTGCAAAATTCTTAGGTGTCTATTTGGACAAGAAACTCACATGGGAGAAACATATACAAATTGTAATGTCAAAGGTTGCAAAGAACATTGGTATTATGCGTCGACTAAAAAGCTAGTTACCAAAACATCTTATAAAAATGCTGTATAGCACGTTAATATTACCGCAAATCACATACTGCAACACTATTTGGACTAACACTTACTCATAAAGATAAAGATATTTTCACAACCAGCAGCGGATCAAAATGTTTTTAAAACAGAAAAGCTATTGAAGCTTGAAGATATAGGAAAGCTCCAACTATACTCCGTCCTCAGAGACTTCTATAACAATAATCTACCGACCCCATTATTAAACCTCTTCAAGAATAATGAAGCCATACACTCACACAACACATGATCACGAAAAAATATGCATACAACCTTCTGCTGCACAGAAGCCTCCAGACAAAAGACATCAACAAACGCAATACACCTATGGAACAACACAGAAACAGACGTCCGCACACAGATTATCAGCAAAAAATCATACAAAAAGAACCCCAAGACAATTATTATAGAAGCCTGCTAACCCTTTCGCTGATGAGTCCATGACAAAATTCATTGTTTATGATACACATCGAGTTCTGTTGGGTGTTTTGAATTTGGTCTGACTGGAATCATATTGTTAGCTGTGGATGTAAATCGAAGGATGTATGTCTGTGTATTTGTATAGTAACCAAAGTCATCTATTATTTATATATTTGTATTTGTATCCTTCGAAACATATAATTTAATGTTTGTATTGTTCGTCTGTCAGCTTCCAGTCGGAGTAATTTCAAAATATTCAACAGTTTTCATGAATTGCTGCCTCTGGACTTGAGTGAGATATAGGATACTCATCAGGGAAAGGGTTAATCACCTATAGGTAGACCACTTTAGAAGAACACATGAGGAGGGAGTATGGCTGTGGATGTCTGATGGAGTTACCAATCGCATTAATTTTAGGAAGATCATCACTACCACCATGGCTCCTCATACATTATGGCTCATCATACACTATATTAGTATCAATAATAATAATAATAATAATAATAATAATAATAATAATAATAGTAATAATAATAATCATAATAATAATAATAATAATAATAATAATAATAATACATTACATACTGGATTACTGTCTTTGCGCCCGCTCCCCCCCTCCCAACCACCCACCCCCAACCCACCACCCCACCCCACCCACCCCACCCCACCTCCCCAACCCTCTCTCCATTACCCCTAGCAACTTAAAACTGTAGATCGTCTAGCACTAAATGTTAAAAATAGAAAAAATAATGCATATGTACTATGGGTGCAAGTAGAAAATATCCACATCTTATATTATTATAATTAACTACTAGTAACTTAATGATATTTTTGTGTGCGCTACCTGTAGTGATGTAATGTTGTTATTTGTAATATTTACAGTAATTTAATGTTGTAATGCCTCTTTGTCTAATATATGTTAGGGTCTATCACCACATAGGCTTTGCCTTTCATGGACTACCTGTCCTTTGTAATATAAATGTGAAATGCTACTATAAAATAAAAAATATTTGAATTGAATTGAATTGAATATATACACCTGTGCAAAAGTTAAGCACCACCCTATTTTTACGCACATGCGAGGGTATATTCATGTGCTATGAAGAAAGCAATAGCATAAACATTTATGTACCCATCCATCTTAGTGCAAGAGGTAATAATGCAACTAGAGGAATGCTGATTATGATGGTGGGGAAACACTGTATGTTTTTGTTTGAACTTGAAAACGAGGCCTGAATATGGTTACGTTGACACAACTGACAACTATTGCCCTACAGTTGACACACGTGGCTAGATTGTCATTAATGGTGTCTGAAAACGAAGTTTAACATCTGTGCACGAGTTTGAGACTGTCATTATTAATACCGGGTATATCCACCTTGTGCCTGGATGACGGCCTGGACACGACGTCTCATGCTGGTCACCAACCGACTGATACGCCATTGTGGTATTCGTTGCCATTCAAGATGGAGTGCGTCTGTTAATTCCTGTAGGTTCCGCACAGGAGGATCCCTCCTTCTCACCATGTTTCCCAGAATGTCCCAGATATGCTCAATAGGGTTCATGTCAGGGCTCCTTGCTGGCCATGGTAGGGTTTCGATGGCATCCTGGTGGAGGTATTCATGCACAGCTCTAGCACGATGTGGTCGGGCGTTGTCATCCATGAATATAGGGTGGGTTCCAGGTGCATGATTTACAAAATGAGGGACCACAACTCTATCCAGTATGGAATCTTGATATCTTTGTCCATTTAGTGTTCCAGGTACAGTCAACAGATCCAGCTTACAATCAAATGAGATGCACCCCCATATCATAACGGAACCTCCACCAAATGGAACTTCTTCCATGATGTTACGTTGATCGTACGCCGTGCGTCTGGACCTCCATACACAAGTTCGACCATCTGTGGCATGAAGCAGGAACCGACTTTCATCGGACCAGTGTACCCGTCTCAAGGATCTCATGTTCCAGTGTCTTCTTTCGTTGCACCACCTCAGACGCTCCTCTTGTGGTGTGCAGTGAGGAGAGGACGTCTGACAGGTCTCCTAGCTTTCATGCCAGCAGCATACAGTCTCCTTTTGACGGTAGACATTGACACTCTATTGCGCGTTTCCCATTGCTGGCTGAGCACTCTGCTGTTGGTGAATGGAGATCTCCTAACAAGGCGTACTAGGGCTCGATCATCACGGGCAGTAGTCTTCTTCGGTCTTCCAGAACTAGGGCTGTCCTTCACCTCGTTAGTTTGCCCATGTTTTGCAATCAAACGACTGATTACAGTATGGTTAATGTTCAGCTGTCTGCCAATCTCTCTGCGTGACATACCAGTGGTATGCATGCCTATGATTTGCCATTTCACACGATCACTTAACCTTCATCTTGCCATAGCGGTTCACAATCAAGAGCTAATTCTCTCTGTACAAATAAACCACGGTCATGAACACAAAATTCCTAATCTTGTCGCCTAAATCTGTATGTAATGTTCTACACCTCAAACTGGACTTTTACATAACTGAACACGTGTGCTGTTTCCCGCCACGCACGGACATCAAGCGGCGTGAAGTCATGCATGCATGTGCATTTCGTACTTGGAATTATGTCAGCTAACGCGGGGACAAAAAGTATGGCAGCCTAGTTGTACCATCATGTTTCTACGTTCTATTGTTTTTGCTGGTGCTTAACTTTTGCACAGGTGTATACATATAGGACTATATAACTGTATAGCTGTCTTTTATTATTTGTTCTGTTGACTGCGTGCAAGTATGAGAACAGCATGCTATGATGGGGAGTGTTTTCCAGAGTCTAGTAGTTTAAAAGACTGTAGCTTCATGATGTATGTGCGTGTGATTGTGCCTGTATTATTCCATTACTGAATTGCTTTGTATGAGGGTTTTTGTTGTGCCGCTTTTGTTTCGTGGTGTGTTGAGTGCAGGTTATTTCTTGTTCTTGTGTTGTGAGGATGTAATTATGTATTGAGCTTAAAGATGTTAGATAAGGAAGAGGGTAAGTTGCCATTATGGAAGTCTCTTAAGATTGTGTATAATTGGAGTCTTCCAATGTCCTCAAGTTTTAATATCTTTTCTGATTTAAAGATATCCTTGCCACCTGCTGTTTGTGAAAATAGTTTAATAGATTGCTTTTGCAGAGATTTTAGTTTTTTAGTCTAGCTGGAGATGTATTAGTCCAGATAGCATTGCAGTACGTGATGTCAGGAAGTATCATTGCACATTACAGGTTTAAAATAATATTAGGTGTTAGATAGGGGTTCAGTCTGCGAATGATGCCAATGCTTTTTGCTACCCTGGTAGTAATTTTAATATGCTTCTCTAACGTTAAATTTTTGTCCAGATAGACTCATAAAAACTTAGCATATTGTGCTTCTTGAATTATCTAGTTGTCGATATAGAGGATTGGGAGAGCTATTTCTCTTGGTTTCTTGGATTTTGTGAATAATATACACTTAGTATTTGATACATTTAAGGACAATTGGTTTACTTTAAACCAGTCTATTAATTTCGCCATTTCATTAGTGACATTTTTGTAGAGAATTTCTATATCTTTGTGGCTGCAGAAAGCATTTGTATCGTCTGCAAAAAGTATTAGTGAGAGAGATGTTTGCAGACTTTAGGTATGTCATTCATATATAGGAGAAACAGTAGGCGCCCAAGTACTGAAGCTTGGGGAATACCACAAACTACATTTTTGTATTCAGAGATAACCCTATTAAATTGTACACACTGTTCCCTGTTTGACAGGTAACTCGGTTTCCAGTTCAATGCGGTACCTCGTATTCCATAGTATGTAAGCCTTTGCAGTTAAATTGTATGATCAACTGTATCAAAGGCTTCGGAAAAATCCAAGAATATACCTAGCATATGTTCATTATTCTCAAGGGAGATAGATAAATTTTCAATCATATCTACAATGGCAGGCATAGTAGTGTTTTTTTCTGAAACCATATTGAGAAGGATATATGATTGAGTTTTTGTTTAGATATTTAGTAATTCTACTAAAATACAGCTTTTCTAGGAGTTTTGAGAAAAGTGGAAGTACCGAGACTGGCTGATAATGTGCAACCATTAATCTTGATAGAAATACTCCCTGTTTAAGTGATAGATCACAGATGTGGTCCAATGGTGTTAGTACTTCTCTTACACAGTGTTTAAAAATGTCCATTTAAAATTATCGATTCCAGCCCTTTTAGCTGTGTTAATTTGCATTGGTATTTTGTAGATCTCGTGGGTATCTGTTGGATCTATGAAAATAGAGTGTTGATAGCTACCTGGCAGGAAGTCCTCTACATGTACATGTATGTTCGAGCTTTGTTGAATTTTTTTGTGATAAATTAGGATCAATATTAGTAAAATACTCATTAAATTTGTCTGCTATTTCTTTTTTATCGTTAAAGACTGTATTGTTATAAATAAACCAAGATTCTAATTCAGTATTGCTTTTTTTCATATTTAGTAATGATTTAATCGGTTTCCATGTTTCCTTTTATGGTGTAGCGCGGATCGGCCGGACAGGTACGGACCGTCCCAGCTCAGCTGGGTACAAGATGACCGCTCCGGGTACGTTCCAAGCATGCCCCCCCCCCCCCTGAGTAGGATAGTACTCATCTATAAAGCCATATGAGAGAGTATTCTGTGAAACATCTAAGTCCGTGAGATATAGTAGCGTGCATGCGCATGTCAGAACTCCCCTGACAACATGTGTCAACGTTGGGAGAGAATCCATACTAAAGTGTAACGTGTCGGTGCATGTTATATCTTTAAATTTCACTATTCTCTTCGTTCACTGTATCTACCCGGAATGAGACGAGGATTCTAAAAATATTTACCTTTTTAAAATCGGACGAGAAATAGCCGAGTTATCCTAATTTAGCTAGTTGAAATTATTTTCAAAATATTACAAGGATGTCGTAAACATGTGTATGTACTAAGTGAATGGGGAAGATGTCTATCACGTGATAAAGTCCTCACCCTTCCTATATGCACGCTGATTGACTACAGATTGCCCGCTGATTGGCTGGGCGTCCTGCCTATGTCATCACGAGGAGTAGAAAAGGAGTGCAAAACCAAGAATCGAGACGCCACTTCGCCGAGGGAGAACAAGTGGCAGGTTGTGTGGCCAGAGCAGTGCAAGGTGTGGGCAACTGCTTACTAACTGTATGGTGTACCCAGGAATGCACATGCATTTTATAATTATACCTTTCAACTGTAGCCCTCTATGTCATGGGCAACTTTCAAACATCTGATATAGTACGGAACTTTCTAACATTCTGCTTAAATTATTTGTATGAGCTATTATGACTATCTAGTGGACATCCGCAACTACAGTCGTTCTTCTTCGCCGCCTTTGAGAGTGAGACACATCAACAGTTCGCCAGCAAGTTTAGAATCGTGCCAACTCACGTTCCTCATCTGTGATGCAGGATCTACAGTGATTTTTTAACTTTTTCTGTACCGATGACTCATATGTACTCATTTAGCTATATTTTTGTATTATTGTATTTATTCATTTTTTATAGGTACTGATGACTAATAAGTACCGACTAGTCGTCTGAGACCGCATTTTATAATTTATATCTTTAATGTAAATATTATCCTTATTTTTGTGCTTATGACTTACAAGCTCCGCAAGGTCCTATGACCTAATTTATCTCCAATTCTGTGATAGTTATATATACATGGCAGCAGCCATCCTAGTTACTTGATTTGTTTATTTGTTATAAAATAATCGGACTGCAGTACGTTAGGATAGACGATACAGCAACAATAAATCTGCATCACTTCCTCCCCCCCCCCCCCCATCCCTCGCACCAATTTTACACTGAGGTCACTGTTCATGTTCTCATTACGCGAACCTAATGTGATCGACTAAACCTGGCTATTCTAGCTCGATAGGATAGGGTTAAATGTACTTATGGACAACCACTCCTTAGGAGACCTTTGGGTAAGCCTCTTTTCCGGATGTAGCGGATATGGAGCACAGCACACTGGCTAGATTGTGTAAAATTGGCCAGTTACCTTTGGACCTCTTAGTATATTGAGTATTTGTCTCTTTCTACGCTCCTCCAGCTGCAAGGCTTATTAATTGTCTGGAACTCCCATAGCCACGTTGGCATGATCCAACTTGGGAAACTATTGGCGTTTCCAAGTGTTGAAGACCAAAGTTTCGATTTCGCATACACTGCCTCTGTATCTTCGGATACCAGTTAACATAGATAACTCCACCAAAGTAGGAAGCACTGCGAAAATATATTTATTTTAACTGGCCAGCAGTGCATCTCTGGGCATCCTGAAACTTAACTCTAATGACAGGAAAACTTTAATCCCCGGAGCCGGATCTTAGATGGTCCGTCCCCGATACAACGGGTGATGGATAGGACGCAGTTCTCCACCTAGCTCCATACAGTGACTGGGTGCGGTCTTGGAACCCACCATTCCCTCACGGGAAGGTCACTAGAGATGGATATCTGTCTCTCACTCCCCGCCATAAGGTTTTATGCACTTTTCAAATTGCTTGTGTTATATTGACTTGTCCTAGTGATGGTGTATATGGTTGTGGTGTGATATGTGACCAGATCGTTATATGATTCTGAAGCTCTCACTCTGTAACATGTCCGCTCACTGCCTTTCTGAGGGAGAGGCTCTAGAGGGTGACATTAGGGAAACCGAACAGCTTCGCCAGTCAGGCTCGTGTATCAAAGATAGGTAGAAATTCCTGCCACTTGCCACCAAAGCTTGAATATAAATTTAACAACTAGCTGGTAGTTTAAGATTTAGCAGAAAGACTGCATAAATAAAAGCGGCAACTTACCAATACATACGTATCTTGGACTTCCATAAGATGACAGTGTTGAATTCTATGGAAATCATCCACCCCATCTTCACGTAATACAATCTTGGCAGCAATTGTCGCTTGGCCCCACTGGAACATTATCGTTCTACCGGCTCTAGAAGTCGATCTTTGTACTTTTCGGATAGTCGCAATACAGGATCCATAACCCCAAGAACTGCAGCTAACCAGCCCTCCCACGCATCCTGTACATGTGGTGTAATGGAGTGGAGCAGTAGGACGGACCAGCGCATACCCCCGTGAGCCACAATATTATCTTTTTCTTCATCAAATTTATTATGAAAATAGTTTAGTTTTGCTGTCCTAATTATCTGATTTAGCTTGTTTCTTGTGGCAGGCAGCTATCAATCGTCTTGTAATCCAGGGTTTAGTGGGATTTTGTTTAAATTTCTTAATATTTTAAAGTGAAAAGTAGATTCATAGATGTTAGAGCATATAGTGTGGACGGTGTTGTCGGTATCATCACATGATTATGATTCAATTACCTGGTTCCAGTTTCTGTTAGCCATATTGTTTTTGAATATTTCTATATTTTCCTTTTTGAAGTCGCTACAAGTTACTATTTCTTTTACAAATAATTTCCCTTTTTTGTTTCTTTTTCTGTATAGAATATAGGTAAATGGTCTGAAATATCTACAACAAAAATTCCTGATTGATTCTTGGCACTTACAGTATTATTTAAGATGATGAAATCAATAACAGTAGCCAAGAATTCTGTAATTCTTGCTGGTTTCATTATAAATAAAAAGTTATTAAATTTATCAAAATCTTTTAGTAGCGATCTAATGTTAATATGAATCATTGAGAAGGCGATAGCATCAGTACTCTTGATAATATTATCATTAAATTCTTTCTGAAGTATATAGTCACAAAGTGGAAAATGCATACCTTCATCGTCAATATCTGTTTCAGAGCCGTTTGCGCATTCATTGGCCTGGTTAGAAGTATTTAGCTTGAATGGGGTTACAAGTATGTTTGTATTTATATATGTGCTGTAGCCAAATTTAGCACCTAGGCTATTAAGCAGAAATTCGGTATTGTTTTCATAGTGAAAATTAGTTTGGTTACATTGAAAACACCACCATGGCTCATCAGAATTCTGGAGTTTTTCATAATCTGTGATAGTTAGCCCTTGGGAGCATCTTAAATGCACCCACTCACCAGAACAGTCACATAGATTTGCACGCTGATTAGATTTGACAGGCTTGTTGCAAGATAAGCACCGGAACTGGACAGGTATGGGCAGTAAAAATTGGATGGCTAAATCCTATTGCTGGCTACTGCGATGGAGAGATACTGTTTATTTAATAAAATGAGGTTATATATATAATGTTAAGGGATTAGATGGACGATATCGAACTTATACTGTTGTCCTTTTTTAAATCTACCTGACTGGGAGCCATTGCAACCTAAGGCAGCAGTGGTTTTTAGACAAATTCAACCACAATATTCAACAGCTTTCAAGGATCATGACGTTGAAAATGAGATATATAGGGAGTTCATCGGTGAAATTATTGTGTAACTGTTTCAGGCTTATGGACATTGTTATTACTTCACGTACTTATAGGTAATTGGGATGACAGACAAATAGACATTTAGACTACATTTAGCACATACAATTTAATAGTATGTACAACACCACTTACCAAAGCAGACAGACAACAGATAACACATAGTGGTTTGTGTACTATATATTGCCATGTTGAAGATTTGCCTGGTGTCACAATTTGCCAACTATTCAATGCGGATACAAGTGCTATCAGCACCTGTAAAAAAATAATATGAAAGATTGGAATATTATATACATTTAACCCTTTTACAGCAGGCCAGCCTCTGCAGTGGCCTTGATGAGCCTACATTTTCATCCCCGACCAAGAGAATTAATGCCCTCTTTGAAATTGTAACACTAGAGTAACTGACTCAATAGCTGAACTCTTCATTCCAGTGGTAAACGCTGAAAAAATCATCTTCTCTTGGCTTGCAGAAGGACATTCAGAATATTTCTAATTTTCTTGACAAGATTAGCCATTATAGGGTTAAATAAATATATATGCATATACATACTATTTATACACATTTAGAAACGCATAGTCAGGCTGTGATAGTATGTAGACCTTGGGCCAATGTTGGCAACAGGTTGGCAGATGGCAGTTGGCATTGTAGCTCGCCGGGCGGTGTCGGGCTGTTCCGATGCCTCATGTCGACTTGCCGCGCCATAAGTGCACGATGAGTGACGGCGCTGGTTAGCATCCAGTCTCTGGGAGACGGACCCTGAATGAGACTGCCGTGCGTGAAACAAAATCCGGCTCCTAAGGCCGGTGGAACTCAATCATTCCGGTGGGGCCGTGCGACCATTGCCGCGAACATTAAACATAACGGTCTCATCCCAAGAGTTTGTGTCACCAGTATGCCTGTACATAGCAATTTCGTGATCTATGGACTTACAAGATTTGATTTAGTGACCTAAAAATATAAGTCTATGCAATGTGTTTACATAAACAATTATAAATATGCTAGATAAAACTACAATAAGAGCATACGAAAATACAAGACATAGAGGCAGGTAGATGAACTTTTAAACATTGGGCTGCCGGAGGTACCACACAGACTCGTAGGTCCGCAGAGGTATCCCCACAAGGGAGGCTCCCGTACACAAGACATAGTTATTTAACTTAATATAAGTTATTATACCTCTAAGCCAAAAGCAAGAAGGCTATCTCAGACGAAATAGTGATGTGCGTCACGCGGGCACTACTCCTAGTGCTAGTTTGGGTGAGGAGTATTATCCTGGCGTGGACCGTCGTCGCTGAATCCTTGTGAGAGGCAAGTACCTCACGTGGGCCTCCCTCTCGGGAAGGTGCTGCCACGGCTTAAAGTGGGAGAGGAGTAGCAGGCAAAAATGGCCCCACTCTAATATTCCAAACAAAATGCTGTAGTAAGAAAAGACCATACCTAGTGAGATTATGACAATAGGGGTGCATACTGTTTTACGTGAAGACGGGACGGAAGATTCCCGATGGATTCCTTCATCACCATCTTATGTGATTGTGAATATGCTGAGTTAGTAGTTTCCGCTTTATTTCTGTGGGCCTTCTGCTGTGCGCAATCCTTGTTTAGTTGTTTTCAGAACAGGAATTAGTTTAGGCCACAACTGGCCGATAACTACCTCGCTATTCGACACGGCTGTCACGGAGAACAGATGCCCGAGGACATCAATACTGCAGACAGCGCTCATACATGTTACTTAGCGGGATCTCCGAACTGGGTGAGAATCCGGACATTTCGCGTTGCAACCACATGAAACATCACAGGACATGGTTTACATTTCATGGAAGCATTGTTGGGCCATATCTCCTATCGTTATGGTGGGGGTTAAGAGAGACGGATGCACACTGTGAATGTCCTTCCCATAAGGGTGTGGCAGATCTAAATATCATGCCCAGACATTTAAACAGTATTCGGTGAGCATACGTATCTCGCCCGTCACCGGGTCCTATGGAACTAACCGTTTAACCTGATGTTAGGTTTATACATAAGTTGCCAGTTTTGCACTGCAGTGCGGGAGGATTGTCAGTAAATATAATAATAATTAATACATATGTTTTCGCAGTGCTTTCCTACATTGGCTTAAAATACTATCTACTAAGTATCCGAAGATGCACGGGAATGTGTATGTGATACCGCACCGTAGCCATCACCGCTCGGAAACCCCAATAGTTTCCTAGAGTCGGATCAGCCCATGGTGCGGACAGGGACGTCCAAACAATTAAGAAGCCACAAGGCTAAGAGGAATATGAAGAGAGACAAAATCTTGGAGTTATGAGTCTTACCGGAGTGCGGGGTTAGATTATCGCACTGCCGGAAGAGAAGAATATATTACAATATGTAATGAAGAAAGTGTCTCTAATCATTTTGAACTTATCCTATCGAATTGAATAGAAGAGGTTTAGTCAGTAGCATGCCGGGCTAAACAGAGTTATAGCACGGACAGCGACCTCAGTGAAAAATTGTTGGTGGCGGGAGAAAGTGCTGCATATATAGATGTTGCTGTATAGTGTTTCCTACGTGCACTACATTCCTATGTTTTCTATACTTAAGCAAAACAAGTTAACGGATGGCCACTGGCCATATACATAAATAATCTAACCAGAACAAACAATACGGTGGCAATGATTAAGATATATATATAGTAATACAGGTTGATGAACCTACTATAGTGCGGCTAGCAACACATTAAGGAAAATGAAAATAACTATTTAACAAATACAGAAATTATAACTATTGGTCCTAAGACTGTTATGGTTCCTTTTAGTCATCGGAACAATTATTACGTATATGAGATAATTAACAAAACCATTATAGAGAAATAATTAAACGGTGAAGTATAGTTACTTGAATACTTGGTAGTCATTCCCAAGTTAAGCTACCGTGTCACTGAAATTGACTCGTAGATCTGTAGTCGACGTGAGATGATGCGCTCTCCGGAAGCGGGAAAGTTCCCACAGGCTGGTTCCCGCAGGCTGGTTCCCACAGCCTGGTTCCCGCAAGCTGTTGTCCGCAAACAAGATTCCCGCAAGAATGTCCATGGTGGGGTGGGGATGGGGGTCATCGCACAGCACTGTAAGCCTATTCAGAATGTCTAACGAACAGTTAGCAAAAGATACGATAGTACTACGTAGTGAAGAATGTTCCCGAACATCGATGGTATGGATGGAAAGTGTAAACAACCCGGTCAGTAGCGGGGGTTGTCAGATGCAGATGAAGATACAAAACAAAGCCTCACAGTGCTGGGTACGTCAACCAGCTCTGAAGACACACCGGGCAGAGTTCACTTGCTACGGTCGAAAGTCAAAAGAACCCACACGATTAGTGCAGCGGCGTTTGAAATACCACTTTTAGGCGTGGGCGGCAGATCTGGCGAGTCATCCACCAAAGAACATCCTGCCTCTGCATCTGTAGATTCACATTATCAGGCCGCAAAGGCCTCACCGCAAGTTTGTGTTCCAAATGTAGATGTTGTATTCGTGAACGTTTTTATCAAAAGTTTCCAAACTACTCCCGTAAAAGGGGAGTTACAAAATTGTTTTAGTGCGGTGGATTGGAAACTGTACTCTACGGGATAAAAACCCGATGCATAGCGAATAAAGATGCGTGTCGCGCTTGATAATAGTTGGTACAGCTCCAACCTATTCGGCCCCTGGCCGAGGATGCTCTCGATCACTGGATCGCTTCTCCTTTTATACTCTCCATGACGTCACATGCGCAGGCTTCATCCAATCATCGTTCAAGCAACAGCCAATCAGCGCACAGCTAATAATAGCGTCGTCGAACGTTCTAGAACATTCTAGAATCTTTTCGTCCACGTGGTTATGACGTCAGGGCAATATTTTGAAGATAATCAAAAAGAGTTTTCCCTGGATAACTCAGCCATTTCTCAACTGATTTTGAAATGGTGTACAGATTTAGAAAGGCCGTTGGATTCTGGTCTTGATTAATGCCAGATTTAACGGGAACAGACAATCAATAAGAATTACAGTGTACCAGCTTGGTACACTATAAGAGCCATCCTTTCTAGGTCACAGCCATGTACTCCATAGAAACAGCGTACTGACGCGCGCATGCGCATAATGCATTTTAACGACCTTAGTCGTTTTTTGACACGCTCTCTCTCCCATAGGCCTATATACGCTTATAGCTCTACACAGAGGGGCGTGTTCAGGAAACGAATCCTAGACGGGCGGCGCGTACCCAGCTTAGCTGGTATGGCCGGTCCCTGACCGGTCGATCAGAACTACAGCATTACAACATTGGCGCAACTTTGGCTGTATCACTTGTTTGCCAACGTTAGGCCAACGTTGGGCCAGTATTTGAGATTTTGGGCTAAATCAAACAAAATCAACATAATATTGGAATTTTAATTTGTAAATTGTTAAATTATGCTCTCTAGTGTGCTATATGAAACATTTTCATAGATTTATGCCTGTTGGCTCAACATTGCCCCAATAACGTATTTCCAATGTTGGTCCAACGTTCGGCCGATGAGCAAAACTATGTTGGCCCAATGTAGTGGTAAATGTTGGGCCAATGTTGGGCCAATGTTTGCTTGCTATCAGGGCATGATATTGTCCAACACTAAGAGAAAATCTATGGTTTGAGTTTGAATAGATCAGAAGTAAAGAGAGACAACATATATGAGTAGCGGTGAGCATTTAGATAACCATAAGTTAGGGCAGTTAGGTCATGGTCAGATATGGGTGAAAGTAAGCCCAGGCGACATGTATCTTCGGAGAGTGACATGTATTTAAATCACAGGTTAGACAAGGAAATAGACATTGGGAATGTAATTACATTTATGGATATTCAGGGAGCAATCTTTTAGGACATTGAAGCTAGAACAGCGTAACCATTTCATGAGGAACTTCCATAAAAAGTAGGATCTTTGTGATATCAAACGTATTCTGTTGTGGCTTTTGAAATCAACCTGACTGGGAAACAAACAAGCATGATTACGGATTCGATGATGAGCATGACTGACACTGGTTTACTTATTACATCTACTAACTCTTTAAGCACTCTTGGATGAACTCTATCCGGGCTGCACGATTTGTCAATTGTTAACTGTGAGAGATTTTTACTGCGTCTTCAGTGATGAGAATCTCATCTATAAGGGGCTGTATACATATATATTGAAACAAGACTGGATTTGTTATTAGAAATTCTCTAATCTGGTTGACAATAGTGCTATCAATGGTGCTGAAAGTCGTTGATGTTTAGGGCAGCAACGGCTTCTAGTCTTAATGGTTTCAAATATTTTAGCTCAATTGCCACTTGTACAAATTTAAAGAGTGCATTTTGGCTGTTGTGAATTGAATAATTATCGAATAAATTTGCCTAAATTTTACGCTGAACGATGTTGGTGCCATTAATTCATAAATTATTAGTAATAATTTAGCAACATATCGGCATCATGTAATTGCGGTATGATCATTCAGCAACATGGGGTATCTGGCCGTATTGAGCGTATGGTTAAATCTTCTACGCTTGAATAATTCCTCGCTCGATCACGGTGGCAGTATAAGGGCCTAATGCTTTTATGCCCAATTCATAGGAAATCGAAATTTGGTCATCAAATCCGTGAATTAAGCGGTAGTTTGTAAGAATTTGGTTGCTGAATTACGTTGCTGAAAGTGTATGCGCTTATGACATTTAAAGATCAATTTTCCCGTTTATTGATTTTTGAAATCATTTGGGCTGGTGATCTTGGATTTTGGGCATGAGCCTTTAAAATACGAGCCGGGTCTTGCAGTATTCTGCTTTACATAAGATGTACGCTAATTCACTATTCCAGTCACGACAGCGTTTTTAGTTATTCTTCAATATTTCATGCTCCCGTGTTTATTTTGATAGTCAATGTTCAGAATATGGTTGCTCTTTCCCATAGCAACATCAAACAGCAACATTATATAGAGGAAATTATGGCCATTTCGTTTGGGCGATGTGACAAATTATGCATTTTGTAAATGTTGCAATGTATTAGAATCTGCATTCCTGTCAATTTAGCGTTGTCAGATTTTCCACATACATAACCCTATTAGCATATTACAGTCCGGTGTATTTGCACTCCGTACCAATGCCTAATCTATTGTTATGTTAATGTTTAAACGAGTGCGCCATCACAATGGTGATGTTTAAACCAGCAATCTTTTGATATGGTAATCTGACAATCTATTCACCTATTGTTATGTTAAAAATGAGCACTTCTTGCCAAGGATTTTCTACATGGGCGTCTGAATTGTTGGTGCATGCAACACTTTTTGGGTATAAATTACAGGTAAAAATTGGACTTAGGGTCAGACCTTGAATTGCCCTAGCTGGTGTTAGGCTCTGAACTCAGCGTAGTCTCTTAGTTGTTGTGCTAGTCGGAATTTCTGTCAGTTTTCTTAATACTTAGGTTACTAATACGCGAGTACGTTGCTCAGATAAAGTGTACATTGAGATATAATGTAGCTGTGATTTGAGTAGTGTAGTATTCCGTGTTGAGCTTTGGGCTCCACGAGGGATCTTTAATTTTGCTGTTTAGCATGTAATGATTCTTAATTCAAGTGCTCGCGTACTATATCATTTTTGGTTTATGGTTAGAAACTGGCAGCAATGAGGACTGGCATTTCAACCGATTGACGACTTCATAAGCCACTATGGCTTACTTCTAAAGAACAGGAGCTGATGTAAGTGTATAGTGTAAGTCTTATGGCTTAGTTAATAATATTCCCACTATCTAATTAACCACTTGCTTGATTAAATTCTAGAGTTCCTGTTTTTCTTAAAAATTAAGAACATGTCCTCCAGTAGTTGATATTATTCTGACTTCTGGATTTCTGAAACTACCCATTTGAGTCTGTAGCCATTTATATACCCGATTCCCCAAATTGTCTGTCCAGGTGACCATGATATTAGGTAAATCCAGTGCACTCCATGTTTGAGATCTCATAGTGGTAATAGTTGCTATTTCATATCACATATGATTCCTCTCGGCTACCCTTAGCAACCACTATCGATACTTGTACAATTTCTGATTTACTGTCTTGACAATGTGTAAAACTTGTTTCAAAGCCAGACAATCATGAAATTGTAAACATAGCTTCGCCAGAACCAAATAAAACTGCTAGTTCTTTTTACAGACGAGAGCAAATTTCATTAAAATTGGTATCTGCCAATTTCTATTTCATATAAGTCGACATTTGACCAGTTATCATTTAATTGTGGCTTTGTACTTGTAACCGTAATTCAGTATAAATGATCAGTTAACATTCAGTTCCCTTAGCAGTTAATAACTTGGAAACCTATTGACATTACAACTGTTTCACGGCTTATATCATTTAATTGAATCTTTGTAACCTTAATTTAGTATAAATGATCAGTTAACATTCAGTTCCCTTAGCAGTTAATAACTTGGGAACCTATTGGCATTACAATTGTTTCACGGTTTATATCACTTAATTGAATGATTGTAAGTTTAATTAGACACAAATGATTGGATAATTGTCTTAGCAGTTATAATACTTGGGAACTATTCATACTTACTACTGTTTACCAGCATAATGGCACCCATTTAATTTTAAGTTATTAAGTTCTGAAATAGGGCTTTTGTCAAATGCAATTCTTCCGTGGCAACAGAGCATACATTATAGCAGTTATTGAATTTCATTCACACTTACATTGGGAGTTAATCTTATGACCTGTCCTTACGCCGTATGTGTTAAACACGGAGCTATGCTAGGGTCAGGTCTTTATCAATTGCATTTCTACCTTGTCAGTGAATAATCCAAATTTGTATTTAATTATTCTTTGTGAAAGGAAATTATTAAGCCGCCACTACTGTGAATTGCCACTTCACTTTGGCTTTAATTTCCTGAAGCAATTTATGGCCTGTTCTTAATATTACAGTGTTACTATCACTGATCGTACCTTAGGTTCAGATCATTAACGAGTTAGCAACTCGTTAAATAGTAGTTTTTCTACTCTGTTTGGATTCCTAGGATCCATAATGCAACTGTGGTAATCCAAGGTAAAATCACTTAATGATTAATTTTCTGGCTTTAAGATAGAATCTTGTATTCCAAACAGTCTAGAATTGGCATTTGTTAATCGGCAAGATCCTGTCTTAGGCCACATAAGCTATCACACATAGGCATTCTAAAATAGACATTGTAGAGTAGATCCAAAATGGCGGAATATTCGCTAACAAACACTGTCCCCAGTGCATTAGAGCACCTTAGTGATGATGCATTTGCGCATCCTAGTACACACACCCCATTAGGAATTGAGATGCGACCTCAACACAGCATCTCAGAATCACATGTGACCTTTCGAGAAGGAGTCACTATATACGCTAAGGATCACTTTGAAGATGGGTATGACACTGATTACAGCAATGACGGCTGGAGTACTAATGAGGAAGATGCAAATTCAAATATTAGTTCTTTGGAAGGTTTCCAGGATAGTCACACTACTGGAGCTATTTTTCCTTCCAGTGATTTTTCTGTTCCTGCAAGTGATTTTTCTGTTCCTCCTTGTGGAAGTGTGTCTACCCCTTTGGTTGACACTCTTTCTCAGGTTGCTTCTGGACAGCAGCCGGCCCTCTCTTTTATGGACACTGCGGTGCCGATCCACTGTGAGTCTTCTGGTTATCCAGAGCCTCCTGGTGGTTCCTCTCCCCAGTCTCCTGTAGTGAGCGTGAGTGAGTTATACAAGATGAGGGAACGTGTGGATGAGTTAATTAACCAACTGTGTGATAGTCATGCGGAAAATACGGTTCCGAAGCCAAATCTGGGCTTGAATACGAATTTTCATTTTCATTTACAGAATCACCCTGTACTGTGCCTTCAAACAGCTTTTACGCGAGAGAAGCAGTCTTTGAATCTGAATTCAGAGAATGTAGAACCAAAGAATGCTTCTCAAATAACGGCTATGCGACCACCACCCTGTTTTTCTCAGTTAAATCGACTCCAGATTCAAACTCTGAACCACCACCAAAACTCGCTACAAATGGTGCCCGATGTGGGGCCCGAAAGAGTGCTGACCACCTTGGGGGGGGGGACAAACACCTATTACTCCTCAGGTTTTTTTCCTGAACCTGTAAGGGTGTCCAATGGCACCCAGACATACAAATCCACTGATTCAACTGTTGGAAATGTTGGTCATCGTCTTGATGGTGATAATTATATGTTCGCAGGAGTTGACCCAAGTCCAGCCTCAAATGATACTCGTTTGTTTACTAATTGTAGTCTAACCCAACAAAAAGATCAAATTGGTAATTATCGTATTAGTTGGGTAATGCCAGGAGCTGCTTTCACTCCTGGTTCAAGTGCCTTTGCAAAGCTTAATAATAAGAAAAGTAGACATCCTATTCCCACAAAATACCAAGGTCGTCCACAAGAACAAACTATAATGAGATCGGGACTAGGTCGGAAAGTCATGCTTCCACAAGATTTTTTTGGTGTAACTTCTTTAGAAGAATACTTAGTCCAGTTTGATATAATCTCAAATATTAATTGCTGGAGGGATGAAGAGAAAGGAGCATATCTAGCCTCCAAACTGAAAGGTGCTGCATTGAAGGTGTTAATTGATATGCCAACAATGAGTCGAGTCTCCTTCTATCATCTTGTAGCAGCGCTCCATGAACGCTTTGGGGATCCATTGGAAGCAGAAAATAGTAGACTGGCTCTTAGAAGTCTACATAGGGCACCAAAACAAACCCTACAAGAACTTGGTCAGACAGTGAGGAAAATGGTAGTTAAAGCTTATCCTACAGTTGATACTGTTACAAGAAATAGTATGCAAGTTGATACGTTCATGGAATCTCTGTCAGGAAATCCAATCCTAAAGGATAGACTATTTCAACTTAAATTGAGCAACCTTGCTGATCTCATTAGAGCAGGGCTCTGAATAGAAGGTTATCTACAGAGACAAAAACACATACAGCAAGAAATTCGCCCAGTGCAAGCTGTTGATAATGCATCGGAGCCTTCAAATGAAAATACTGAAAACCGACCAAAGATATCCGCACCATTAAACAAGAATCGACAACAGATGCAAAGATTAAAGGCAGGGTCAGAAGTTAAGCCTGACACAGCAGAGGCAGAAGTTAAGCCAGAAACTGCTATTTCTACTACTACTTCATCAGCAATTCAGCCTATTGCAAATGCTATCAATCCTACTGGTATTGCAGCAGAAGTGTCGCAATTACGTCAGGAGGTGGCTCAATTAACAAATTTAGTCAGAACTCAAATGAATGTGTACGCAGTTGATGCTGCCAAGGTAGAAGAGAGTGATGGCAAGTCATTCGCCCTACAGTACGAAGCAAGCTCAAAGGCATTCTCCCTCCACCCCATTGGTGGTGATGGGGTGGAGCTGCTCACAGACCTCAAGGATGTGACGAAGGCATGCCTGGGTCGCAACATAGATGGCCACAAGATCGTGTTTCGGTACGATTTCCCGAAGAGGAAGTACATCCTCGAGCCATTGATTGAGCTCTCGGATACAGATGTGTCAGACATCAACACCCTAAATACCGACCTCAGCTTTAATCTGGTCAAACCCTATTCGAGCGGTGCCCTGCCGATGGCCCGTGATGGCCTGCTATTGACCCTGGCAAAAAACCTGCAGTTCATATTTGAGAAGAATTAAGTGTGGTACTGCGCTGGACCTGGGGGTGACTGGCAAACATGGCTGCCCCTATATAGGCCTCCCGCACTTATTGACATAGAGGTTACTCCCCTCTCCACTGTTGTGAAAAAGGATGGGACAGTTTGAAAGCTCTACAGGTGGGGCTCATCCTTCCTCACCTACATAGGTGAAGGTGTCTCCCTGACGAGGGTGGCTCACCGGATCGGGGTTACAGGTGGAAAGCTCCTGCTGCGTCGTCCATTCGATGGACCAGAAGAAGCTGTTAGCCTCCAGGAGGCCACCCTACGGGTAGATGGGGTGTCACATGTCTCCAAAGTCAAGGGTGCTGTTAAACTGCTTCAGCGAGTCGGACTCACTAGCCCCCCAAACGACTCATATAGTCCTAGAGCTACGTTTCTTAACCGTCGGCAGAGTGAAACAGCTAGCCCCTGCCCCTGAGGGGATGAAGATCACTATCGATCCAGATGGAACAGGGCTCGATCTGGCACAGATATTTCTCGAGGGGTTCACTCTGTTCAGTTTAACTCTTCATATATAGCCATGATTCTCATCATACTGCTCGTGCTGGCGTCTACAGCAGTGGTACAGGGCGCTGAGTCTGCTATGATATTGGATGACAAGTGGGCCCACTTCCGGGATGACCCCCAGTACAATCCTTGTATCGACCACTTGCGGAGAAACATTTACGACCGCTTTCACCCATGTAAAGAGATTGAGTCTGTCTGCCACTTCTATGGGGTGGAGAGGGTAGGCCGTGGTTGTCTGCTGGAGACCCCTGCTCAGCACCAGATTCTCTGCATAACATGTGAACATGCCAGAGTCTGTCATGTTCACATGCTAATCACTTTAGCCTCCTCCCAAGTGAGCATTGTCAAGGTAGCTGGAAGCCCCTATGGGTGGTCCCATCATGCCGATGCGACTCTGGCAGAGACTACGTGTTTGTCTGAGCCTACACAGAATAGAGAGAGGCCGGCCACTGGCCGGTATCCTGAGGAGGTTCTCTCGGACAGGTGGGGTCCATCGATGTCCGGGAGAAATGATCACATGTCTCAAATTCCTATGCCATAGGGATTGAGAGGGTGGTGGGGGCTGCGGATCGCCGAATGGCGGCCAGTTGAGGGAGGTGGTATCATTTTACTACCACCCCTACTACTGAGAAAATTTTCATTAAAATTGGTATCTACCAATTTCTATTTCATATAAGTCGACATTTGACCAGTTATCATTTAACTGTGGCTTTGTACTTGTAACCGTAATTCAGTATAAATGATCAGTTAACATTCAGTTCCCTTACCAGTTAATAACTTGGGTACCTATTGACGTTACAACTGTTCCACTGCTTATATCATTTAATTGAATCTTTGTAACCTTAATTCAGTATAAATGATCAGTTAACATTCAGTTCCCTTAGCAGTTAATAACTTGGGAACCTATTGACATTACAATTGTTTCACGGCTTATATCACTTAATTGAATCATTGTAAGTTTAATTAGACACAAATGATTGGATAATTGTCTTAGCAGTTATAATACTTGGGAACTATTCATACTTACTACTGTTTACCAGCATAATGGCATCCATTTAATTTTAAGTTATTAAGTTCTGAAATAGGGCTTTTGTCAAATGCAATTCTTCCGTGGCAACAGAGCATACATTATAGCAGTTATTGAATTTCATTCACACTTACATTGGGAGTTAATCTTATGACCTGTCCTTACGCCGTAGGTGTTAAACACGGAGCTATGCTAGGGTCAGGTCTTTATCAATTGCATTTCTACCTTGTCAGTGAATAATCCAAATTTGTATTTAATTATTCTTTGTGAAAGGAAATTATTAAGCCGCCACTACTGTGAATTGCCACTTCACTTTGGCTTTAATTTCCTGAAGCAATTTATGGCCTGTTCTTAAAATTACAGTGTTACTATCACTGATCGTACCTTAAGTTCAGATCATTAACGAGTTAGCAACTCGTTAAATAGTAGTTTTTCTACTCTGTTTGGATTCCTAGGATCCATAATGCAACTGTGGTAATCCAAGGTAAAATCACTTAATGATTAATTTTCTGGCTTTAAGATAGAATCTTGTATTCCAAACAGTCTAGAATTGGCATTTGTTAATCGGCAAGATCCTGTCTTAGGCCACATAAGCTATCACACATAGGCATTCTAAAATAGACATTGTAGAGTAGATCCAAAATGGCGGAATATTCGCTAACAAACACTGTCCCCAGTGCATTAGAGCACCTTAGTGATGATGCATTTGCGCATCCTAGTACACACACCCCATTAGGAATTGAGATGCGACCTCAACACAGCATCTCAGAATCACATGTGACCTTTCAAGATGGAGTCACTATATACGCTAAGGATCACTTTGAAGATGGCTTTAACACTGATAACAGCAATGACGGCTGGAGTACTAATGAGGAAGATGCAAATTCAAATATTAGTTCTTTGGAAGGTTTCCATGATAGTCACAGTAGTGGAGCTATTTTTCCTTCCAGTGATTTTTCTGTTCCTGCAAGTGATTTTTCTGTTCCTCCTTGTGGAAATGTGTCTACCCCTTGGTTGACACACTTTCTCAGGTTGCTTCAGGACAGCAGCCCGCCCTCTCTTTTATGGACACTGCGGTGCTGATCCACTGTGAGTCTTCTGGTTATCCAGAGCCTCCTGGTGGTTCCTCTCCCCAGTCTCCTGTAGTGAGCATGAGTGAGTTATACAAGATGAGGGAACGTGTGGATGAGTTAATTAACCAACTGTGTGATAGTCATGCGGAAAATACGGTTCCGAAGCCAAATCCGGGGTTGAATACGAATTTTCGTTTTCATTTACAGAATCGCCCTGTACCGCGCCTTCAAACAGCTTTTACGCGAGAGAAGCAGTCTTTGAATCTGAATTCAGAGAATGTAGAACCAAAGAATGCTTCTCAAATAACGGCTATGCGACCACCACCCTGTTTTTCTCAATTAAATCGACCCCAGATTCAAACTCTGAACCACCACCAAAACTCGCTACAATATATATATATTTATAGGTTCAATTGCGAACACACTTCAGAAGAAGTGTTTCTTTCTCTGCAATACTTGTTTTAACTAGACTGTGATTATATTGGGTGTCTTGAGCTTGCTCTTCACGTATTTCCAGCATCTTTTAGGCTTGGACCTTGCATCTCTTGCTATTGAACTCTCATGCAAGTGTGCCTATTTTTCTACGCTCTATATGCTGATCCACAGATCTCGGAATCTGTTAAGCTGAATATATAGGATAAGGAATCAACTCCCGAAAGGCCTGCGGTCTAACAGACCTGATAGACGGGATTTACTCAACACAACAACAATAACTTGGGCTAAATCAATAAATGGTTGAAAAGTATTTCATTAAACCATTTCCTGTTCAAAGCAAGAAATGTCTACTATATCATCAAAGCAATGTCATTCCGTGATCATGACAATGTAAAACAAGCATTGGCCAAGCGTTTCTTGCAATGCATAAATATCCACCTGAAAAGTGTCTGTTAATACATGCAATATTTAGTTACCAGTTTTCGACAAATTGAAATTAAATATTTTTTCATAACGCATGCATTTGAAGTTTACACGCCTATTTCATATTATTAGCATATTTCATATACTACTATATATATAATACACTAGGTGGTCAACGGAGATCACGGAAGCACAGTACGCATGGACAAAAACAAAGCAAAAATCTTAGTTCTAAGCCTCGCCGTTCGGGATGATGGCGGCGTATCGTGTCCGTTATATCTGTCTAACACATCGACGCTGGTAGTGCATCGCTGCTACAAATTTTATTAACTTTACTTTTTTTTAAAAGTGAATTGTAAATGTTCCAAATGTTCTGACTATCGCTATCCTACCGCCATTTTGTCTTTAAAAAGTCGTCAATTCAGGCCGTGAAATGATTAAATATCGAATTGTATTGTCTAGAAAGCATGCTCACGATGTTCTAATAGTAGCCTAGTGAGAATTTAATACATTTTATCATAACATTTGTCTCAAAATCAGTTGATATAGACATTACTAAATTCGACACGACAATGTTCCTGGCTAATAGCAATTCTCATATCCCCTCTAAGACAAAATGAACCAGAAGTTTCAATTCGTCGGGAATGTTGGGAGTGTATATGTTCCGCGGCAAAATCTGTCATCAGTATACTTGTTTAATTATTAAATGTAGAGTGTACAGATTATGGTTGCACGATTATTCATTTTTCATAATCGCGATCATTTAAAAAAAAAAATCGCGATCATACGATTAATCATGAACTATATTAACTACGTCAATGCTGCTTAGAGGATGTTATTATGCTACTGCAGATTGTAAGATTATGGGTTAGGCACTTATGTATAGTACATACATCGACAGAATACGCCAGTTGCTGATTGCAAACAAGGAATGTATCAAGATTTTTCAAGCCGGAGAACGGAAGTTACCGTATTTCACTTAATTGTAGCCTATGCTCTAATAGAAGCCCACCCCCTAAGTTCGACATAGGAGCTCCAATGATTTCTTAGCAGTTTCAAAACGGCAAAACTCTGTATTAGAAGCCCACCCCCTAACTCAGCAGATTGTAGGAAAAATATTTTTAAGAGCAAATTTGTAAGAATAGCGTGTATAATAATAACAATCTGGCCTGATACATTTCCTGCCCCTCTAGAAGTCAATACAGGCCTCGGATTGGTAACTCTCGACCACCTAAAGATTAATACTAATAGTAGGCCACGTATGTTCAAGAAATAATAAAGTTTATTCCACACTTTTGTATGTCAAAATGCGCTTAAAACAGTCTTGGCGCGATTAAATAATTAAATAGCTTCCTTATAAATATATTTTAAGACCAAATTCATGTACCAAACAAGTACGGGAGAAAATGTGCATCAATTTTGTAGCGCCGATCAACATTAAATGACCCAAATTGAATTATTACGAACGACATTATAGCCGGCTTCTTAAGTTGGCGAGCCAGCGGCTCTCACGAGGGGAGGCGGCGTGTTCTCGCAAGATATTATACGCTAACGGGAGTTTATCAAACGGGTACCCGTTATTCAGATCAGTATAAAACTCAGTTCCTATCGCGCAATGATAATATATAGAAATTCCCGAGTTCCGAGTCCCCGATTCCAGAATATTTATATTCGAGTACTCGCTTTAAAACAAACTCTTCAATTGGAGGTGAATCACGTGATTTGTATTTTTTCGCGACGCCATTTTATATAAAATTGTGGATTCATTTTGATGTAATAAACGACGTTTATTAAAGGATACGTAATATTTAGGCGCTCAAATCAAATAATTTCACCTCCCCAGTGATGTTTTGAAGTACACATTAAACATAGGCATAGGCGGTGAGAATTTTTACGGGAGAAAATGCGTTGAATTTCCGTGGTATCAGTTTTAGAACTTTTTTGGGAAAACCCTTAGCGCATAACTATTCAGAGAATGGGGAACACGGAATAAGCGTGTGTGATTACAACAACAATGACAAATAGCGACCAAGTGAACAATGTTTATTCATCTAAAACTAATCATGAGTCAATACAAACAAATCAGTTATTTATTTAGTTTATTTAATCATTCACACATTCGGCTGACAGAGTTTCACAAGCGTAAAAGTGTTGACAAAAATTTCAACATGGCGATTACACGATTATTTCATTTTATAATCATCCACGATCATTTTGAATTATATAATCGCGATTAATCGAATAATCGAAAAATCGTGCAACCCTAGTACAGATATTCGCATTGGTTTAATCATTATACTATATTATATATGTAGTTTCCAAGCCATATACATACAAACTTTTTGGAAATTTTACTAAAGGAATAACTGGCTCGGTTATCAAGCCTGTCATTCTCCGATCAATACTCACCATTCTATTACTTCTGATAATAAGCTAGGAAGCTAGCTGGCTCTAGGAATCTAGACTTATAAAGCTTTACCGGTGCCTGGAACCGGGTACCCGGCTCCCAACAAACGGGTACCCATCAGCCAGTGAGGCTCATTCTTGTTTGCATGGCAACAGGAGCTACATGTTTTTTTCCAGTTGGATTGTCTTAGTCTTTTTCTTAAAGTTTCTAAGTCATTTCTGTGTTGTGATAGCTTAGTTATTTGCTCTCAAAGGATTATTGGATTACCATGAAAGGAGCCGTTGAAATCCAGGTTGTATATTTCTCCTTCGATCAATAATCACCATTCTGTTACTTCTGATATACAGCTGGCCTTGACAGCTGGCTCTAGGACTATAGACTTAGAAAGCTTTACCGACTCCTTGGAACCGGATACTTGGCTCCCAACTGCCGAGTACCCGTCTACCATAGAGCTCATTCTTGTTTGCATAGCAACAAGAGCTATACATGCTTTTTGCAGTGGAAAGATTGAGAAATAAAAATCTGTGATAGCTAGTGACTCTCTTGCAAGGATAATTGGATAATATGGATACCGCCGATGATAACCAGGTCGTATATTTCCGTATTATTCCATAGTTAAAAGACTTAGGTCTCTAAATTTCGTTGTGTCGCATGTTCCAATTTCTGACCCCAAATAATCTGGGACGTATTAACAACGAGATATGCCGGATGGTCGCCTTCTTTAACCCCAACAGGCGATCGGCAAATATGAAAATAGGTGTTTGCTACGGTATTTGTAACACGAATATCGGCTGACGTCGTTCTCCGTAAGATCCGAGCGGGTGACGCTGTGGTGCTCGAATGTTTATGTGAAGAAAATTTTTTCATTAATTCGAGCATCTTGTTCTGGGTGCTGCGTACTAAAAATGGTACCAGAAAACTTTGGAATGGTCAAGTTTTGCGTGTTATCACGATCTGTTTGCAATGATCGGTGGTTTCAAAATTCTTGATTAAGATGTGTGGTCTGCGGTTTTACCGTGTGCTACAGCAGTTTGTTTACATTTTGTTATTTCTTCACGTATGCCCGCTTCGTTCTTGTCGTCATAATCAATGCGATCTTTGCTGTAACGTTGCGGGGTGGGGTGCGGGAGGGTTACAGTTAATTTATGGTCAAATTATTTGAGAATTAATTGTCTGCCTTCCATCCGTGTCTCGTTCCGCTTGCTTATTGTAGGTTTGTGCTTATTTATAGGCCAAGCCAGCCCCGCCATCATGTGACGAGTGCCACAAGTTCGTACAGGTCCTATTTAAGGACCATGTCTGCATTAGATGTACTGCATGTAACCTTGATAGTAGGTGTAATGTGTGTGCAGTGTGGTCCGCGGATATGATGTTGAAGTTCTTTGCCCAGATGGATTTGGCTGGGTCTGACGCGGGGTCAGGCGGTCCGAGGCTAAACGTGGAGCATCCGGTTCGGCCGGTGGGGGGCGCTCCACGTCCTCAGCTGGAGGTGGCGGAGATGGCACCGCCGGCGTTGTTTGGTCCGGCTATGCAGGGTTTTCTGCATAGCATTCTGCCCGCACTGGTGTCGTCCCTGCTGCCGAAGGTTGTTGGGCAGTCTCTCCCCATGCTTGGTACGGACCCTGTCCTTGGACATGGTTCTGGACTGGTCACCGAGGGAGCCATCTCGCACGGCCCCCTGGCAGTCCCGTCGGGCTCCGGCTTGACGGATTCTGTCTCTCTGCGGCCACCTCCGGGTGGTCCAGTAGCAGTGGCTGGTCCGTCAGGCATGGGAGCCGTCCGCCAGGTCTAGTGACGACTCTTCGGGGTCTGAGGACGAGGAGGAGAGGTTACTGCGGCCTGTGATGCCACGGGTGGAGAAGATGGAAGTTGATTCCGTCCTGGACGGAACCGTCCTCCATCTGTCTGGCTTGGCACAAGCCAGGGCAGCGGCTCCGCCTGTGGTTGAGGCCAATCTGGTACCGGGCACCTATCTCACCTGGTCCGGCGGTCAGACGTGGGGTGCCGTTGGCGCCCGTGTCTGGCCACGGTTCCGCGTCTGCTATGGGTCCGTGCGGGCCTACTCCATGGACTGGTGTGTTCCATGGGGTGGCGGCGGAACCGTATGGTACCGGAGTGCCTGGCGTGTCAGCCGCGGCTCCTAGTCGGGATGCCATGGCTGGTAGGTCCGTGAATGCGTCAACGGGTGACGTGTTCACAGGTGTGTCCTCCTCGGAAGTAGACTGGTCGGAGGCTCTGGCTTGGCTAGCCAGGGTTGACCCGTCGGTGGTTTCGGCCGAGGAGGATGCGCCCCGTCCATCGGTTGCATCGATTAGGACGGGGATCTTGCCCGCAGCCCGCGTTGGACTGGATCCATGGTTTACCGAGTTGTTAGAGGCTATTTTTAGCAAGCAGCTCATGACCAAGGGCCAGCTCCCTGCGGCCTCCAGGGAGGTGCGGGCAAGGTGTCGTATTCCACGGGAGGGAATATAACAGGTATGGTGTGGTACCATTGGTTACGGAGGATGACCGATGGGTTCTGGGTGTCCAGAGTGCCGGAGCGGGTGGCCCCGGTCCGGCACTGGTGGACAAGTCCCAGGCACACCATGAGGAAGTCCTGTCCCTATGCGATGAGTGTGTGAGGGCAGCTATGAGTGCTGTCAACCACTCTTATCGCCTTCTTCAGTCGGTGTGTGCTGAAGCGGGGCAGGCCACCCTGTGCCACCTGTGGCGCTTTCGTGCGTAAATGACGGCCTTGTGCTGTCTATGGACGCGCTGGCAAGGGTGCAGGCGCGTGTTGCAAAGTCCAGGAGGCATATGGTTCTTCACCATATGCGTCCGGCTACGGCCGTCAGGGAGCGTCTTCTTGGGACGCCCCTGACAGGTCCTAGCATTTTCGGTAGCCAGGCACGGGCCATCCTAGAGGACACTGCTAGCATTGCGCAGAATCGGTTGGCGGTAAACTTACAGCTGGAGCTAGTGCGGAAAGCGCACGCACTAGGGGCTGTAGGGAAGCCATTGACTGTTCAACCTTCCAAGAAACAGAAGAAGCATAAAGGCAAGGCGAAAGCTAAGCCTAGTGCGGCTTCTGCTTCGTCTGCATTTTCTCAGCCGCCGGCGAAGAAAGCCAGGAAGGTTGTAGAGGCCCCTACCCTCCCCAATGTTGCTCCGGATCACCCTAGAGGCGGGAAGGGCAAGGGGAAGGGTAAGTCCTCAAAGGGCGGAAAGAAGGGAGCGGATCGTACCTGAGGGTACGAGAGCTCCCTTCGTATCCGCCTGGACCGCACCTGTGCGACAGGAACAGCGGTGCCAGTTAGACCTGCCGAGCCAAGACCGAAATGGTTCTCTCTCTCTCGTTACGAAAGGGGGGGGGGGAGAGCGGACCGCGAGCCGGACAATCCCGTTAGGCATCGAGGCATCTATAGTGGGTGGAAGGCTCATGCGTTTCGTCGAGGCTTGGCAAGGTGTGACGTCAGACAGTCTGGTCCTGGGATGGTTATCCCAGGGATACATGCCGGAGTGGTGGGACTTTCCGCCACAGAATCTGTCTTTGGCACCTGTCTGGACACCCGTACCAAGGGAACCAGACAAGTTAGAAGCCATTCAAAACGAAGTGTCAGGTTTGCTTCTGAAGGGAGCAATAAAACCAGCAAACCAGAACACTCCAGGCTTCTATTCAAATATGTTCCTTGTCCCCAAGAGCATGCGGGGGGGGGGGGGATGGAGACCCGTACTCAATCTCAGGCCATTAAATTGGTTTATCCATACGGCTCGGTTCCAGATGGAAACGCCGAGGTCGGTAATGGCAGGATTGAGGAAGGGAATGTGGTGTGTATTGATCGATCTGAAAGATGCATATTTCAACATTCCAATGAACATGAGTTGTCACAGGTTTCTGAGATTTGCGTTTCAGAATCAAGTATGGGAGTTTATTGTTCTCCCGTTTGGCCTGTCGACAGCTCCAAGGGTTTTCACAAGAGTGGTCCTTGCGGTGACAGCGTTTCTCAGAAAAGAGAACATGGCGCTACACACCTACATAGACGACTGGCTGATCAAAGCAGACTCGGCAGCCAGGTTGGACGTGGATACTGCTCTGACTCTGAAGTTACTTTCAGATCTAGGCTGGATAGTCAACAAGGAGAAATCCGAGTTGACATCCACTCAACATTTCGTTTATTTGGGGATTCGATCTTGAGGAGGGCAGGGTTTACCCATCAGAGCCCAGAGTGGTGTCTCTGTTAGCCATCCTCAAGAGTTTTCGAGTGGGAAACCACATTCAGGCGAGGCGGTTCCTTCAGATGCTGGGCATGATGGTCTCCATGGAGCAGGTGATCCCGTACGCTGCTCTAATGCGAAGACCTATCCAGTTGTATCTGATGTCTCTGTGGAAACAGAGAACAGAACCCCTGTCAAAACTGGTGCCAGTTTTGGAGCCGATAATGTCGCATCTTGTATGGTGGAAAGAGCGTCAGAATCTCCTAGTAGGGGTTTCGCTGCACCTACCCCACCCCCAGCTATCCGTGTACACGGATGCATCGCTGGAGGGGTGGGGGGCCTGCCTGGGAGAGCACCAGGTCTCTGTCACATGGACTCTCCAGGAGAGTCAGCTGCATATCAATCTGTTGGAAATGATGGCAGTGGAACTGGCGTTGGAAGAGTTTCTTCCAATGATCAGAGGCACGGTGATATTGATACGGTCAGACAATTCGACGGTAGTATCATACATAAATCGCCAAGGCGGGACCGGGTCACCCACGCTGTGTATCAAAGTGTGGCACTTGATTCAATGGTGCAGGAATTACTCGGTTGTTTTGAAAGCAGCTCACATTCCTGTGCGATTGAACATTCTGGCGGATGCTTTGTCTCGCAGACAGAGAATTCTGCCAACAGAATGGTCCCTCAACCCTCCAGTTCTACGAAGGATCTTCGAGCATTGGGGCAAACCCAACGTGGACTTGTTCGCCACAAGGGAAAATGCTCAAATCATGACTTATGTCTCGCCGATTCCACCCACCATTCTTCTGCCGAAGGTATTGGTGAAGATCAGGGAGGAACCGTGTCTGGTCCTGCTAATAGCGCCGTATTGGCCCAGCAGGGCGTGGTTCACGGATCTGCTAGATCTGCTGGAGCAAAACCCAGTGCAGTTGCACGAGATTCTGAACATAATCTCCCAGGTCAAGGGACGCTTCCTACACGAGCATCCCGAAATGTTCAAATTGACTGCGTGGATGTTATCAAACAATGTTCCACGTCGGAAGGCTTTTCTCGACAAGCTGCTGATTTCATCGCGGCTGCGAGAAGGAGGTCAACCTTCAAGTCTTATAACAACACGGTTAACAGATTTGCAGACTGGTGTGAAGAAAAGGGTATTGATGCCTTTCAATCCACTATTCAGCAAATAGCAGACTTTCTCTGTGAGCTGTTCTTTTCAGGACTAGCTCCCGTCACAATTGCTGGATACAAGTCAGCATTGGCATCAGTTATCCCTTGTCTAGCCAACAGGGATAGTCTAGAGGTGGCCCAGTTAAATGTGATGGTGAAGGGAATGAGCAATCTCCGACCGAGACAACCGGTAGTCATTCCAGCCTGGAGTCTATCTTTAGTGCTTAATGTACTGGCCAAGCACCCTTTCGAGCCATTGCGTTCGGCTAGTCTAAAGCATTTGACTCTAAAGGCGGTCTTTCTATTGGCAGCTTCCTCAGCTAGAAGGCGCAGTGAGATCCATGCGCTTTCGGCAGAGAGGTACCGATTTATTCTCTCCGGAGAGGGTCTGCGTCTTCTCCCAAGAGCAGAGTTTATGTCAAAGAATCAATCTTTGAGATATCCCGGCAAACCGATCATAATACCGAAGTTAACAATGTTTGATCGTGATGCCAGTGTCTGGTGCCCGGTCCGTGCTTTGACTAAGTACAGGAAACGGACTGACTCGTTACGGTCGAACGATAGACATCTATGGATCTGTCATAAGAAGCCTTATGGCGCCGCATCCATGGATACTATCTCTCGTTGGGTAGTCGAATGCATTCAGACTACTCATGAGATGGCAACTGGGCCCCAGGTGCAAGGCGCAAGGGCACTCGATGTTAGAGGAATAGCCGCATCGACCACCCTTTACTGTGGTATTCCGTTAGAGGACATCATGGCCTTTGCACAATGGCACTGTGAGTCCTCATTCACGGATTACTATATGAGTGATGTGTCAGACTCGGCCAATCCACTCGCTTTAGCTGTTTTGAAACGATAGTTAAGTGACCACACTGCTCTTCTCCTTTTTTTCACTTTGGTAAGAAAAGAATTGAAAAGCAGACATGGTCGAGCGAGAGGATGACAATCAGATTGTGTCACTGATGGCCGGACCAGTGAATGGTTGGAGGCGGTACGTCTGGAGTCCATTTATCACGAGGTAATTCAAGATTGAGTTTTTTGTATTATGTCTATATATCATGTTCATTCATGTTATATATTCATGCTCATTCCCAGGCTAATACATGTGTATATGCAAGGAGCAGTCAGCCCTCTTGGCATATTTGTGTTTTCAGGCGAGATACATGTTCGTGAGTTCTCTCCCTTTTCTTAGGAGAAAAAAAAGGGGGGGGGGCAGTGATGAGAATGTGATTCGGTTCCGTTAACTTGACGGTCCTTTTTAGGTCTCCATTAGTCAAGTTTTTTAAGTCTAACTCTTTCTCCAAGGGGCAAAAGTAGCATTTATGGCTTGCCCCTTCCCACCAGGTTACTGACCAAATCTGGTGTATATCAGAAGTAACAGAATGGTGAGTATTGATCGAAGGAGAATGCAGGAAATGTAAATTTCCATTTCTCCGAGATCTAACAATACTCACCATTCTGTTACGGACCCAGCCTCCCAGCCCCACGGAGGCAAGCCATGAGTTTCTCTTCTTTGGTGGCTATGCAAACAATATGAGCTTCATGGTAGACGGGTACTCGGCAGTTGGGAGCCGAGTATCTGGTTCCAAGGAGTAGGTGAAGCTTTCTAAGTCTATAGTCCTTGAGCCAGCTGTCAAGGCCAGCTGTATATCAGAAGTAACAGAATGGTGAGTATCTCGGAGAAAGGGAAATTTACATTTCCTGCATTCCATGTTATTCCATGGTTGTAAAAGACTTAGGTCTATAAAAATTCGTCTGTGTCGCATGTTCCAATTTCTGACCCCGAATCTGGGATGTGTGTTAACAACGAAATATACCAGATTGATCGCCTTCCTTCACTCCAGGCGATCGGCAGATATGAAAATTGGCTGACGTCGCTCTCCGTATTATCTGAGTGGGTGACGTCACACCCGAGTTATCTCAGATTTTTATGTGAAGAAAATGATTCATTAATTCGCGAATCTGATTCTGAATGCTGCATACTTTATTGGTGCCAGAAAAACTTTTAGTGTTATCATGATCTGTTTGCAATGATCAGTGGTTTCAAAATTCTTGATTAAGATGTGTGGTCTGCGGTTTTACCGTGTTTTACAGCAGTTTGTTTCATTTTGTTGTTTCTTCACATATCATTTTAGCCTTCGTTAGGAGTATAATTTATATTGATTAGTAAATATACCCCGAATGCTATGCGATATGGTTCCTGGTTCAAATTATACATCCGTTAGGATCAGTGTAGGGGTGTATCATGTCCGCTTCGTTCTTGTCATCATAATCTATGCAATCTTTGCTGTAGCATTGCAGGGTGGGGTGCTGGAGGGTTACAATTAATTTATGGTCAATATATTTGAAAATTATTTGTCTACCTTCCGTTTCATTTTCGTTCCGCTTGCTTATTGTAGGTTTGTGCTTATTTATATGCCAGGCTAGCCCCGCCATCATGTGACGAGTGCCACAAGTTTGTGAAGGTCTTGTTCAAGGACCATGTCTGCTTTAAGTGTGCCAAATGTAATCTTGATAATAGGTGTGACGTTTGTGCGGTGTGGTCGTCCGATATGATGGTCAACTTCCTTTCCTAGAAGGACTTGGCAGGGTCCTTGGCAGGGGTCAGACGGTCCGAAAGTAAATTGTGGAGTGTCCGTTTCGGCCCCTGGGGGCGCTCCACGTCTGCAACCGGAGGTTGCGGAGATGGCACCTCCGGCGTGGTTTGGACCTGCTATGTAAGGCTTCTTGCGTAGCATCCTTCCTACGCTGGTGTCATCCCTGCTACCGAAAGTTGCAGGGCAGTCTCTTCCCGTGCTTGGTACAGACCCTGTCCTTGGACAGGGTTCTGGACTGGCCACCGAGGGAGCCATCTCATAATTGTGTATTATGTTTATAAACCATGATCATTCATCTTATATATTCATGCTCATTCCCAGGCTTATGTGTGTCAAGAGCTGTTAAACCCTCTGCACATTTGTGTTTCAGGCGAGATGCATGCTCCTGAGTTCTCTCCCCTTTTTAGGAGAAAGGTGGTTGGGGGAGAGCGGTGATGTGAATGTGATTCGGTTCCAAACTTGTCGGTCCTTCTAGGTCTCCGTGTGACAAGCTTAAGTCTAAGTTCTTTCTCCAGGGGCAAAAGAGGCTTTATATGGCTTGCCCCTTCCAGGTCACTGACTAAATCTGATGTTATCAATAAGTAATGTAATGGTAAGTATTGATCGAAGGAGAATGAAGGAAATTTCAATTTCCCTTTCTCCGAGTTCTAACAATACTTGCCATTATATTACGGACCCTGCCTCCCAACCCCACGGAGGCATGCCATGGGTTGTTCTCTTGTTTGGTAGCTATGCAAATAATATGAATGGCTATGGCAGGTACCCGGTTCCAGGGGTCGGTAGGGCTTTCTAAATCTAGATTCATAGAGCACAGCTTCAGGGTAGCTGTATTAATAAATATGTAATCTAATGGTAAGTATTGTTGGATCTCGGAGAAAGGGAAATTGAAATTTCCTTCATTCTACCATTTTGGAGTCATTGATTTCAAAAAAAATTTCAATTTATCCGTTTGAAGATTAAGTTGAGTCATCATTTCTGCAAAATGGCTCAAATGAAATCTGTTATTACTAAGTTATGAGTATTTATAAGATTTTATACACTGCCTGAATAGAAGTCAAAACCCAAGGGAAGTAATTCACTACTTTCAGTTTGCTAAAGGCATATATGAGTTATCTCCCTTATTATGCTTAAAGCTACAAAAGATGAGGGAGATAATCATACAAAATAATACAAGTACATGTAATATGAATTGTCTACCTTGAATTCCCACTTCAAGGATATAGATAGAAATAGATATTTTATGCTCTTGAAACTTGATGATCTCAACTTTGAAATAATCATACGTTAATCTGTTAACTTATTTCTGTTAGAGCCAGTCATAAAATAAACAGCCAGGTATGTGGTTTTTCGTGTTCAAAGTGTCAAATGTTGCCTTGGTCAGCTAAGATTCCCATTTACAACAGAATGATAAATAGGTCATCTGGAATGAACATTTACGAGAGTAAGTTATTAAGTTTTAATTAATAGGACTTTAGCCTGGACCTGCTCCCAGGGGTTTGGACTTTGGGGTGAAGGGCCGGGTGGGTTTTTTGGTGTTTCCCCCTCCCCTTCCCCCAACCCCAAAGTTTTGAATGGCGTGAGGCTCGGTCTCACTGAACATCGCTTGTATTCCTGGAAGTAAATACATGTATGTATGCTCTGCTGGCAATGAAGCTATCTTGTTTTTATTGACGAAGCAGGGCCTGTTAACCCTTTAACACTCATATCTGCCAAAAACAGCTTCTGCCGTGGTTTTAAGAAATGTCCATTTGCGGATCAAGTGAAGATTATTTTTGAAAATTTACCACTGGAATAACAGGCTCGATAACTGAGCCAGTCAGTCATCCCAGTGGTAAATATTCAAAGATCATCTTCTCCTGGTCTGCAAATGGACATTTTCTATGAGAAAATTGAAATTTTCTTGAACAGATTTGAGTGTTAAAGGTTTAAATGACTATTCAAAAAAGTAAACATCACAAGAGGAGCAATTGCCCCCAGACATCTTGCCCCCTGCAGGCTACAGTCTGGATTAAGTAATAATTCTTAATGACTCATCTACAATGTACATTGTATAAAAATGAAGCCCTTGACGATGAAGACTCGAGATCTTTAAAAGTGATAAGACGGTAAGGCAATGTCAGAGCATCTTATTTAAATATTGAATGTGTCAGCGGGTATGCAAACCAAGGCAATAGACAAGTTTGGCAACTTAGCTACAAGGACCTAATTGTCATAGGGTTCTGAACTTGTATACAGAAATCTGATTGGTCAATCTTTCTGGTGGCCATGTTGGACTTTCCAAAAAGCCAACCTTTGCTTTAAATTGGGCGAGGTCAACCAAACTTGACTCAGGTGGCAGTGGACTTCTAAACATGTACGTGTACATACAGAAATTTGATTCGTCAAATTTCTCAGCAGCCATTTTAGGTATTCCAGAAATCTGAAAATCTGTTTCAAGACTAGTTACTACTTATTAACATTTAGACTGTCTTCAATTAAACTTGACAGTTGGCTGAAAGGCTGTTAGTGTGGTATGCTTGTGTTCTAGGTGAATGCCACATGCTCTTGTGGCTCTTGTTATACAGATGTGTTCGAAAATGAATTTTCTGCTGGAGTGGTGTGGGCCACAAGGGTTAATGCTTACCACACTGAAGTCAATATTCTATATTTTAATGTGTCAGTAGCAAAGAAACTGGTGCATATTTTTCAACAATTTTGGTGGACGATGTTGCTGTCTACAATCTACCACCAAATTTGTTGCAAAATTAACACCAGTTTATTTATTAATTTAATTTGAAAATTTAAAATTTTGTCATCAGAGTGGTACGGGTAAGTGGTAAGAAGATGGTAAAGTCTCTATATTGGGTGAAAAATACTGACATTCTAAAAACAAAATCAAACTTGAGAAATGTGTCCAGAAGCGAATATATATATATATATATATATATATATATATATATATATATATATATATATATATATATATATATATACCACCCTTTGCAGTGTATCTATGTTAAGAGCTCACCTGGCCAGAATGGCCAAGTGAGCTTATGGCATGGTGACCTTCTCCTTCGATCAATACTCACCATTCTATTACTTCTGATACAAGCTATCCTGGATAGCTGGCCCTAGGACTATAGACTTAGTAAGCTTTACCGACTCCTGGAACCAGGTACTCGGCTCCCAACTGCCGAGTACCCGTTTGCCATGAAGCTCATTCTTGTTTGAATAGCAACAAGAGACGCATGCTTTTTTGTGCAGTTGGAGTCTTGAGTTTTATTTAAGTCTTTCTGTGTAATTCTGATAGCTTTGTGTGCTCTCTAAAGAATATATTGGATTACCATGGATGGAGCCGATGATAACCAGGTCGTATATTTCCATGTTATTCTATAGTTAAAAGACTTAGGTCTTCAAAATTGTGTCTGTGTCGCATGTTCCAATTTCTGACCCCGAATCTGGGACGTGTGTCAACAACGAAATATGACAGATTGATCGGCTTCCTTTAACCCCAACAGGCGATCAGCAGATATGAAATAAGGTGTTGGCTTTATGGTGTTTTAACACAAAAATCGGCTGACGTCGTTCTCCGTAAGATCCGAGTGGGTGACGTCACATCCGTGTTGTCTCAGATTTTTATGTGAAGAAAATGTTTCATTAATTCGCGCATCTGATTCTGGGTGCTGCGTACTGTATTGGTACCAGAAAAACTTTGGAATTTTCATTTAAAGTTTTGCATGTTATCACAATCTGTTTGCAATGATCGGTGGTTTCAAAATTCTTGCTTTAGATGTGTGGTCTGCGATTTTACAATGTGCTATATCAGTTTGTTTACATTTTGTTGTTTCTTCACATATCGTTTTGGCCTTCGTTAGGAGTGTAATTTATATTGATTAGTAAATATACCCCGAATGTTATGCGATATGGTTCCTGGTTCCGTTATACATCCCTACGGATCAGTTTATGGGTGTATTTTGCCCGCTTCGTTCTTGTCGTCATAATCAATGCGATCTTTGCTGTAACATTACGGGGTGGGGTGCGGGAGGGTTAACATTTAATTTATGATCAAATTATTTGAAAATTAATTGTCTGCCTTCCATTCCTGTTTCGTTCCGCTTGCTTATTGTAGGTTTGTGCTTATTTATAGGCCAAGCCAGCCCCGCCATCATGTGATGAGTGCCATAAATTTGTGAGGGTTCTGTTCAAGGACCATGTCTGTTTTCGTTGTACAAAATGTAATCTTGACAGTAGGTGTAACAATTGTGCAGTGTGGTCGTCCGACATGATGGTCAAGTTCCTTGCCCAGAAGGACGTGGCATGGTCTGACGTGGGGTCAGGCGGCCCGAAAGCAAATGGTATACGTCCATTTCGGCCCTTGGAGGCATTCCACGCCTGCAACCAGAGGTTGCGGAGACGGCACCACTGGCGTGGTTTGGTCCTGCTATGCAAGGCTTCTTGCATAGCGTTCTGCCTACGCTGGTGTCGTCTCTGCTTCCAAAAGTTGTGGGGCCCTCTTCCTGTGCTTGGTTCAGACCCTGTCCTTGGACAGGGTTCTGGACTGGCCACCGAGGGAGCCGTCTCATACGATTCCATGGCAGTCCCGTCGGGCTCCGGCCTGATGGGTTCTGTCTCTCTGCGGCCACCTCTGGGTGGTCCAGTAGCAGTGGCCGGCTCCACGGTTTCCTCGTCTAGTGATGACTCTTCGGGGTCTGAAGACAAGGAGGCCGAGGAGGAGAGATTGCTTCGGCCTGAGATGCCACGGATGGAGAGCATGGAGGTCGATTCCGTCCTGGACGGAACCGTCCTCCATCTGTCTGGCTTGGCGCAAGCCAGGGCAGCGTCTCCGCCCGTGGTTGAGGCCACTCTGGTACCGGACACCGGTCCCGTGATGGATAGTTTGACGCCAACCGACACAGTGAGGGGTGTGGCTGGCTAGGTGTGGTACTCACCTATCTCGCCTGGTCCGGCGGTCAGGCATGGGGTGCCATTGGCGCCCGTGTTTGGACACGGTTCCTCAACCGTTATGGGTCCGCACGGTTTTCCGTGCGGGCCTACTCCATGGACTGGTGTTTTTCATGGGTGGCGGCGGAACCGTACGGTACCGGAGTTCCTGGCGTATCAGCAATGGCTCCTACATATAGCCTGGAGGCTGTTGCTGGTAGGGCCGTGATCATGTCAATGGGTGACGTGTTCACGGGAGTGTCCTCCTCGGAGACAGATTGGTCTGAGCCTCTGGCTTGGCTAGCCAGGGTAGACCCGTCTGTGGTTTCGACCACGGCCGAGGATGCACCCCGTCCATCGGTGGCATCGATTAGGACGGGGATCTTGCCTGCATTCGGTCTATTGGACTGGATCCAAGGTTTATGGAGTTGTTGGATGCTATTTATAGCAAACAACTCCTGACCAAGGGCCAGCTTCCTGCGGCCTGCAGGGAGGTGCAGGCGAGGTGTCGTATTCCACGGGGAATATGCTGGGTATGGTGTTGTCCCGACGGTCACCGAGGATGACCGCTGGGTGCTGGGTGTCCAGAGTGCTGGAGTGGGTGGCCCCTCCCCGGCACTGGTGGACAAAGCTCAGGTACACCATGATCAAGTCCTGTCCCTATGTGATGAGAGGGTGAGGTCAGCAATGAGTGCTGTTAACCACTCTTATCGCCTTCTTTAGTCGGTGTGGGCTGAAGCGGGTCAGGCCACCCTGTGCCACCTGTGGCGCTTTCGTGCGTTAATGATGGCCTGTTGCTGTCTATGGATGCATTGGCATGGGTGCAAGCACGTGTGACGAAGTCCAGGAGGCAGATGGTCTTTGACCATATGCGTCCATCTACTGCCGTCAGGGAGCGTCTTCTTGGGACGCCCCTGACAGGCCCTAGCATCTTTGGTGGGCAAGCGCGGGCCATCTTAGAGGACACGGCCAGCATCGCGCAGAATCGGTTGGCGGTTAATCAGCAGCTAGAGCTAGTGGGTCAAGCGCATGCACTAGGGGCTGTAGCCAAGCCGCTAACCGGGCAACCTTCTAAGAAGCAGAAAAAGCACAGAAGCAAGGCGAAAGCTAAGCCTAGTGCTGCTTCTGCTTCTACTGGGTCTTTTCAGCCGCCACCGGCGAAGAAGGCCAAGAAGGTTGTGGATGCCCCTACCCTCCCCAGTGTTGCTCCTGATCACCCGAGAGGCGGGAAAGGGAAGGGGAAAGGTAAGTCCTCAAAGGGTGGAAAGAAGGGAGCGGATCGTACCTGAGGGTACGAGGGCTCCCTTCGTATCTGCCTGGACCGCACCTGTGCGACAGGAACAGTGGTGCCAGTTAGACCGGCCAAGCCTAGACAAAATGGTTCTCACTCTCTCGTCAAGAGAGGGGTGGGAGCGGATCGTGAGCCAGACACCCCCATTAGGCATCAATGCGTCTATAGTGGGTGGAAGGCTCATGCGTTTCGTCGAGGCTTGGCGAGGTGTGACGTCAGACAGTCTGGTCCTGGGATGGTTATCCCAGGGGTACATGTCAGGGTGGTGGGATTTTCCACCACAGAGTCTGTCTTTGGCACCTGTCTGGACACCCGTACCAAGGGAACCAGACAAGTTAGAAGCCATTCAAAACGAAATGTCAGGTTTGCTTCTGAAGGGCGCAATAAAACCAGCAAACCGGAACACTCCAGACTTCTATTCAAACATGTTCCTTGTCCCCACGAGCACAGGGGGATGGAGACCCGTACTCAATCTCCGGCCATTAAATTGGTTTATCCATATACCTCGATTTCAGATGGAAACTCTGAGGTCGGTAATGGCAGGATTGAGAAAGGGAATGTGGTGTGTATCGATCGATCTGAAAGATGCATATTTCCACATTCCAATGAACAGGAGTTGTCACAGGTTTCTGAGATTTGCGTTTCAGAATCAAGTATGGGAGTTTATAGTCCTCCCATTCGGCCTGTCGACAGCTCCACGGGTTTTCACCAGAGTAGAGTGGTCCTTGCGGTGACAGCCTTTCTCAGAAAAGAGAACATGGCGCTTCACACCTACATAGACGATTGGCTGATCAAAGCAGACACATCAGCCAGGTTAGAGGTGGATACTGCTCTGACTCTGACGTTACTTTCAGATCTAGGCTGGATAGTCAACAAGGAGAAATCCACTCAACAGTTCGTTTATTTAGGGATGCGATTCGATCTCGAGGAGGGCAGGGTTTACCCATCAGAGCCCAGGGTGGTGTCTCTGTTAGCCATCATCAAGAGTTTTCGATTGGGAAACCACATTCAGGCGAGGCGGTTTCTTCAGATGCTGGGCATGATGGTCTCCATGGAGCAGGTAATCCCGTACGCTGCTCTGATGCGAAGACCTATCCAGTTGTATCTGATGTCTCTGTGGAAACAGAGAACAGAACCCCTGTCAAAGCTGGTGCCAGTTTTGGAGCCAATAATGTCGCATCTTGTATGGTGGAAAAAGCGTCATAATCTCCTAGTAGGGGTTTCGCTGCACCTATCCACCCCCAGCTGTCCGTGTACACGGATGCATCGCTGGAGGGATGGGGGGGTGCCTGCCTGGGAGAACACCAGGTCTCGGGCACATGGACTCTCCAAGAGAGCCAGCTGCATATCAATCTGTTGGAAATGATGGCAGTGGAACTGGCATTGGAAAAGTCAGGGGCAAGGCGATATTGATACGGTCGGACAACTCGACAGTAGTATCATACATAAATCACCAAGGCGGGACCATGTCACCCACACTGTGTATCAAAGTGTGGCACTTGATTCAATGGTGCAGGAATTACTCGGTTGTTTTGAAAGCAGCTCACATTCCTGGGCGATTGAACATTCTGGCGGATGCTTTGTCTCGCAGACAGAGAGTTCTGCCAACAGAATGGTCTCAACCCTCCTGTTCTTCACAGGATCTTCGAGCATTGGGCCAAACCCAACGTGGACTTGTTCGCCACAAAGGAAAATGCGCAGGTCATGACTTATGTCTCGCCGATTCCAGATCCAAATGCCGTCAATACAGATGCGCTGGCAATAAGCTTACGCGTACCCACCCACCATTCTTCTACCGAAGATATTGGTGAAGATCAGGGAGGAACCGTGCCTGGTCCTGCTAATTGCGCCATTTTGGCCCAGCAGAGCATGCTTCACGGATCTTCTAGATCTGCTGGTGGAAAATCCAGTGCAGTTACCCGAGATTCCGAACATAATCTCCCAGGCCAAGGGACGCTTCCTACATGAGCGTCCCGAAATGTTCAAATTGACTGCGTGGATGTTATCAAACGACGTTCTACGTCGGAAGGCTTTTCTCGACAAGGTGCAGATTTCATCGCAGCTGCGAGAAGGAGGTCAACCTTCAACTCATATAACAACAAGGTTAACAGATTCGCAGACTGGTGTGAAGGAATGGGTATTGATACCTTTCAATCCACTATTCAGCAAATAGCAGACTGTGAGCTGTTCTTTTCAGGACTGGCTCCTATCACAATTGCTGGATACAAGTCAGCTTTGGCATCAGTTATCCCTTGTCTAGCCAACAGGGATAGTCCAGAGGTGGCCCAGTTGAATGTGATGGTGAAGGGAATGAGCAATCTCCGACCGAGACAACCGGTAGTCATTCCAGCCTGGAGTCTATCTTTAGTGCTTAATGTACAGGCCAAGCACCCTTTCGAACCGTTGCATTCGGCTAATCTAAAGCATTTGACTCTAAAGGCGGTCTTTCTATTGGCAGCTTCCTCAGCTAGAAGGCGCAGTGAGATCCATGCCAGTGTCTGGTGCACAGTCCGTGCTTGGACTAAGTACAAAAAATGGACAGACTCGTTAAGATCGAATGATAGACATCTGTGGATCTGCCATAAGAAGCCATATGGCGCCGCATCCATGGATTCTATCTCTCGTTGGGTAGTCGAATGCATTCAGACTCCCCATGAGATTGCGACTGGGAACCAGGTGCAATGCGCAAAGGCACACGATGTTAGAGGAATAGCCGCCTCAACCGCCCTTTACAATGGTGTTCCGTGGACATCATGGCTGTTGTACAATGGCACTGCGAGTCCTCTTTCACGGATTACTATATGAGGAATGTGTCAGACTCCGGCAATCCACTTGCTTTAGCTGTTTTGAAACGATAGTTATTCTCCCTTTTTTTGCATTTGTAAGAAAGAATTAAGAAGCAGACATGGTCTAGCGAGAGGATATCAACCAGATTGTGTCACTGATGGCCGGACAAGTGAATGGTTGGAGGCTCTACGTCTGAAATCCAAATATCATGAGGTAATTCAAGATTGAATGTTTTTTGTATTATGGCTATATATCATGTTCATTCATCGTATATATTCATGCTCATTCCCAGGCTAATATATGCAAAGAGCAGTTAACCCTCTTGGCATATTTGTGTTTCAGGCGAGATGCATGTTCATGAGTTCTCTCCCTTTTCTTAGGAGAAAAAGGGGTGGGGTGGGGGTGCAGTGATACGAATGTGATTCGGTTCCGTTAACTTGATGGTCTTTTTTAGCTCTCCATTAATCAAGTTTAAGTCTAAGCTCTTTCTCCCAGGGGCAAAAGTAGCAATTGATGGCTTGCCCCTTCCCACCAGGTTACTGTCTAAATAGGTGTATATCAGAAGTAATAGAATGGTGATTATTGATCGAAGGAGAATGAAGGAAATTTCAATTTCCCTTTCTCCGAGATCTAACAATACTCACCATTCTATTACGGACCCAGCCTCCTAACCCCACGGAGGCAAGCCATTGGGTATCTCTTGTTTGGTGGTTATGGAAACTATATGAGCTTCATGGCAAACAGGTACTCGGCAGTTGGAAGCCGAGTACCCGGTTCCAGGAGTTGGTAAAGCTTACTAAGTCTATAGTCCTAGGGCCAGCTATCCACAATAGCTTGTATCAGAAGTATTGTTAGATCTCGGAGAAAGGGAAATTGAAATTTCCTTCAATCTGTCGTCCATCCATCAACTTTTTCTTTAAATGACTTCTCAAGAACCACTGAGCCGATTTCAATTTTGTTTCGCAGGATGCATCCTTAGGGCATAGGGATCCAAGTTTGTTCAAGTGGAGCAGATCGGCCAATTTGGCCGGCGGCCATCTGGGACTTCGGCCGATTTTAGGACACGTCTTTAAAAATCTTCTCCGAAACCGCGTGGGGAATCGATTCAAAACCCATGAAGCATCATCTAGGGAAAGTGGTAAGCCAAGTTTGTTCAAGAAGACTTGATTCAACAAATGGTTCGGTGGCCATCTTGGATGACCTAGTTTTCCCGAAAACAACTTCATCTCCAGAACCACTGAACGAATCGTGCCGAAATTTGGGAGATATGATTAGGGACTAAGGGCCATTAAAGTTTGGTCAAGGGAAGTTAATCCGTCAAAAAACCTGGCTGCCATGATCCAATCAAAATGTGGCGTTTTTGGCAGCCATATTGGTTTTTTTATTTAATGAATTTTGAGGCTGAAATTGGTTCTACATATGTTTTTGGGTATTCTGCAAATTTGCCATTTTTCTGATAAACAGTTTGGGTGGCCATCTTGGATTATTTTCCCGCCAAATGTCTTCTGGAGAACTACTAGGCCGATTTCAATTATATTCAGCCCGAAGCATCCTTAGGGCATAGATATCCAAGTTTGTTCAAATGAAGCTGATCGGCTAATTTGGCTGGTGGCCATCTTGGATTTCGGCCGATTTTAGGAAACTTCTTTAAAAATCTCCGAAACCGCTTGGGGAATTGATTCAAAACTCATGAAACCTCATCTAGGGAAAGATGTAAGCCAAACTTGTTCAAGACGACGATTGATCGAATGGTGCGGCGGCCATCTTGGATGACCTAGTTTTCCAGAAAATGACTTCTCCAGAGCCACTAAAGGGATCAAGCCAAAATTTGGGAGATATGATTATGGACGAAGGCCCATTAACATTTGTTCAAGGGAAGTTGCTCCGTCAAAAAACATGGCCACCGTGGGCCAATCATAATGTAGCATATTTGGCGGCCATACTGGATTCTTTTATTTGATGGATTTTTAGGCCAAAATTGGTTCTGTATATATTTTTTGGTTTTCTGCGCTCAAATTTGCCATCTTCGAAATTGTCGGATAAATGGTTTGGCGGCCATCTTGGATTATTTTCCAGCAAAATGCCCTCATACTAAAGCAATGGGAAATTTAAAATGTCTTCGTGAACTACTAGACCGATTTGAATTATAATTGGCAGGAAGCATCTTTAGGGCATAGGGATCCAAATTTGTTCAAATGAATCTGATCGGCCAATTTGGGCAGTGGCCATCTTGGATTTCGGCCAATTTTAGGAAACGTCTAAAAATCTCCGAAACCGCTTGGGTTCAAAACTCAAGAAACCTCATCTAGGGAAAGTCATAAGCCAGGTTTGTTCAAGAGGACTGAATTGACCAAATGGTTCGGCGGCCATCTTGGCTGGCCTAGTCTTCCCGAAAACAACTTCTCCAGAACCGCTGAAGGGATCGGGCCGGAGTTTGGGAGATATGATTATGGAATAAGGGCCATTAAGGTTTGATCAACGGAAGTTGATCTTTAAAAAAAAATGGCTGTCATGGGTCAATCAAGATATAGCATGTTTGGCGGCCATATTGGATTTTTTTATTGGAGGGATTTTGAGGCCGAAATTGGTTTTATATGTTTTGGGGTAGTCTGATTTCAAATTTGCAATTTTTGAAACTCGGATAAACGCGTTGCCGGCCATGTTGGATAATTTTCCCGCCGAAAGCTCCCATACTAAAGCAATTGGAAATTTAAAATGTCTTCTCGAGAACCACTGGGACAATTTCAATTACATGTATATTTGGCAGGAAACATCCTTAGGCCAGGGCGATTTAAGTTTGTTCAAACAAAGCTGATCGGCCAATTTGGCCGGCGGCTATCTTATATTTTGGTCGATTTTTAGAAATGTCTTTAAAAATCTTCGCCGAAACTGTTTGAGTGATTGATTCAAAACTCATAAAATATCATTTGGGGCATGACCTGAACCAAGTTTATTCAACGGATCTTGATTTGCCAAATGGTTGGGTGACCATCTTGGATGGCCTGGTTTTCATGAAAGCAACTTCGTCTCCAGAGCCACTGAATGGATTGTGCTGAAATTTGGGAGATATGATGTTGAGGGCCATTAAAGTTTGTTCAAGAGAAGTTGATACATAAAGAAACATGGCCTCTGTTTTCTTGTTACAAGTCTGCTCAACTCATTAAAGTTCTACTTATTGTTAGTGTCCATTCTAGTTGAAATGCCTATGGTGAGCGATACAGGCCCCTTGGGCCTCTTGTTAGAAATACCTTTTAAAATCTACAAAACCACTAGGCCGATCGATTTGAAAAAAACAAAAACTAGGGCAATAGCTGAAATGAGTTTGTTCAAGAGAACCTGGTTGGTCGATTTGCTTGGTGGCTATCTTTGATGATCTAGTTTTTGTAAAAACTACTTTTCCTGAACTGTTGAACAGGTCAGGTCAAAATTTGGGAAATATATACTTTAGGCAATTAAAGCTCAACGGTGTTGATAGGTAAAAAACATGGCCGCTGTGGACCAATCAAAATTCACGTTTTTGTTGGCCATATTGGATTGTTTTATTCCAAATTGTCAAATAACCATTCATCAGCCATCTTGGATTCTGCGAAAACTATCACGAATCCTTTAAAATGGTACTTCTCCTTAATCAATGATCTAATTTTTAACAAAGGTGGTGGAACCATCCTACATGTATGGCAAAATTTCTACCGAAAATTTTATTTATCATGTCAGCGGCCACCTTGGGTTTTTGATTCTTGTCCCGAGCAGATCACGAAGAGTTTTGAACCTACACTCACAAATTCTTTTCAGCAGATATATTACCTATAGATGAGGTGTCATGATTTCGATTCGGCAAAATTCTCCCATATTTGCTAGAGTTATCTCCCTTGAAAGCTTAAAATTCGTCAAAATTTTCTTGCCCGGTACAGATCTCGAAGAGGTTTGAACCTACAGTCACAATTCTTTTTCAGCAGATATATTACCGATAGACGAAGTGTCATGATTTCGATTCAGCAAAATCCTCTCATATTCGCTAGAGTTATCGCCCTTGAAAGTTAAAAATTTGTCAAAGTTTTCTTGTCCGGGACAGATCGCAGAGTTTTGAACCTACACACACAATTTTTTTTTCACATGTGTTACGTAGGTATAGGCAAAGTGTCATGATTTCGGTTCGGCAAGATCTGCCCATATTCGCCAGAGTTATCTCCCTTGAAAGATTAAAATTCGGCAAAATTGTCTTGTCCAGGCCAAATCATGAAGAGTTTTGAACCCACACTCACAAATTTTTTTTCAAAAGATGTGGTACATATAGCCGAAATGTCATGATTTTGTTTTGGCATGATCCGCCCATATTCGCGGGAGTCATGATCCAAATCTCGAAGAGTTTTGAACCCACACTCAGAATTTTTTTTCCAAAAGATGTGGTATATGTATAGCCGAAGTGTCATGATTTTGTTTTGGCATGATCCGCCCATATTCGCAGGAGTCATGATTTCATTTCGGCAAAATCGTCGTATATTTGCGGGAGTTATCTCCCTTGAATGATTAAAATTCCTCAAAACTTTCTTGTCCGGGCCAGATCTTGAAGACTTTTGAACCTATACATTTACATTTTTTTTTCCGGCAGATGTGTTAGGTATAGACGAAGTATCATGATTTCCTTTCTGCAAAATCCCCCCCATAATTGCCAGAGTTATCTCCCTGCAAATACAAAATTTGTCAAAGTTCTTGTTTTCACTGTTTTCATTGGATCTAATATGGATAGATGAAGGGCAAAATCTGCCCATATTTGCCAAAGTTATCTTTCTTGAAAGATTAAAATTTGTCAACATTTTCTTGTTCGGGCGAGATCACGGAGAGTTGTGAAACTACAATTTCTTGTGCGGGCCACATCGTGGCGAGTTGTGAAACTACGTTCACTATTTTTGTAATTGTAATGATCAATGCAGCTAAGGGTGGACACAGTGTTGCCCACAACATCTGATTTTTGGGGGTCCCACTGTAAAATCTGGGGGGTCCCATGGGGTCCTCATCTGAAATATGGGGGGTCCCATGTTTTTTTCTTAAAATAAACACAACACATTGATCTAATTATAAAGCACTTTATTAAATATGTTGAAAACAGTGGCAGTCATTCCAGTGGTAAATTTTCAAAAATATGTATTCTGTGATCTACAATGGTGGCTAAAATTGATCTATTGAAATGGCCCTTGTATATTTAACTAATAACATTTGAACTGCATGTCAATAAACAATAACCTAAAGCACTGTACTTGTTTGTTGTCTGATAAACCAACCAACCTACATTGACAACCTTGTATGATTAACCTTTCCAAAGACCACGACATCAGTAATTAGTAAAGACCACTGCATTAATTTTTCTATTAAACCATAACTTGACTTTGGACGAATTGAAATATTACGAGTAACTAGGGCGAGTTTGCTCAAGGACGACTTGGCCTACTTTGATATAATATTGCGCGCGTATTTTTTTTATAATTTAACTGGAATGACCAAATTATAATGGAATACATAGGTTAAGCTCAGACAAAACAATAATTTAGCAAAAATAATCTGTATAAATCAGATTAAACTGCGTAATTAGTGAAAATATATCAGCCAATAACCGGATATGTATAATTCATAGGGAGCAACTATGTAACGCGATTGCTGATTGGTTGAAGCATAGATAACGCATTAGCGTGTATCCAATAAGTACGCTTGTATCGGGGAGCTTTGAGCTATACGCTGTTTGAAAAGAAAAATGAATATTTTAACGTATGCCTACCTGTAAATCGACGATATCGTTGAACATCGCTGCTGGGATGAGCTTTTTAGTTGAGAAATTGGGAACACCTAACGATCGAGTATTGTTAAACATTATAAACACTAATCCATCAGTTAATCAATCAGCCGCTATTGCTGAATAAAAGACGGCTTATAGCGCGTATTGATACCGTTATTCAAACAGCAATACAAAGACATCGCCGCTAATCCGTCAAATGACCATTCAAATGTAAAAGATATCATAGTATCTTCCATATATTCCTAAATCCATTTAGATATTTTGATAAGTAAATAGAAAAAATATTTTGCCTGTAAGTCGTTGCTACTTTAGGCAAGTAGGCATGCGCAAATTAGCATATTAGTGATAACAACGTTGTGATCTGTCCAATGTTCTGAGCTGTGAAATGGTTAAGACACCTAGACACATTTGTATACGCTTGGTCAGTTGTATTGGATTTCTCAATCGTCAGTTCCTCTAGAGGGAGATTCCGCTGTTATCCAATCAAATACTGACACGTCACACTGACGTTTAGCACAACAGACAGACACATGGCGGGTATTTTTTGCAATTTGTAGGCCAAACAAGGCGACTAACATCGGGCTTGTAAACTCATTATTATTTTTTTTTTAAAACCCCCAAAAAACCCCAACTTTAACAACTGAGTTGTGCAAGAAAACATACAACAAATCATAGTCTTAAACAACGCAGCAAGTTCGTTTTTATTGAACACACAATACATTAAGTATATTTTTTAAAGTAAAAACATGCACAAATAAATATACACACACGATAATATAATCAATAATTAAGCACACGGAAAGTTACCAGTTTCCGTTACACTTTTTCACTGCGTCCCTCGTGCGTCCTCGGGGACGCAGAGGGTTAATTTTTATGCGTCCCTCTGCCATTTTTATGCGTATATACGCGCAAAAGGACGCATAAGGGCAACTCTGGGTGGACATCATATGATAGCACTCCCCATCTGACCATTTCTGGTTCTCTAATGATATCTCCTTTGAAAAAAAAAAAAATTCATTAGAAATATTGTTTCCGCGGGAAAATTTGGTATTACAAAGATAAACATGTTTCAAGATGTGATCAGTTGTATTGGTGTTTCAGTGAGATATATTCGCATACATCAACTGCTGTTACCTCCTCTACAAAGCTTAAGATTCAAACAGACTAATTATTCACATTTATCATTCATCAAACAAGTATGTTTGCGGGCGTATGTTGAGTTTCACTAAAACTCTTGCTATAGTACTGTACGGGTTAGCTCGCTAGTGAATTTATTGTGTGGTTTTGTTAACTAACTGCATGTGTTTCCTGAAGCTACAATATGCAAGGAACTTAAAAAAGATAGCCTTACATGTACCATATTTTGTTGAGAATAAACTGTGATATATTACTTTGAGATACATTCTACTGTAGAAAGAAGAGGAAGATAATGTAATTTTTAACTGTGCAAAGCAATTGCGTTTGCATATGTCTTTAAATTTAAATAAGCAATAGCAGTTCCACTGAATAATGTAGCCTAAGTGCAAGCCACAATTGTGGGTTTTAATTTGATATATATTTGTATTGGGTATTTTAAATGTATCTTCCCAATTGAATATTGTTTAGCAAATAGCAGAAAATTTGTCTAATTAAAGATTTTAAGATATGAAAGCATGGTCTATATATTTATAAATTTTAGAACCTACCTGTAGAGGAGAGTGTGGAGTTTTGAGGTGCCAGCATTACCTAAGCGTGATGTCATTACATTCCTCTGATCACCTACATGTATGGCAGACATGGAGACGACCGGGACCCAGTTATTTGTCAATGGAACAATCGTGCCTCCTACGAAGACGCGTAATGATCACGTGCCTAATTTTACAGACACAGACATTATTGCCGCGGTAGCTGTAGCGGTTATGGCTGTTACTATTCTAATGACTATTTTATGTATAGTTCGTGTACTAAGACATCGGCGCAGAGCCCAACAGGGTGAAAATATGGATCAAGTTCCAACTGTCTATACTGGGACCATGGGAGCTAGTAAGTAAATAGTATTTTCTGATGTCATATGGTACAGTCCAGCTCAGATTAGATTAACATGTTTCCAAAACAAAACACAATGGATGAATCCAGTTTTAGGTATGCCCTGCCCATCTCTAGTTAAGCTCCACCCATGCTTTGACCATGTTGGGATCGATTGATCTCTGTACTCTCTGAATCTCAATTTCTGGAAACCTACATGTGTCCAGGTAAACTGCTGAATATTTTGAAACTAATTTGACCCAGTCAAAGAAGTTTCAAAATATTCAACAGCATGTTTATTAAATGTTTATTAAATAGTAAAGACATACAATTCATACAACAATGCTTAGTCCGTGATCAAGTAACTTCATGACGTCATCCTACTATTTAACTATTATTTAACTCTTTAGAATGTTTAATGCTAAAAAACAGCTTAAAACAGCGGTTCAAAAAAGTCTTCTCTTGGCCTGCAAATGGACATATGTTCACTTAAGCAAAATTAAAATTTTCGTGAGTGATCTTATTAAAAGGTAATGAAACGGTTGGAATTGAACTATTTTATGCAGTAGAAATTGTTCACGATTATTCGATTATATAATTTTTTAGTATCTATTTCTGGCTATGCCATACCCATTTCTAGCTAAGATCTGCCCGCTTCTCCAATGTTTTTTAATCAATTGAGGAATCCGGTTTATAGGCTAATCATATGATGTCATAATCAAGTACCTCGCACATACGTTGACTTCACAATCCAGTGTCACATTCAACAATCATAATTGAGAAAAATACAATGTAATGTAATCTTGAATAGTCCTTCAAGTTGTACGAATTGTATGTCTACTATTTATTAAACATGCTGTTGAATATTTTGAAACTAATTAGAGGGAGGTCGCTGTTGCTACATAGGTAGCAACAGCACCCAGTCAGATTAGTTTCAAAATATTCAGCAGCTTACCTGACCTGTTCAATTATATTCAAAATAATCTGATCATGCTCAAAATATTCAGCAGAACGTTTCTCACAAAGTAATGTGTTTCTGTGTTTGCTTTGGCAGCACGTTGACTTATATATGCGTTGCACTGTAAAGGTAATTAAGATATACATAGTAAGATTTTCGTAAAATAATTTTCAGCTGATACGCTGTGTAAGTTTGTTAATGTATTGCAGATATCAATGCATACCAGAATGCTGCGAACCACATGACGAGTAACGCCATCGTTTGGGATCCAGTATCAACCACTGATATGACTGATAGCACGGATAACTCTAGGGCTTCACCCATATAGCGCTGCAACCCTTGACCTCTGGCTGTGCATGTACTTTGTTTTAACTCTCACCGTGGGAAGCCGTGGATTCCAGTCATATTAATTTCAAAATATTCAACAAATTTACTTTTTCCGTGATTTGTCGTTGAACAGGTTAACCCGTCATCATCTTACTGTACCTGTAATTTATCAGAAACTTTAACTCTTTCAGCCCTTATAGACTGTGTATGGCAAATCATTTGCAATTTAAAATAGAAATATTTTGTTGAATATTTTGAAACTAAATTGTCTGGAAGCTGTCAGTGAAATTAATAGAATAATTTCAAAATAGGCAACATCTTAACTGTATAATCACTTTGAATTTGTCCTTGGAAATCAATGGCTGACAGCATGACTGTACCTACAATGTAGATGTACATGTATCGTTATGCCATACATGTATGAAACCTGATTCTCTATAACATTTTACTGGTTTAACCTGAGGAAGAATATCCATTTACAGGCATACATGTTTGTAACTGGCCAAGATAAGGTTATTTTTTAAGATTTACCACTGTAATGACTGACTTGATAACCGACCATATTAGCCCTTTAACACTCATAACAGCAAAAAATGACCTCTGCAGTGGTCTTGAGAAATGTTCATTTACAGACCAAGAGAAGACCATTTTTGAAAATTTACCACTGGAATGACTGGCTCGATAACCGTCATTCCAGTGGTAAATTTTCAAAAATAGTCTTCTCTTGGTCTGCAAATGGACATTTTGAATGAAAGAATTGAAATTTTCTTAAACAAATTTAAGTGTTAAAGGTTTAAATGGCAAATATTCAAGAAAATCAGAATTTCAAGTTTATTCCATGTCTATTTATATATGAGATAAATCTGACTATCTTTGAAAATTTAGCACCGGAGTGATTGTCTTCACTATCGAGCCAGTCATTACATGCAAAGAGTTTTGTCAATTTAAAAGATGACCCTTTGGCATGTTTGGCCTGCAAATGGCCATTAAAAAATATCTTTGTCTTGATGAATGCAAAGGGCAATCTTTGCTAGCTTGACCATTAAGCCTATAACCCTCAAGCCGGCTAAAATGGCTTTGCAGTGGTCTTGAGAACTGTCCTTTTGTTGACCCAGAGAAGACTATTTTTGTAAATTCATTGCTGGAATGACTGGCTCGATGACAGAACCGGTCATTCCAGTGATAAATTGTCAAAAATAGTCTTCTTGATCCGCAAATGAACATTTTCAACAAGAAAACTGAAATTTTCTTGAACAAATTTAAGGGTTAACCGGTTACGCGGATAATTAACAGATATATTCTTTAAACCTTTCACAGATGAATTCCCCATAAACTAGCATTTTCAAGGCAGCCATACAGGAAAACTGTTGAATACTTTGAAATTAATTTGACTGGGAGGCATTCAGTCACATTAATTTCAAAATATTCAACATAATACATTTTATATCATAAAGAATATACTACATTTTCTGAGATTTTTTGGTGAAAGTCTTAAAACTTTTGATTGCAATACATATGACAAACTTTATTATGAAGCGCTTATTTGTCTACATAGTTCTCCGTCATGAAGGTGGTAGGCTTGCGAGGTTATGAAATTGTTATAATCCTGATCATTTTCATGTAATTAATTGTGATTATTAGACTAACCATCCAGATGTATTGCTGGGATGATTTGGAGAGGCACAAAACAGTCAAAGCCGCAGAAATCACAATATACTATTATAAACATTAAAGGATGATTTCTTAACACGGTGTCGATACAATCTTGCAAGATCCGAAACGGCCAAGAGAAATGAAAATTCAGCTATAAGTGAGGGTGGCGCATTGTTTTTCCTGTAAGCACAGTGGTTTCTAAAAGTGGTTTTCTAAAGCAACCTATTTCTGTAACCAGCTTCTCTACATTTTGCTCAAACAAAGATGCTAATAATTAACCCTTTAACACCCAATTCAGCCAAAAATGGTTTCTTCAGTGTTCTTGAGAAATGTCCATTTGCAGACCAAGAGAAGACTATTTTTGAAAATTTACCACTGGAATAACTGGCTCGATAACCGAGCCAGTCATTCTAGTAGTAAAATTTAAAAAATAGTCTTCTCTTGATCTGCAAATGGACATTTTCTATGAAAAAATTGAAGTTTTCTTTGACAAATTTGACTGTTAATGGGTTAAAATAACTACAACAAATATTTTATCTTTAGCGAAATGGCACTAGTTGAGAGCCCCAAAACTTCACTTGAAACAAAAAACAATGGCCGATTTCAATTGATTGATGTTTTCTTTCATTAAACCAAGTCACAAAATAAATTTTATATATATATATATATATGTATATAGTGCATGATTTACAGCCATTTGTCAAATTCACATGGTTTAGTATCACAGGAAAATGTAAGCTAACTTTGCATTTGAAAAATGACTATCTTGGAGATTAAAATCTTCAATTATTATTCAATTTCAACCTAGACTGTGGCTAGTGATGTTGTTAACCATTTTAACATCATTACAATCCAATCTCAAAACAACTGTATAATTATGTATGCTGTTGAATACTTTGGAAATAATGTGAAAGGAAGCTGTTGCTGCAATCTTGTTAACAATGGTTTCCGGTCAAATAAGTTTTAGGCCAGCAGTCAAACTAGTTTAAAAATATTCAATAGAATTATTCATTATACAGAGTTGTTTTTTGGTATCTATTTGTGAATTACATGTTATTGTCCAATACTCTGTACAGTGGTATATATTTATGTCATGATTTTGATGCGAATATATAAATAATTAAATAAAATTAATATATACAATATGCTTTTCATAAGTTTAAAGTAATACTCACTTCCTTATTAGATTATTTGCGGATAAAAGTATTTTCATCACATTCTATTTACATGTATTTCACTGTAATATTTATTTCTTTTATCCATTTTAAACCTACTTCAAAGATTGTTTTACTGTATGTGCTCAATGACATGAGGCTACATGTAAGATTTACAAGATTCCGTGATCTTTAACCCTTTCCTGTAAATAATGGCCAAGGCCATCATGCAGCCTGCTCACTAAGGCCGACCCAGGCTTACTCTATAGCAGTTATCCTTAATATGCTCTCTCTTTAGTCATTAGCCGCTCATCTTATTCAGACTAATTTATTCAGTGTAATACATCACCATTGAAGGTATCTTAACCTAGCATTTACCTACTAATCAAAATTAGTGAAAAAATTGATAAATGCAGTTTCTAAGTCAATTATATGACGTCATCAACTATGACTTGATTTAGTCTGTCTTAGACACCTAATAGTTTGACACGTTGTACGATTTGTATGTCTTTACTATTTAAAAATCATTCTGTTGAATATTTTGAAACTAATTTTATTGGGTGCTGTTGCTGCCATGGGCAGATAATTATTATGATGAATTACATGTATAGCTATAAAGAATATGAATGTTATGACAAAACTGAATCCATTTCATTCTGATTTATAGCTAAATATAAAACCTGATGAAAATTTTGAAAACAATTTCACTGAATTTTCTTTCTGCCATATACAATAAGAAATTTCGTTCAACTTCTTTCCAAAATAATAGATGCTCTCACTGTAAAAGAGGTGCATAGATGTGCATATATTTCTTCCTCTATCCCTTTCAACCTTGTAGGCCAGATAAGACACATACAACAGCGTCATTGAAAGAAATAGCTGGGTCCCACCAGCTGTTGGCTATAGGAGAGTCGCTAAATGATTGAAGAGAGGACTCTATACCTTCAAATTTCTATTTAAGTTCCTCCCACTCTGTGTGTTGGTATTGATTTAAAACTTTGAAACCTGTATTCTCAGACTCTAAATTCAATGCAACTATTCCACTAAGTTGTTGAATATTTTGAATCTAATTTTACTGGAGCAATAGCTCCAAATCAAATTAGTTTCAAAATAGTCAACAGAAAATTTATTAAATTGTAAATTCAACAAAGACATATAATTCATACACGTTCATGACAGACCTTTTGTTATGGACTTAGTCATTTTGATTCTAACGTCGGCTAACAAGTGACATATTTTGATCATGTTGTCAGATAATTGAGTGACGGATCAGATCCATCCATTAAGATGTAATTGATAGTCATATAGCGTAGCCAGAAGCCACATTGGAAATATGTGGAGCAGCACTGGTCCGGACTGGTATAGGCATGAACTCATTTATTTGAATACAGATTTTCTTTTTATATATTTTAGAGAAAAGTCAAATTTGTGCAAAATTATGTAAAAAGTATTTCAGTCTGTAACATGGTCATACATTAAAAATATATGTGTACCAGGAAGGGAAAAAAATCTCAAAGGCATTATAAATGACATAAATACCAGAAAACTTGACTGAAAGAAGTTATACAATGTATGTGTATATATATATATATATTGCTGAATATTTTGAAAACAATTTGAGTGAAATGGAAATAATGACTCAACCAAATATTTTCAAAATTTTCATTGTGATTTTGGGTATTTAACCAAAGACAAATATGTCAACATGTATATATGGAATGAACTAATTTATAATATAAAGTAGACTCACAGTTATGCATTTTATTTTGTAAATACTCACAAAAGACTACAAATTTATTTAAGAGATTTTATTTATTTGGTTTGTAAGTGATCAACCTGAAGTTTATATTTTCTTGTTTGTCACGAACAAGTTCTATTCAATAACATTTAGTGCTCGGAAACAGCCACTATCCAGTTAATAACAAAATTTGCTCAATAAAATTTAAATTTTCTTATAGAAAATGTCGATTTGCAGACCAAGAGATTATTTTTGGAAATTTACCATTGTATGACTAACTCAGTTATCGAGAAGGCAATTTTTGAAAATTTACTATTGGAAAGGTTGGCGTGAATATTGACCCAGGAGTTCCAATGGTTAATTTTCGAAAATGTCTTCTCTTGGCCTGTAAATGGGCATTCCTCAAGACCACTGCAGAAGCAGTTTGATGATTGTTGATGGTTCAGGCGTGGTTGTTCAATACTACCATGCAATCATTGGTAGTGAGCAAAATTTTGTTAGAATTTATATTCAATGTCTTGAATTGTATGTTATATTTTGCAATCTCCACATGCACGCACGCACGCACGCACGCACGCACGCATGCACACACACACCTAAATGCTGTATAAGTCCTGTGTATGACTCTGATTAACTTCTCTTGTGTCAGCAGCACCTCAAAGCACTCAAAAACTACTTGATATATCAATTAAACATTTTGATGGTCAATATTTTTCAAGATATTTTAATTTCGGAAAATAATTTTTGTAAATTTACCACTGAATTTCTTTTCGCCGTCTTGACCATTAAAGGGGTAATGGTAAAGAGAATTAGTTTTTTCTTATCCAGTGTCTATCTGAGAAAAGAGTATTTTGAAAATTTATCACGAGAATGACTGGCTCGGTTACCGAGCCAGTCATTCTAGTGGTAAATATTCAAAAATACTTTTCTCTAGGCTTTTCAAATAGCCATGTTTGAAGACCCCTGCAAAATTGTTTTGGGTCAGTTTGACCATTATTAGGGTTAACTTGACACAGGGGGGGGGGGGGGGGGGTTGGGGTGTGTTAACATTCCTACTGTAACATTCTGAAGCTGCCACCTGCTTTCTATGACATTTTCACCCTTTACCGATTTGTACTGGATTATATATAAGGCCCGGACAATTTAATGTTTTGTTTTACTAAAATTCCAACCCAAAACACACGATCATAGATTGGAAAAAAGTTAAAATAATACACAATTTCAAGGTCAGATCTTTTAAGATATTACAGTATTAATCCTTTCATCATGTTAACTGTCAAGATTGATCAAGAAAATCCAAAACATTTTCTCAGTGAGTGTCCATTTACAGGCCAAGAGAAGACTATTTTTGTAAAATTACCTCTCAAATGGCTGACTCATTAATGAGCCAGCCATTTCAGAGGTAAATTAAAAAAAATAGTCTTCACTTGGCCTGCAAATGGAGTTTTCTCATGACCATTGCAAAGCCGTTTTCACTGGCTTGACCATTAAAGGGTTACCAAAGCTACAGAGAACAAAAGGAGTTACAGAACATTCTGATGAATTTCGAGTGATAAGGATTTAGCTGCGAAAAATTGTTAGATGGAAAGAATGTTGAAAATAATGCGTTAAAATTGTAGTAATATCTTTTTTCTGGATATGGAAATATATATTATATATATTATATATTTAAATTAGGAAGGTTTGTAGAACCAAAAAAATAAACTGTTATGGCCTAACCATTCATTAAATACATCATTTGCAATGCTTCTAACTGATGTAGAAATCTTAATGTGTCTTTCTATATATTTAATTTATTTTATTTTTATATTCTCTTGTCGCAATATTACTGCTATCTTATAAATTATATATAATTATATTTTTCTACTATTACTGTAAATATCACAAACACCAGGGAAATACGTATCGAACATTCTCGATACATCTACATCTATGTATATATATATGTATATTTATTGGTTGTAATATCAATCTAATGGGGCTTTCATAAATCACATGAAATAGTTAATTTTAGATATTTCTTTCACAACCTGCTACTAATACTACTACTACTGCTGCCGCTGCCGCTGCCGCTGCTACTACTACTACTACTACTACTACTACTACTACTACTACTACTACTACTACTATGATGATGATGATGACTATGCTTGCTTTTGTTATATAGGATACATAGCAAGAAATTTCATGAAGTATTTAATTATAGAGTAAGATAATGCTGACTCTGTAAGCTATGGGTATGATTTGAAAGCATTGAGACTGATGTATGCACCACATGTTTATGCATGTCTCATGTGACTTATGCATGTCCAGTAAAGCTCAAAACAAAGTTAACATGTGCAGCAAAATATTCGCAAAATAACGAAACAAAAATGGAACCATTCCAGTGATTCAGCCATATCAGAAAATGCATCCCTTACATGCAAAATGTGAACATGCCAAGGGCACCGTAAAACTGTCGCGAAAACAGGAATAAGTTAGCAGACATTTTGTTTCTTCAAATCAAGTTACAAAATAAATAATATAGATATAGCTCTGTATTACACATTCAGGACATTCACAGTGGTTCGTAATTATCATGTTTTAATTTTACACGTACAACATGGAATGATCACGCCTGTGAAATATCCAGATGTGAACCCGCTATACATGTACATACGTACGTACATATGTGTGTGCATACATCAACCCATCTCAAATATTGTTGTGCGCTAATAAATTATGGCATAGATATTCAATAATCAGTCACATTCAGACAGACTCATGTTCCTTTATCCATGATATACCACTTATTATACCACATTGAACATGGCATTAACGTTGTCTTGTGTGGCCACCATTTTATCTCCTTAAGTCATTAATGGCTAAATTTAAAATGAAAATCCAAGTATTTACATATTAAATGACCATTTTCAGGCCAAGAGAAGACCTTTTGAAAATTTACCACTGGCGTAACTGGCTCAGTTATACGAGCCCGTCATTCCTGTGGTAAATTTTCATAAATTGTCTTCTCTTGTCCTGCAAATGGTCATTCCTCAAGACCACCTCAAAGGCCAGATTTGGCCGGCTTGATCATTAACGGGTTAATAGTCTTATCTCATTCAGACTTAGATACAGCAAATTATTTATGACAATTATTTTGAAACCAATTAAATTGGAAGATGTTGCTGCCTAAGGCAGCAACAGCTTCCAATTAAATTAGTTTCAAATGATTCAACATCTTACCTGTACACTTGCTTCTATACCACACTGCAAACTAGGTTGCTCATGTATGACATCACAGAAATTTTTATGCACAGAATCGTTTTCCTGATTTGATAATTACCTAATGGCAGCCTTCATAGAATAGAAAAATGTATCAGCAGTCGGCCATTGAAAAATTATCTTTATTTGATGATTATGAAAGAAAATATTGTGTATTATCTATGTATCCCATATTCCATCATCTGAATGAAAGGACCAATGGCTGTAGTAATTTAAATCGGCATCTATTTGAAAAATTTTCTGTCAGACTCAGCTAGCTGCCCATGTGGATACAGTGATGAATCCACAAATCACTATTTCCTCCACTGCCCTCTTTTTAACGACAAAAGAGTCTCTCCAAAATCAGCTCGTCCTAAAGAATATCTCTCTTGCCACACTGACAGCTAATCAACTTCTATACGGCATTAACAATGTCGACTTGGAAAAGAATATTACAATATGTAACGCCGTATGCCAATACATAGTCAATACCAACCGCTTTAAGTAACTTCCTATTTGTTAAATTCGCAACTATAAAAGCGAAATGCAAACAGCCCAACATATACAAGCATGGTGAACGCAGCATTAAGAGCTCCTCACCATACCTTTCTCACTTGTCAAATTCTTAGTTTATACCCTGTTTCTCATATTCTCCTCTCCTCTCTTTTTGTCTCTCCCTAACTCTCCCCCACCCCACACACATACACACTCCATCCCAACCTCTCTCTCTCTCTCTCTCTCCCTCTTTCTCTCGCTCTCTACTTCCCTCACTCCCCCCCTCTCCTCTCTCTCTCTCCCGCTCCCCCCCCCTCTCTCTCTCTCTCTCTCCCACACTCTCTCTCTCTCTCTCGCATTATGCACACACGCACGCCAATATGTACGCACACACGCACATATTCACGTACACACGTAAGGGTGCGAACTACCTAGACAATTGTAATCAGTGGTTGATATAAATTATCATTTAACTAGTTATACATACGTTACTATGTTTTATTATACCCCATCTTGATGTATTTATTAATGTATTGTATTTGTATGTATGGGAGACACGTATATAAGACTTATGTCTTACTGTGCTCCCATTGAACAAAATAAAATTCTGTTTAAACCAAAGGACCAATTTATCCATCAATCTTATGACGTCATAATCAACCATGTGATGTGTAGGATGATGCCATAGTCAATTACGTCATTAGTGATGTTGATAGGTTCATCACAAATGCTTAATTGATGACGGACTAAGTCTTTACTATTTAATAAACATGCTGTTGAATATTTTGAAACTAGTTTAACGGGATGCTATTCCAGCCATAGGTAGCAACAGTACGCAGTCAAATTAATTTCAAAATATTCAACAGCTTGCCTGTGTAGTTTTCGGGAAATCGAAATTCAGAGAGTGCAAAGATCGATCGACCCAACCATGGTCAAAGTGTGGGTGGTGCTTAGCTAGAGATGGGTGGAGCATAGCTAAATCTGGATTACTCCATATTGCTAGAATGAGATGCCTGGAATATTACATCATAGAGCCACATGTAATTTTATTATGGGTATGTTATTTTTGACATCCCAGAGTAAACCAGGAATATAATGGTGCGCTACGTGCCTTACATTGTGACGTATGATGTCAATGAAATGTCTATGGATAATTTTATCTCTTTATTTCTATTAAAAGTTTTAGTAGATGTAATATACTGTTTAACAATTATGATTTTTCATTAATGTATGGCCAGTAAAAGGAATTTAACTCAATTTGTTGGGAGTTTTGTTTCTTTGTTCTTTGTATTTCTGTGAATCGACACAGATAATTGAGAGATCCAGTTTTAGCTATGCCCCGCCCATCTTTAGCTAAGCTCCACACATACTTTTCCATGCTTGGATTGATCGATCCCTGAATTGCCTGACTGTCAATTTCCAGAAAACTATACAGGTAAGCTGTTGAATATTTTGAAACTAATTTAACTGGGTGCTGTTGCTGCCATATAGCTATGGCAGCAACAGCGCCAAGTCAAATTAGTTTCAAAATATTCAACAGCATCTTTCTTAAATAATAAAGACATACAATTCGTACAACAACGCTTAGTCCATCATCAGTTAAGCATTCGTGATGAACTTATCTACGTCATTCATGACATCCGATTATGACATCATCCTACTCGTCATGTAGTTGATATGATTGATGGATAAACAAGAAAGGTCCATTGTTAGCCCACCTGGCCTTCAGAGTCATGTGACAGGTTATGGCAAGGCTGCTACCTGCATATCAACCTTTGGTTTAATATAGTACTTATCATTATTTAGCGGCTTGGCTGATTTCAGTCAAACTATACAGAAATTTATTTAAACAATTTTATCCTCCGCCTTGACAGTCAAAAGCTTACTCCTCATTAACTGCTCAGCGGTTTTCTAAGTGAACTCGATTGAATGGCCATTCGTGTGGTATACAGCAGAATTTCTAGAGAAATTTTATTGATCTGTTTTTATGTGGCGATCTTGGATTTTCAAAAATTTGTTTTAAATCATTCGATTTCAAACAAACTTGGTTGGAATGATACAAGAATGATAGGCTTTAGAACATCTATAGACAGATTTGTTTGGTCAATTTTTGCTGACCATTTTTGATTTCCAGAAATGTCCAATAAACTGTTTATCCCCCGTGCATTAACCCTTTAATGACGGAATTTGGTCAAGAAAATCACTATTTCCTTATTAAATGTCAATTTGCAGGTCAGGAAAAGAAAATTTAGAAAATTTAGCACTGGAATAGCTGGCTCGGTTAATTTTCAAAAAGTCTTATCTTGCCCTGCAAATTGAAATTTCTCAAGACCACTGCAGAGGCCAGTTTTGGCCAGCTTCATCATTAAATGGTTAATGCATGGGCCAATTTCAGCACTGGGCTGAAATGAGCATATGGTACTACATTTTAGACCTACTATACAGAAGTCTGATTGGTCAATTTTTCTGGTGGCCGTTTTTGAAATTTTCAGCAAGTTTTTCAAAAAGCTACTCCTAAGCTGTTTGTCAGATTTTAAAAAGACTTAATAGATACAAGACCACTATGGTCATAAACTTCTGAAAACATTTATAGAAATCGGATTCGTCAATTTTTTGCCACGTGAAAAAAAAAAGAAGATTTTAGTCTTGGATCTTTGAAAATTTCAAAAAATCCACTAAATTCTAACCATCCTACACCACTTGATCGATTTCAACTTGGCCAGAATTACTTTAATGCTTCTGGGATTATATGCAGAAATCTGATTGGTCACATTTTCTCTTGGAGGTCGTCTGATGATACTAAGCTTCTGGAATATCACATCAAATACTACTCCTAATCAGCTGGGCAATACTGGGAGCCATTTCTAGCTTTGTCCTGCCAATTTCTAGCATTTTGCATGTGCTGGAATCGATTTGAAACTTGAATTCCCAGTATCCGAATTTCAAGATAAATACACAGGTAAGCTGTTGAATATTTTGAAACTAATTTGACTGGATGCTGTTGTTGCCTATGGAGGCAACAGCTCTCAGTCAAATTAATTTCAATATATTAAACAGAATGTTCGTTACACCAAAAGGAGTTTGTCGTCTCTCGTTTGGGAGCGTGATAGGCTAACTCATATTGTACCAACATCATGCATGGCTTCAATGCGCTAAAAATGCTACTTATATCAATTAACACTTAAATGGTCATAACTTTTCGAAAAATTTAAATTTTGCTCATTTGCCGGCCAAAAAGAAGATTATGTTGGTAAATTCACCACTGTAATTTTGAAAATTATCTTCATGTTGGTCTGCAAATAGATATTTCTCAAGCCAAGAACATCCATTTTTTGTTAGTCAGCGTTCATTTGTAGGACAATCAATGACTGCCATTCATTCCCATATTAATTCTCAAAAATAGTCATCTCTTGGCCTGCAACTAGACACTGCCTAAACGAAAATGGGTATTCTTGACCATTGACACTTTAATAGTCTTTGTATGTGTGCTTGAATCGATTCTAACTGTCTGAACCATGAATTACGAGAAACACTAATCCAAGATAAGTATACAGGTATGCTGTAGAATATTTTGAAACTAATTTTACAGAATTTACTGTAGCATGTTGCTGTATGCAAGCAACAACTCTCAGTGAAATTAGTTTTAAAGTGTTCAACAGAATGTTTCTTAAATTGTAAATTCATCAAAGACACAATTCGTACACTTTGTGACAGACTTTTCCATTTGTCGGAAGGAGCTATATATCATTTTAATTGTGATATCATCTACTTGTGAAGTATTTAATTATGACAGATACTTGACTGACAGATGTGATCCCTCCTTTTCTTTTCAAGCAAGCTTGCCTGCATTGACCATATCCCATCAGACTTCCAGATTTCTAGACAGAAAGCGGATTGCCAATCGGGTCATGGCTATCTTGATCAATCCAAAATTTCCTCGTAACTATCTTGGATTTACAAAAATATCCAGCTAAATGGTTTTATAAAATTACTATTCTTGTGTCTGATACATACATAGTTTAGATTTAAAGATCCCACCTTAGTTTTGCGGTCATAGTATTTCTTGTACCGGGATTGAGATGCAGCAAATTTTTCTTATGCTAACTGACATACCTCTTCCAAACGATTTCTTATATCAAAAGCATATTGAAAAGTTGTTTTGATTTCGTCACAAATGTCATCTTTCGTCCACAATTCATGTATGATATCCATATGACCTCTAACAGTACGGCTAAAAGCAGCTAAGGGAGAGAATCCAATGCTCTCATTTGGCACTTCCCTGTAGACAAATAGCATAGGTTGAACCTATCGATCCCAATCTTTAGGATGGGCTAAGAACATTTTTCGAAGCATATGCTTAAGAATTCCATTGTAATTCTCACATTCCATTTGCCGTTGCATGATATGATGTTATCAGTAATCTGCCAATAGACAATAGCATGTAGCCCTGTCATCATTGACATAAACTGACTTCCATTATCTGAAAGTATCTCGCCTGGTACACCGGTTCGAGAAAATATTTTTATCAGAGCCTCTGCAACCATTTGCGTAGCTCCAAAGGCAAGGCTACAGCAACAAGTTGCAAAATCACCTAGTGTTAAGATGAATCTGTTCCCATGGTTAGATCTGGGCTCAGTCGGTCCAACTATGTCACTATCCATTCGCTGAAAATGTGTATCAATAAGGGGCACCTTTTGGACTGGCACTCTAGTGACCCTACACTTTGGAAATATTTTCTGACTTGCATCACAAGACTGGTAGAAGCATTGTACATCAGCATTGATTTCTGGCCAATAGAATTTTTGAGTGATTTGATCAATAGTTTTGGTCATTCCAAGATGTCCAGCCAGTAATGTCTCATGTCCTAATTTCATCACCTTGCTGCGCAATGTTTGAGGTACAATTAACTGCTTCACCTTACTAGTTCTTTATGAAATAGTGATACATTAATCCTTTGTTTAATGCAAAACTTATTTTCACTGCATACTTTGAACCACATTTTTCAGACACTTGATACGCATATTTCTAAGTGTCATCAGATGATTGTTGATCTTTCCAATCTGAAGATGTAGTCAATACTTGTATAAGCTTCAGGAACAGGTAATGGTTTACTTACTGAATCAGAGGATTTGCTTTGACTGCTTGTCTGCACCGCGCCTGTCTAATCTGAGCTATCAGTACATTGTTCAATTTGCTATTCGTCACTGGGACTTACATTTAGTTTAGTATCATAACAATCACCCTTACCCTTCTCATACTCAGCATGATGAGTATGATTTCTAACATTTGAGCCATTGTTAGCTTTTGGGTCAAACCATTACTAACATCACTAGGCAAACACAGTTTAGCACCATGTATATTACCTATAATGAGGACACATCTGGTTTGATCTAGGCAAAGGGCATCAACTCTACCAGAAAAGAATGGTGTTTCAACATTAATGATGGGTACATTTGTACTCTGCCTGTCTTGGACAAGCTGTCTTTTGCTGACCATCCCCATTACATCCTGTATCACGCATTACCGTCACAGTTTGTTCTTCGACAACATCATAAGCAATAGGTAGACAAGAAAGGTTTAGTTCACAACAGAAATTACTTGTTTCTGGCAACTTACATCCACATTTAAGATCAACATAGCCTGTGTCATAAACAGAACATCTATAATCTACAGGTTCAGTAATGAAGGGAGCTGTAGAGTTACTACCTGCTCCACGCATATTTGTATTTCCGCTTTGTAACTTACCATGTGATGGGCATTCACACAATCTGTGACCAGGGCGTTGGCAATTGAGGCACTTACCATCACGAGGGTTGAACTTCCTAGGTTCAGAATTGTTTTGAGGCTTAGTGTTACCAGTACTAAACTTAGTATTATTAGATGTTACCTTACGCTCTGGGTTGCCCAAGCGATGTCAGCGACGTGCATCCATGAATGTTTAACTCAGTTTGGCCATCTCGGACATTTGACTAGGCTTACGTTCTCGTAGAAACACTACTAGATCCTTGGGCACACTACTATAAAATTGTTCCTTTAACAACAGTTGACGAATTTCTTTGAATATACCCAATAACGCTATCCATCGATCAAAGTAACTCACCATTCTAAAAGTAATTGAGCAGGAGTTTCACTTACCTCTGGTTTAGCTGTATAAAATTGTTTTTTGAATCCCTCTTCTGCCAACTGATAAGGTTTACGAAGTGCATTCTTAAGCAAGTTATATTTACCTGCTTCATCTGAAGGAGGTCTTGAGTACACATCCAATGCCTTTCCACTTAATAATCCACTAAAATATCAAATTGTGATTGTCATCCCAGTTTTGGGATAATGCATACCTTTCAAACTTATCAACGTATGAATCCATTTTGTCCTTAGATTAATTACAGATAGGCAGTTTAGATGCGGGTGAAGTTGTAATTACATTAGCTTCATTATCGCTAACTGCTTGATGTTTTGCTGTTGCTTCTATCTCGATCGGCCACTTCTCCCGTTCATGGACTCTTTTACCATGCCCATTAGCTCTCTCATCCTTTTTGATAGCTTCTACTCGTGCTCTCTCTTCTATAAATTTGCACAAATCTAAATCTTCATAACCTAACTCTAAGGTACACGTCTAGTTTAGTATCTGCCATATTGTTAGATATGTACTTATCAATATTGGTATGATCTCAACAAATGTACTATGTATATAAATGTGATTTATGATCGAGTAATATGTGATATGTATTGCTCGAATGCAAATTCAATCGACATCAAATTTCAAAAACTAATTTGGCATTTTAGCAGGCAACACTTCAATTAAGGCAGCAAATATTCAATAACGACTGCTTGAGTGAGGTATAGCACGGACTGACCGAACAGGTACTGACCATACCAGCGAAGCTGGGTATGGAACGGCCACTCTGGATTCGCTCAATGCACGCCACCATGGGTAGGATGGTACGCATATATAGGCCTTATGAGAGAGCTTCCCTGACAACACGTCTCGGAATTGGAAGCATGTTCATGCCTATAGTGTACCGAGTTGGTACTCGTAAAAACCTGTAATTACTCCGGCCTCGTTGTTCTTGGTCCCAATCAGGACCAGAATAAAACGAGCTTTACAGAACCTTTTACTATTTTAAAATCGGCCCAGAAATGGCTGAGTTATCCGCGAAAATCCCATAAATTATCTGCAAAATATTGCTTTTGATGTCGTAATCGCATGTATGCATAAATAGATCTGGAATGTTCTGTGCACATGATAAATACGTCACTGATCTAGCTGCACGCTGATTGGCTACTGCTCGGCCTCTGATTGGCTGAGGCATCTGCCTCTGACGTCATGAGTAGTATAAAAGGGGTGAAAAATCGATAATCAGGAGCATCACCGGCGTGGAAGCCGGCCCGTGCAGGACAACTGGACCATCGGGATAGACATGTGCAACTGCAAACCTACGTCATTACCTACTTCATCTGGTGCAATTCGGATTTCAGCTCATCCACGGTGGAACTTTGCTGGGTGCGCCGCAAGAGCTAAGCGACACATCCCGCACCATGTGTCAGTTATTGTATCTGCTTAATATTATATATAGCCATCTTTGTTAATGGGCAAGCTACAACTTTCTTACTTCCGTCGCCGGATGGATAACTTTTCAACTTCCGTATAAATTATATACTAGCTGAGAGACTATCTAATAGACATTTCCTGAACTGCTCTGTTTCACTGTCCTGAGTGTACCATGTCTACGCTGCCTGGAGAAGTCAGCTTGCGGAGACCTGCATGCGGAAATCAACTGCGGATATGTGCATGCGGAAATCTTTCCAGTTTCAGAGAATGTGTCGACTCGCGCTATGAATACATTAGCGCCTCAATTTCAGTAACATAGTAGCCTGTTCCATACCGATGACTATTAGGTACTCAAGTAACTATACTATTGTATATTTAATTATCATTTCCGTATATAGTACTGATGACTAATAGATACCTTCCCGGTCTTAGGACCGCAAGTTATAATTTCTGTTTTACTGTGAATATTATCCTCGTTTACTGTGGGTGCTTTCAACTAGCAGCACCGTTTAGGTTCATCAACCTGTGATATTTATTTAAATCCTTCATTTATATTCTAATTATTATATCTATTACGTGCATTGGTTAGTTGTATATGGCAGTCAGCTATCCAGTGCATATGTTTTGTTTATTTGTAAAAACTGGACCGCAGTAGGCTAGGAAATATTATACAGCAACACTTATATCTGCATCACTTTATTCCCGCCAGCATCAATTTTACACTGAGGTCGCTGTCCGTGCTCTAATTTTTTAGCGCGGCATATTACCGACTAAACCTGACTATTCAGCTCGATAGGATAGGTTAAAGTGGTTAGGGACAATTTCTTCATTTAGAGACATATAGTGTATGCCTCTTTTCGGCTGTTGCGGTAATGTAGCCCCGCACTCCGGCAAGGTTGTGTAAAATTGGCCAGTTACCTATAGGGCCTCATTTATATATCAAGTTATTGTCTCTTTCTACGATCCACCAGCCTCATGGCTTACTAATTGTCTGGATGCCCCATCAGCACGTTGATTGGATCTGACCCTAGGAAACTATCGGAGCTTTCCAAGCGATGATGGTTAAAGTGCTGATTCACATACATCTCCCCTGTATCGTCGGATACTTGTTAGCTAGATAACCCCGCCAATGTAGGAAGCACTGCGA